>OX438593.1:7840000-8206500 GCA_949316365.1 Hoplodrina blanda
AGACGACGATTTCTTAATCCGTCGGCAAAACTTTTAATGGCTAATTTTTCGTTTATAGGCTTCAATATACCGAAGTTAGACTCATTGCCTTCTGATTGGGAAATCGTCAAGTCAACAAACAAATCAGTTATCTTCTTACCATAGTCATCTATAGAGAGATCGTTTTGTTTCAAATTGTACAATTTGTGTTGTAGAGCCGTAGCTGATTTTTTAGGTAGCAGGCTTGTTTTCATAGCCTTGACTAACTCATTTACACTGTCATACTTCGTATTAAGTTTGAGTTTAGCAGACTGCGAAAGTCGGCTTTTTAAAACAAAATTTATTAACTTAATTTGACCGACTGAGTCTAGTTCTGTTTGATAGTATTCTATCCCATCTATGAGCTGTTTCGTATTTGTGCCGTCGTCATTTAAAACTGGTAATAAGCTCAAGGCGATCTTTAAATCAAATTTTTCCATGTTTAGTTCTATCTTTGATTCTTCAGCTGATGTTGAATTGTTACACAAGTCTAAAATATTGTCATATAACGTAACAAAATCTTTGTTTAATTTATCAAATTTACAAATTTCCTCGTTCTTTAATCCAGTTTTAAGCAAATTTAAATGCTCTAATCTCTCATTGAAAGCACTCAATAAGTTATCGGCCTCTTTGAGTTTCTTTAAAACAATTTCACCTCTTCGTCTACTTGCCCCTATTTTTATTAAATATATTCTTATCTTACCAAGGTCATTGTATAACTGCAATAACTCCTCATACATAACTGTTAATAAGTTTACGGTCCATATTTATTGTTTACGATTATGATTCCACTGATAAGACACGCGTATACAGTCCGAATTAGAATTGCCGCACTTTCATACATTTATTAGGACACTGAACTCACAAGAACACTTGCCGAGCTGCACACTTTGTTACACGCCTCTGTGTTGCTAAGGACCCTTGTTGGTAGCATGGACCCGACATTCCTCGTTTGCAGACATGCTACTAGCGCCGCCGCGGTACCTTCTGGATCGATCCAAAGAACGCCGTAAGATATGTCTCGTTAACTGCTCTCGCGTCCAAGACTCATGACATCTCTTGTAAATTTTATACATGAAGTACAGCGTGCCAAGGAATAAAATCGTGCAAATGATTGTTAACACGATACTTATTGCCGACAAATGAAATTTAAATTCCTCCACCGTCGCGGTGTTTTTAGCGGCGCTATTTTGATTGAGAAATACCTCTTCATTAGTTACTTTTGAGTTACACATGATTAAAAGTCACTTTTAATATGTCTCTCACTTAAACAGTAGTCGCGCAGAGCAAAGTCTACACTAGTCGCGCACATGATTCAAGCCCTGTTTGGTGGCAGGGTCGCCATGTAAGGTCGGGTGTCAGATTGAATGAAACATCACAAGATATAGCACAAGACTGTCTTTAATTATGTTGTTACATGGATTATAATTATATTGGTTACACACATAGGAATAATGGGTACTTACATACTACATCACAATGTAATTTACCTTTAGGCACACAACATTAAGTAACTGATAGGTACCTACTTATGTTTCTCAGAACAATCAAAAACTCGCCAAGGAACAAATTGGAATACAAAACATTGTATGAGTGTTTTGTTTTTCAATTTTCTCAACAGAACACAGAAAAGGGAACCACTTTATTTTCCACATTAGAAGGTATTAAAACAATTCTCAGAAATGGCTGAATCTTCTCTTAGAGTTTCTTTTCTTCAACTTCGCGGAACAATTGTAGGTACTCAACAGTTGTTCTTGAACAAACCAGTGATTAATTTACCTCTTCTGTATTAAAAGCATTGTGTTGTTAATTATATTGAGGGAATAAGGAATTTTCCTTGGGTTAATTGTTTCAGGTAGGTATATAAATAGCTGTGCGTTGACCATGTTTCCTACAATGAATAATGTAAAGTGTCCTTTACTGCGTTTTGTGGTCATGATAACTGAAATAATGATTTACTTACAGCATTAATACTATTAATAATAATAAAATTTATTCAAAAAATATAAAAGACATAAAATTAATACAGTTTTGCTTAAATGTAAATTATATTCCTAAGTATTATTCCACATTGTTGGTCATTGTTGGTCATGCGATATTTGTATGCCTTTGGCATAATGTACAGTCCGGTTCTTATGCTTAAGAATTAATAAATGATTTGATTTGCTAACTTGTGTCACTTTTTTTTTAATTTTGAAACATTTATAATCACGTATCGTCAGAAATTCGTAGTGAATTGTGTAGATATATAATTAAAATAAGGCTAAAATGCAACAGATTGAATTAAAAAAAATAAGCATCATTACAAAACAAAACACGACCGGCGGCGCATTGGTTGAGCGGTTGACTACTGAGTTCTATGTCCCGGGTTCGATTCCTGCACATAACAAATAATATTTACATGTATGAGATAGTTGTTACGGGTCTAGTTTTATGTGTGTGTAGTTTTATATGTTTGTTACCTCACACACGATACAGGAAAAATTCCTAATGAGGGACAAAGTTATTTTAAGAAAGAAAAAAACAGTACCAACTAAAGTAATTGCCACAAGTAAAGCTCACAACTCCATTCATTAACTCTAGTCACTATATACATCAGCAACTGGCGCTCTTAGCACACGTCTAGCAGGTCACTTTATTTATGCATTTACTAAACCAGATCCCGTTTAAGTTATCCATTCCTCTTCAAAACACGTACAATATTGAGATCCACAATATACAACTGGCTTTGTTGCTTACACTAGGATCACGACCCGTTTGGACGCGTAGAGATATCGCAAACTTCAGGAAATTCTGATCCGTTGTAAAGGGAAAATATGCTTGAAATAGACTACATTGGATTTTATGATTGTTTTGGTAGTTTTGAGTGATAGTGTATTTTGTTTACGACTTTAATCTCGCTGTGTTGTAATTGTAAGGGAACTAAAACTAAATGGCATCAAATATTCATCCGCATCGCCGTCCACTGGAAATATGCCCAAAAGAATGGCCGCATTGCCACGTTGGATGGCAATGCTTAACCTCTTCCTTTTTTTATTCTGATTGTTTTTTTTTTAAATTGTTAGTTCCTACCTATCTTACTTTTGTAACACGAACGTATTTCTCCGTCGGAATCAGTCAAAATTCATTGACAGCCGAAGTTTGCATGCCTGTAAAGAAAGAGGACGAGCGTGTCGAATAATGGTGTCGTTATATTATAAAATAATCAATCTAAGTGAGTTTGATATATTATTTATACCATAACATTGGCGCCCAACGTGGGTCTTCTTTTAAATAGTTTAATTGAGTTGCCGAAGTCGGCCCAAGATGAGGTTTCTAGGCCCTTCCTATCTGGGTTCTTCGAGGACAAGTTTGAGGTAGCGCAAAATAACACCGAAAAAGATTTGAAAGAGGCGTTTATACAGCAGTAGGACATCACAGACTATCAAAAACAAATTGGACAAGATTATGAAGGCACAAATTTTCTGAATTTAAATTCTCGTTTTATTTCCTCGTTCTCAACAGTGTCGCACGAAGTTCCCTTATCAAATTTTCAAACCGAGGGCCGTGTAAGTTTTAAATTAATGTTTTAGCTATTCATCCATCACTCGACTGTGCGGTATCAGTTTGTCGTGACGTGAGACGGCTCCACTGCGAAGACTGATCGCTGGCAATAATAAATCTGTTACATCACCTCGTGTGTTTGCTAATAACGTTAGAACTTGTAGGTATCTAAGTTACCTACGCATATTAAAAGGTTTAAAATTCATTAATCATTTAATATTAAATCTGATCATTACATTTGATGATATCATTAATAATGGGGAAGTGAACGGAGCACAACATCGCAAGAAACATGCCTGATAATACCAAACTGCTATGATAAACGCGGTGGTGATTAGTCTCTTTTTATCTCGTTTCATCTCTGTATGAGATGAGACCGGTAAGTCAATGGAGTAAAAAGTTCCTGCAGTGAGACAGTTCTCGGCTACCGGCAACTTTAACCCTCGATGAAACCAGAGGAGTGTAATACGATTAACGTGTGTATGTGTCTGTGGCATCGTAGCTTCTAAACGGTTGAACTGATTTTGATTTAGGTTTTTTTTGTATGAAAGGTGACTTGATCGAGAGAAAATCTTAGCTACTGGCTCTTTTCTAGTTGACTAAGGGATGTGAGTATCTTTCACAGGTCTGATCGAGTTTGTTTGAGCATTTTCACTATATTATAAATGACTAGTTTCTCCCTGCTACTTCATCTGCGTGGAATTCAAACATGTGTACCATAAAACACTCCTACTATCGCATGACAGCAATAATATAGCTTTCTATGTATAAGTGAAAGAGATTTTTGTAATGGGACCAGTACTTCCAGAGATTACCTCCTACACACAAACAAATAAAAATGTACAAATATGACACCTAAGCGCTCTTCTCATATCTGCCGTCTTGCACTTCGATAAAGGAAGATGTGCGGGATACACATTTACTATGCTGGATTGGTGGGGAATAAAACCACTTTCTTGATTCTTGAAGTTTATTCTTCCAGTGTTTCTTACTTGTTCTTCTAGTACTGTTGCTGCCCGCCGACTGTGTCGACACCGAAAATCCACCCGTCTTATATACAAAATCTTGTAAGAAAATGTAGCGCTTCTAATTGGTCAACCAATCAGAACGCACGAATTTTAACCAATAAGAAAAAGGGCGGTTTCGACACAGTTTGCTTTAGTACTACAGAACTTTACCGTAATGAGAGCCGCGTGACAATAATTACGATTTTCACCATGTTTTCTTATTAAAACATATGACAAATTATGTATTTTCTTATTCTACTATCTTATTTCTATCTAGGAAAAATAAAATAAACATGAAAACAAAACATAATAAACATCGATAACGAACGATTATTTACAAGACGTAAGTATCACTATCAAAGAACTACGAACTATCAAAGTACTATAAAACTATCAAATAACAAATTCTAATAAGATTAAGTAACTAACTCTAATAAGAAACCAATAAAAAACCTATTATAAAACACTATAAACTATCTTATCAGACTAACACGTAATCACTGTTCTTATCAGTTTGTTTACGATATTCACTTGTAACATTTCACTATTTACACAATTGTTTATTTGTCCCGCACATCACTCCCGCCGTGCGACTGCGTCGCATTCAGTTCCGGTGCGGGCACGTCGTCCGTAGGCAGGGGCAGGATCACCAGTTTCCTCACTGGCCGACGCAGGACACCTCCTTTGGTCTGCAGGTCCACCGTCCGCACGATGTTGTCGGGCCCAGGATACACCGCGATGACTCGTCCTCGTATCCACACGTTGCGAGGCAGGTTCGGGTCGACGATCTGCACGAGGTCATTCACTTTGACCTCTTGACCTCGTCCGTGGGGCTCCCGCCGGTGTTGGAGCTCGGGAAGGTACTCCTTCACCCAGCGGAGCCAGAAGACGTCAGCGAGCCTCTGTGCAGCTCGCCAGCTGGACCGGGAGACGGTGTCTTGCTCGGAGAATGTGCCTGGCTGTGGCACGCGCCCAGGACCCCCCAGCAGGAAATGATTGGGAGTCAGGGCTTCAGGATCTTCTGCGCTGACGGAGACGTGGGTCAGCGGACGACTATTGACGGTGTACTCTACTTCAGCTAGTAGAGTGGCGAGGACTTCTTCGGAGGGGTGGCGCTCGTGCAGTGTTGCTGCGAGCGCGGTCTTCACGGAGCGTACCATACGCTCCCAGGCGCCGCCCATGAACGGTGCTCCAGGCGGGATGTAACGCCAGGAGATGGTCCTCTTCGCTGCTTCTTCCGCTGTCGCCGCGTCGATTGCTTGTCGTAATTCCTTGTCGGCGGCCTTTAGGTTGGTGCCGTTGTCCGACCAAATTTCAGCCGGGCAGCCACGTCGTGCGATCATTCGTCTGACCGCCATTACCGCTGAATCGGCGCTGAGCGAGCCGGCGACTTCTAAATGGATGGCTCGCGTCGTGAGACACGTGAAGATGGCCACGTATCTCTTCTGTCTGGTCCGTCCGACGGTCACGGAGAGAGGCCCGAAGTAGTCGACCCCGGTGAAGGTGAAGGGTCGCTTGTGATGTGCTAGGCGACACGCTGGCAGGTCCCCGGTTCTTGGGTGTGGCGGCGCTTGAGTCTTCATGCGGCAGAAGAGGCATTGTCGAAGGATTGCGCGTGTGATGGGGCGCAATCTTAGTACCCAGTACTGTTGGCGACATTCGTTGATGGTTGCCTCGACGCCGGCGTGATGGAGCTGCCGATGAACTGCCCGTATCCATAGCTTCACTGTTGGATGTTCCCCGTCGACGATTAGCGGGCTCTTGACATTCTCTTCAACGTCTTTGGCCGCTCGGATACGGCTCCGAAGTCGGAGTGAGCCGTTGACTGATTCGACGCTGAGCTGGTGAAGGCGACTCTCCTTGGCAACCGGCTTCCCGCTGTTCAAATATTCTATCTCTTCTGTGAAGGCCTCTTCTTGTGAAGACCGCATCAGGAGCTCTTCTGCTTTCTTGAGGAGCTCGGCTGTGACTGGGAGCAGGTTGAGTGTCGATCTCTTTTTCGGTTTGGGCGCCTGTGGTTTCGCTGTTGCAGGCTTATTTTTCTTCCAGGTGGGATCTGCTTCTTTATTCTTCTTTGTTCGTCGATAGTTGACCTTCTGGCTGGTGGTTCTGCAGAGGTCGATGAACTGCAGAACACGTGCTGTCGCGTACCGGAGGCGGTCCCAACTGGAGAATTTCGCTGGATCAGGCAGACCTTCTGCTAGCTTCAGTCTTCTTTTTCCGGTTATGTGATGCGTCTTCTCTTCTTCGGAGGGTTCTGCTTCTGTGGTCTTCACAGGTTCCATTGGCCAGGAGTCTTCTGTCAGGTAGAGGAAATCCGGCCCTTTGTACCATCGATGATTCTTGTCGAAGGCAGTTGGTACATCTCGTGTTGCATCGTCAGCGACGTTCTGTTTCGTTGGAACCCAGCGCCAGTCGTTGACCTTGGAGCTCTCTTCTATTGCTGCGAGACGGTGAGCCACGTATGGTTTGTAGGAACGTGACCCGGTCCTTATCCATGTGAGCACTGTTTTACTGTCGGTCCAGAACACTTTTCTGTCGGGTTTTCTTTCGTGTTCTTCGATGACTACTTCGGCGAGCCTGGTGCCCATGACTGCTGCTTGTAGCTCTAACCTCGGTATACTTGTCAGCTTGAGCGGAGCCACCTTCGCCTTGGCCACGATGAGAGACACTCCCACTTCGCCGTCCGGTGTTACTGCCCTCCAGAATAGGACCGCCGAGTAGGCCGACTCGCTGGCGTCGCTGAAGACATGGAGTTCGAGGGAGGCGGCGTCACTGTAGTGTAAGTACTGCCGCGGAATCGCTATGTCGTGGAGACTTTTCAGGTGTCCCATCCACGACTCCCACTGCTCTGCCAGGTCTTCGTCAATGCGGTCGTCCCACGCTGTTCCTCGGCGCCAGACTTCTTGGAGTAGCTGTTTCGCCCTGATGGTGACAGGCGAGGCGAATCCCAACGGGTCGAAGAGTGACATGACGATGCGCAAGGCTTCTCTCTTCGTTGGTTGCTTCCCTTCGATGAGTGTTGCAGGTATTCTCGCCAAGTTGAGGTTGAACGTCAGCTCGTCCGAGTTCATCTTCCAAATGACACCCAGTACTCGTTCAGTTTGCTCTTCTGTTTTGTATAGCTCTAGGTCTTCTGTTCGGTTTTCCTCTCCCAGTGCTTCTAGGAGTGACGCTGAGTTTGATTTCCACTGTTTTAGTTCGAAGCTGGCCTTCTTGTGTACTTCGCGCACACTCGTCGCGACGTTCACTGCGTCTTCTAGGTTTCTGAAGCTGTCTAAGTAGTCGTCGACGTAGTGCTTGTTTACGATGGCAGCTGCGGCTTCCGGATGAGTGTCTTCGTGCTGTTTGGCATTCAGGTTCTTTATGTAGATTGCTGTAGACGGTGAACTAGATGCCCCGAAGATTAGCGACGTCATTCGATATTCTTCCGGAGGTCGGTTGTCGCGGCGATCCCCGCGCCACAAGTACCGCAGTGCGTCTCGGTCTTCGATGCGCAGTTTGACCTGCATGAACATTTCTTTGATGTCCGCTGTGACCCCGATGAGATGCTGTCGGAAGCGCATGACGACACCCGGCAGCGACTGGAGCAAATCCGGACCTTTGAGGAGCATGTCGTTGAGAGCCACCCCTCTAGTCTTGGCGGCGGCGTCATGCACAACTCGTAGCTTGTCCGGCTTCATGGGGTTGATGACTGCGAAGTGAGGTAGGTACCAAGTCTTCTCAGGAGTCTTCTGCGGCGGCGCGGGTTCGGCGTAGCCCTTTTCTATAAGAGCTTCCATTTGTTCGACGTACTTCTTCTTGAGGGCTGGGTCGCGATCGATCTTCTTTTCAATGTTGAAGAGCCTCTTCAGTGAGTTTTCATAGTTGTCGGGGAACTTAATGTCTTCTTTCTTCCAGAGGAGGCCGGTCTGGTATCTCGTTTCGTTGATCTTCTCGGTCTTCTGTTCGAGAATTCGAAGTGCTTTCTCTTCTGGGTCGGTTTTCGGTCTCTTCGGGTTAATGCAGAGGTTGTCCAATTCGAAGTATCTCTTCACCAGGTCCTCGAGGTCATCTTCGGCTTCCTTCATGTGAGACACGAAGTCGATCTTCTGACCGAAGGAGTTCGTTTGGCTTCCGTGGAGTACCCATCCGAGCGGCGTGAGAGATGCCACTGGATGGTCCTTGTCCCCTTTTCTGGTCTCTTCAGTCAGCAGGAGATGCCAGTTATCTTGCCCGATGAGGATGTGTGGCTTCGCATTGGAGTATGTGAGATGTCCCTTGATGTCTGATAGGTGTGGACATCCTTCCACTAATTCTCGTGGGACCCGTTGAGATGAGACTTGTAAGTTCTTCACTGTTCTTGCTTGAATTTGCTCTTCACGTTCGTTGACCCCTTTCAGCCCGATGGTCACTCTTCTTGACGCTGATTCCGCAGTCTTCAACTCGTTGATGGTTTCTATCTTCAGTGGATCTACGGGTCCTGTAGCTCCGATGCTCGCGGCGACGTCGTCGTCGACGAGTGTGACCGTTGATCCGTCGTCCATCAATGCGAATGTGTTGACTGTTCCCTTCGGCCCCTTCACCTGGACCGGCAGGATCTTCAGATAGGATTGCTTCTTTACTGTCCACGTCGAATTGATGACTTCTGTTTTCTCGTCGCTTTCTGTTTTCTCTGTCTTCTCAGCCTGTTCTATCTTCTTTTCATAATGAAGCAGCTTGTGGTGCGTGTTCTTGCATTCGTTGACACCACATGGCCTCGTTCGACAATTGTGAGTCTTGCTCCTATAACGTAGGCATCTGAAGCAGAGGCGCTTGGACTTCGCAGCATCCCATCTTGAATTGACTTCCATCTTCTTAAATGTGTCGCACTCCGTCGCGTTGGTGTGGCTTGTCTCGTCGCACACGAAGCACTTCGGTGTGTTGTTCTTCTCTGTGACGTTGGTAACCCGCTGAGTCTTCTTTGGAGGTGCGGCTGACGATGGTGCTGCCACCTGTTCAGGTAGCGCGTAGGGTCCGCACAGTTCTGCTTCCCTCTTGAAAAATCTCTCCAGCTTGATGAGGCAGGGATCTTCTTTGGGTTGCGTCGATGAGAAGTCGTAGTAGCGGTACCGGAGCGTCGGCGTTAACTTGTCCACCAATGTCTTCGCAAGTTCGGGGTTGTACATATAGTTGAAACAACCCAATGTCTTCAATGTTGCTACGACGTTGGAGATCTTCGTGGCGAATATGCAGATATCCCTCGGCGACTCGGAGAGACGTGGTAGACCTCGAAGCGTTTCCATTTCTATCATGGCGATTGACTCTGGTCTTCCGAATCTTGATTCCAAAGTCTTCATCACTTCTGAAGGGTGTGCGTTGGTGATGAGTAACCCTTCAACTGCTTCTTTGGCTTTCCCCTTCAAGTTTCTTCGTAATCTGTTGATGTTCTCGATGGCGCTGAACGTTGGTTCAGACTCGTAGTAGGCGGCGCGGAAAGGTAGCCACTCCTGATGCGACCCGCTGAAGAACGGTAACTCGATGAATCTGGGTCGCTGGGCGGCGCTGACAGCCCGAGTGATGGCTTCAGCTAGGAGTGCGAGGTCCCCTTGACCTCCCGCCGGTGTTCGATGAACTTCTTCTTGCTTCGGTGGCTCTTCGTGGACGATCGTCGGCTCTGGTGGGGGGCGGTGAGGCTCGTTGGCGATGGCTAAGACGGGACGAGTCACCTGGTTATCCAACCAGTTGTCCACACGGGCGTTGACTTCTGAGTAGAGGGAGACTTCATCTTCTTCTCCTTCTTCTTCTTCTTCTTCTTCTCGGTCGGTGTCCTCCGTTTCTAGCGCGGCCAGGCGTGCAGCAGCTAGTTCGACTTGGAGGCGGAGCAAATCTTCCTTTGCTTTGGCGAGTTTCTGTAGCTTCGTCTTGCTACGCGTCGATCCCCCCCCTCCCCCCTTCTTGCTAGGGGGGCGGAGGAGCTGTGGGCCGGTTGGTTTCGACGTACCGGCGGTGTTCCTGACAACTCTTTTCACAGTCGAGGTGTCAGTATCACGGCGATTTTCTTTCGATGTGGCAGCGGCGGGCGGCTTCATCAGCTGTTTCGAATTCGCACCCGCGGTGAGCGTCGTCGCGGCGGAGGGGGTTACGGAGGGTGCGACGACGCCGGCGGGGTGCGAGGCGGGGGGCGCGTTGGCGACCGGCGGAGAGGGCGCGGGGGCTGCCGGCGCGGGGGGCGCGCTGGCGGCCGAGGCGGAGGCGGCGGTCGAGGCGGTGGCGGCGGAGGTCACGGTGTTAGGGTCGGTCGTCGCGGAGGTGCCGGTTTGTTCGGAACCCTCCGTGGCAGTTGTCCCCGTCTGTGTCGATTCGGATGTGGCTTCCGCGCTGGTACCGGTCGCAGAGGTCTCTGGAGTGGCCTCGGACGATGACGGCTTCTGTTCCCTCGACGGCTTGCGGCCCTTTCCCTCGGAGCGCGTAACGGGCATGATGACAGCTGATCTTCTACGATGTACGTTCTTCAAGTTTTCTTCACTGTAGCACTATCTTCAGGTAGTACTCCCCACAATATCCGGCTCGAAGGACCATTAAATGTGCGGGATACACATTTACTATGCTGGATTGGTGGGGAATAAAACCACTTTCTTGATTCTTGAAGTTTATTCTTCCAGTGTTTCTTACTTGTTCTTCTAGTACTGTTGCTGCCCGCCGACTGTGTCGACACCGAAAATCCACCCGTCTTATATACAAAATCTTGTAAGAAAATGTAGCGCTTCTAATTGGTCAACCAATCAGAACGCACGAATTTTAACCAATAAGAAAAAGGGCGGTTTCGACACAGTTTGCTTTAGTACTACAGAACTTTACCGTAATGAGAGCCGCGTGACAATAATTACGATTTTCACCATGTTTTCTTATTAAAACATATGACAAATTATGTATTTTCTTATTCTACTATCTTATTTCTATCTAGGAAAAATAAAATAAACATGAAAACAAAACATAATAAACATCGATAACGAACGATTATTTACAAGACGTAAGTATCACTATCAAAGAACTACGAACTATCAAAGTACTATAAAACTATCAAATAACAAATTCTAATAAGATTAAGTAACTAACTCTAATAAGAAACCAATAAAAAACCTATTATAAAACACTATAAACTATCTTATCAGACTAACACGTAATCACTGTTCTTATCAGTTTGTTTACGATATTCACTTGTAACATTTCACTATTTACACAATTGTTTATTTGTCCCGCACAGAAGAAAATGGTACTATTACGACATGAGCTGGTATCGGTAGAAGTCATGCATACCAATGGTATTGCTTATAACATTCAGTAGTGCAAATGGGAATAGCAGTGTTATCATAACACTTACGTTGTGAAATAGAAAATACAATAATATAAAAAACTGTATATTATACCTACTTAGTAAATTTTTAGTCAATGAGTAGTTTTTTTATTGTTATCAATTATTTTTTACATAACATCACGCCTGTAATCCCCGAAGGGTTAGGCAGAGGTGTACCCATTAGTACACCCACATTTCTCCAGTTATGTTTAGGCCAAAGTAATAGGGGGCGAGCCTATTGCCATCAACCGGGCACAAATTCAGACTCCGAGGCTGCTACAGCGAAATGCCTGATGGAAAACTCTTCGCCCGATCTGGGAATGAACCCAAGACCTCACGCTGAGCTGGCGCTTTTTGCGTCCACAGTGAAATGAAACAGTGAAAATTTTCATAACTTTACTTCCGTTATTTTCTTCGGAGTAGGTAATAAGTTACTAAGTACCTACTTAAGTTTTTTTCAGAAGGTTGTTATTTTTTATAGTCTTACAAAATTACCTCAACGCACGTATGTGGGTACTTACACTTTTTTTATAAGACTTTTCCTCATAATACTAGAGCTATCCACCTCATTATCTTAAGAGTCTACCAAAAATAGCCCAGACAGTTTAATCTACCACTTGTGCAATATTGCCCCAGTAATGAGACTTTAGGTAATCTGGTAGATTTCCACATTGTTCCCGAGGCAGAAAAGACAATAACATTTACTATTATGGGCCGTTGACACACTGCGAGGCGATTAAGGCTCTCTTTATATGTTTTAAAGTGTCGATATGAAGTAAACGGAGCAGTATTTTCTTTTCTGTTACCAAGAAGAAGTATGAAAGATACGCCTTTTTAATATTACTTATAACGTATTTATTTATTCTTCAAGTTACACATTGCAAACATTTTTTCAACTCGAAATATGGAAGCCTAGGTTTGTGGGAGAACTTTCTGTAACAGTAAGATGTAAAAGTTAAAATAATTTAAATTGTTAACAAAATGTTACAAAAGTGTCTGGTCCTTATTGTAAATATCATAGGTACCTACTACATAATATACGGCATTTTCACGTCCCGCACACATTGACCTTTTCCATTGACCGATTCAAATTATTCTGACATTATGAAGCTCATGGTGTATTGATCTAAAGAGAAAATGGTTCTGATAACAAAGTAAATTGGTTCAAAAATAGTAACTACTTACATAAAACATTAGTAGAATATTACTGATTCAGTAGGTAGGTGTACGAAATTTATTTTGTGGACTGTTGCTAATTAGACATTGCTAGGGATATCGACGGTTCTATACTTACTTATATTTAAGTAAGTATATAACAGAACCGTCGATATCTCATATTACACATTCGTTCGCGTTTTTTTTTTACCTGTGTTAAGCCACGTCTTTGGTAACTATTCCGCACCCGTATGTTGTAGCGTAATGTTAATTAGTCTATACCTACTGTTCCTAATAAATCTAGCTGTCATACACAAAAGATTTTTTCCAATTCGACTGGTAATTCCCGAGATTAACGCGTTCAAACAAACAAAGAAGTTGTTCAGCATTATTGTATTATTAATAGTAATATAAATTATGTAGATAATATATTCTAGAAATTGTATTCACTATACAATTCCTAAGTGTCAAACATCTCCAGTAACTTCGTTTGTCATGTATTACTTCTTGCTTAATCTGTTTGATATTAATGATATTAATGTTTAATACAAACATTGTGTAACGACAACGAATATGAAGAACAGAATATTGTTCCAAGACGGTATCTCTTCATATTTTATAGTTTAATCCACTTTACTGTTAATGACTCTTCTCTTGACACTACAAAGTAATAATTTAATTCGTTTACGGTGTGTAAGACTGTATTATCTTACAAACAACAGCTATTCAAGGACATTTTTGTTTGAATAGACACGTGTATCGTGATACAATTACATTGTACAATCAAGTCAACATGATTGTATCAGAAACATGATTGAAATATTATAATGATAAATAATAAATGAAATTATTTTTGAAACTTTTATAAAGAAAATATCTGAAAGTAAAGACTAAAAACCAAAAAAATAGATAGAAAAACATCAATTAAAGACAACAACAACACCGAAGGTATTACATAATGTATATAAATAATATACGGTGCATAGGTACTTAATGACATTGTTAAAAACAAAAAAAACCTACAAATTAATAAAAAAAAAACAAAAAATGGAAATAGAAAAACATCAATTAGAGAAACTAAAAGCGTACAACAAGAAAATACCGTAGGCACATAATCTACTGTATACGATACCTACCTAATGACATTGTTAAAAACAAAAAAATATTTTGCCTCAAAAATAAAAGGCTTTATACAGGCTGACTTTGTAAATTGTGTTCTTTTTCTTTGCTTTCTTGTGTTCGTAGACCAATTATCGTGGCCGAACAAAAATACAACGGCTACTAGTCATTCTGTATAGGTACATTCTGTATGCCTTCGTTAATTAACTTTGGAGGTCGACTGTACATCACCCAGAGGAGTTATCAAGGATAGTCTTCACTTGATTTTCACCCGAATATAATTACAGTTACTATCTTTCCCTACATTATGGCAGTCGTTAGGGTAAATTAGTTTAAGGAACATCAACAACCTCGAAGGCTGGCGTGAATGTATGAATATATTAATTTCTACTGAAATTATGCACTGGAAAGGCTTTGATCTATTTCGGATAAACCTATCTAAACTAAACTTAGATACAGACTTCGAAATAATAAAATATTGGTACCTAGCATTGCAAATATCCTTAGTAATGGATCAGGAGATAGGTAGCAAAATCGCAGCTGATTCCCATCACGTTTTTTTTTAATTATTGGCCGATTCACCAATTCTAGTAAATAACGTTCTTAGTAGCAATCTAGTCTCAGTGTCAAGTAGGGCAACAGAGGTTGAATTGAATTGTTAAAATTGCGAATAGATTAAAATGTAGTCGCAATTTCATCTTATCGACAATCACTATCAAAAATGTAGACATAGGTAATTTTGACAAAATGAGACTGAGATGAGAATGCAATCAGATCGCCATCGTTGTTAAACTTACGGGAAGTGTCACTCTCAAGGGCTGTCACCGACCTAATGTTAACTGCCTATAATGTAATTTGCAATACCAGAAGCCTCTCAGAAGTGTCCGTAATGAACACCGACATGACACCGAAATAAAAATGATTACCTAACACATATAACATAATTAAATATTTCAAGTTGTACTCATGTCACAAGCATATACTCTTAACAGCCACATCATCAACATAAAGTGTTCAGTCAAGAGCCTAGAATTACAAAATGCTCACTAAGATGGTCATTAGAATACGGCATCGTACAATCAAGGGAACTGCCTCGTTTTGTATGTAAAAGTACCATTTTCTTACGTGGTAATGTTGTGTAAACATATAAAGGAGATAAGTGACTGTGGGGACTAATGTTGGCTGAGCTATGGAACCGAGAACAGAGCATTCATTTACTGTAAAAATATTGTGTAAGGCTGTTTACATACGAGTTGTTGTCTCCTTGCGTTCGTTGCACGCACTTCCGTTGTCACATAAAACGTGTGTGCTACGCCTGTGGTTAATGTTATTGCTTTGCCCTCTATATAAACTGTTCTCTTTGCTTTGAACTTATTATTTTTGTATTTTTTACCCAGTTAGTGTTTTTTTTTTTTTTTCATTTAAGAGTACCTATATTTTTTAAAACTATCTGCTCCATTTACTTTATCCGTAGAAACCTACAAAGTTTTTGATCAGGAATAATAAAAAGATTCACGAAATTGAAGAATTTTATGCATTGTAAGTTAGTTTGAGATAGATTGGTTTCGGAGAATCCAAGTAAACTGACAAAAGTTTCCACATACTTTTCTTAAAAGATATTACAGTGAATTTCTCGCAACAGAAGATTCGAGCTGAATGTTCAAGAATAAGTAGGTGGTACATTTTAGGAAAAAATGAAATTAAATTATTTACTTTGTAGAATTTAAGATCACAGAACAGACTTTTGTATAATTATAAGTTTTAAATACCTAAATTAGTATTGTAAAACTTGATGAAATACATTTTTTTTTAATTAATCTGAATTGAAATTTAGATAATTGTAAATTGATTTTGCATACCGTAAAAATGGTGAGACATTGTGGCACTATACAATATTATGAACATCTTTGTCATACCACGTTTCTGGAAAATAAACATTAATATAATTAGACGATATATTTATGGGATACGACAATTGCATAACTACCTAAGTATTCCAACAACGGAGTTTATCGATAAATTGTATACAATACATCCTTTCAATAGCCCACTGTGTGACACTGTGTCACAAATACATCTATTCGAACGTCTTGCACTATCCCTAGACGCTGTCGTTTGTACTCGCTTCAACGTCCAATTTTAGAACGTGTGGAATGCCAGGAATTGCTCAAGTACTGGAACAATTTTGATATTACGTTTCAATAGAAAACTGGATGGGAATATAAGACGGTCTGGGTCAAGGAAATTCAATTTGATCGATCGTTATTCCACGGCGTTAAATAGAATAAACTAGATGTTAAAGCGGCGTTTTCTTTAAAGATTTGGATTTTCCATCTAATTTGAAAAAGCCTACCAATTGGCAGATTTTTGTCTATAATAAGTTTTCTGATTCCAGTTCTTTCTAAAAATAATTAAATTTATTAAAAATTCTTACTTTTAAGTTACTTTTAAGGTTTTGGTTTTGGTAGGTCTATTTTAGCCTGTAAACATTTAAGTTACATTATATAAGTATTCAAATATTTTAGCTATTTAGGGTACATGCTTGCATAATGAATATTTTTGGGTACTGTACGAAAAGTTTGTTGTTGTGACTGAGTGTGATGCATAACATCAGCATATAAAATTGAATGAACTTTAAATAGATTGACTGAAAGTTTACACTTAGGTAAATGATTATTTTATAAGAAGTCTTCTTAAAAAGCGCCGGTACAAAATAATAAGATGACTTACAACTACTAATTCAAACTTCAATAACAATACAAATATTCTGAAGTAACATCAGCTTTTTATGGGAAGGAAAAGATTTTTCTCACCACGTTTTATGATCGTTTGTGGCATTTTTACACTTTTCGTTTAATACTTTAAACCTCTTAACTTAAACGGTAAGTACTTGCGATTTGCTGCAATAAGTCCAACTGAGTCGGTTAAATGACGAAGCTTTTAAATCATAAAATTCAACAGTTACTCTTTTTACAATCTGCTCCTTTCGTCCCGTAGACGCAAGTATGACTGCTGAGCGTTGGGTCTTGGGTTAGATTCCCAGGTCAGGTAAAGTATTATTGGATTTTTCCATTAGTTTCTCAGTAGCAGTCAGGAGTTTGAAAGTTAGTAGTGTGACACCTCCGTACTTCAAAAAACACGTAAATCCGTTGCTCCCAGCAGTCATTCTTAAATCTTTAGAAGTTGTTGTGTTGTTTGTTGTTGTTGTTGGTTGTTGTTGTAGTTGTGTTGTTGTTACGTGTTGTTGTTGTTTGGTGTTGTTGTTTGTTGTTGTTGTTGTTGTGTTGTTGTTGTCGTAACAACTTCACAGGCCAGTTACTAGGTAAAACAAGGTATCATGTAACTGGCCTGTAGAAGCCAGATAGGCAGACTCTCCCTGCAAAACAGTGGTATACAGCTGTATCCGGTTATACTGGAAGCCGACCCTACATAGTTAGTAAAAAGCTAAGCAGATGATGAGTGACTACGAGTATTATTACACAGCGTTTACATAGTTATATTCTTGAACCTACAAAGGGTAAAGATAATAATCTTGATGATACTTCATAATGAACACTCTAATGTGCGCAAAGCCCCGGAAAGAACGATAGGGTCTTAAAGCCTACGTTGGACATTATCTGTTCCTAAATAACCTCTATGTGTCCTTAGGGTGCTACTTCATCGAGGCAGAGAGCGCGCAGGAAACAGTAATCGACCAATCACAAGCGCGAAACGAAGACATGACGTGATGTTCAACAAATTTGATTGATAGATTCCTGCAGGTTTCCTTTTAGCTTCGCTCATTTCCGTCTAAATGTAGTGTCACCCTTATAAGCCATGGTTGCTATGAGTAGTTGACGGCTCGTAAAATATGTTAAACAAACATTATATCTGAATCTATCAATTAGATAAATTCTTGCCTGCCTCGTTGGTCTTATGGTCACAAAGTGCGAATGCTGAGCATGAGCCCTTGGGTTCGATTCCCAGGTCAGGCAAAGTGTTATTGGGTTTTTCCATCAGGAATTTCTCAGTAGCAACCTCGGAGTCTGAATTTGAGCCCGGTTGTTGGCAATAGGCTCGCGCCCTATTATATGGGACTTAAACATAACTGGCGAAATGTGGGTGTACTAATAGGTTCCTACACCTCTGCAACCCTTCGGGGATTACAGGCGTGATATTCTTATGTTATAAATTCTTGCATGAACATGATCAATGTGTTTTTAAATGAGTCGAAAATAATAAATCAATTTTAATTTCAACAGATGGTTTTTCAACTATAAGTTCTATAGTCTGAATCAATCAATTAAAAACTTTTACCAACAATCAATATTCTTTTATAATACATACATGAATCAATGTACCAAGTAATAGAAATATAAAATCTATAAGCTAAAAAAATCCTAACATAAAAACGATTATCGTTTACTGAACCAGAGTTAAACGGATTACTATGATCTCCACTCAGTTTTTTTTTTCTGAGTATACAATGGTTTACCTCAAAAAAATATAATCCTATCTTTTAGGATTAAAGACTGAGCAATCTAAAAAGAATTCTATTATAAACGTTACTATAACATTATTGTATTAAAATTGCATAATTATGTTGATAATTTTTATCTTAAGGTGAGTAAACACTTGTGCATTTAGCCTCACATGAACCGAACATTGAGCATGACGCTCGATGCCAAGGTCAAAGTCAAAACAGTCAGGAGGCTTAGTAATAGAGTCCGTTGGCATTTTTCGGGTACGAAATCCTAGAAATTAAATACAATACATTAACAGTAGTAAAAAACGAAGCATAAACATACTTTAAAAAGTATGGTACCTATATTCGACTCAGCCATGATGTAGGTCTAGCAATTCTGAGATCGCAATCCATTAGGTACTCACAACTCCCTGAAAGACGAAATTCATGAATCTAATCAAACATCGGTTCAAGTTCATCGTAACGCGTCACTCGGCAATTTCTGATTGATTTCCCATCCCCATTTTCGTGCCACAATATCGTTTAATTCGGCGGCTTTCCTTATAATTTTGATTAATACTTTGTAATGAAGACTAAAAGCTCACAAAATTACCATTTAAAGGGAGGATAGGAGGCGATTTACCTGATTTGCTAATGACTTCATTTAAGATAATGTAGGTCAATTGCCATCCACTTACCTTTATACTCATGCCTGTGGTTACCAGAGTTATTAAGAGCTGCTAAATTCACGTTACTTCGCCTTAATATGACTCTGATGTTGGTTTTAGGCGCCGGTATAACATTTACACAGTAGGCAAGACTAGGAACAATATCAGTGAGCAAACTCTTGAGACTAGTTCATTAGTGCTTAAATGGTAGACAAGCGTGTAAATGGCCTCTTAGCAGGTAATAACCTATTGTGTTTCGTCTGATTCCCACTAAAGTAGACAATGAAGGTTTGGTATACCTTCATGCTAAAATAACATTTATGTCTGCGGGTCTCGTGACCCAGTTTCTTAAAATAATATGTAGCTAAGGTTGAGGGAAACCCTAATGAAGTTATCCTTTACTTAACCTAAGATCGAGTGCCTAAAAGAAACAGAGCAAAGCGAGGCAATATTAATTATACGTGCTAATGTAACCTCACAAGTTCTTAGATCTAACTCATGCTTCTTTCATCAGAAGTTTCTTAAGGATATACAGATAGCTTGTGTTAATACGTTTTACACTGTTAGGGTTGCTATATACATAAAGCGGGTCGGGATATTCGGATCGGCATATACTATACAACGTTATTAAAGGTTGTATTAATTTGCCGAACCGAATGTGACGACCCGCTTATGTATATAGCGACTCTACAGTGCACTGCATTTGTTCGGAATTATGTGCCAGATTACGACAATTATAAAAAGATTTTTGTGATTGATTTGATCAAAAACAGCTCTGCCTTAGTATCTCCATTGACTTGTGGATTATTTAATTATTGTCTCGTTCGTGTTGGGTGACGATAATTCATAAATATGGTCACCGCGTCGTAAAAAGTGATTGTTGTTTTGTGTGATGTGGTCGTGAAAAATCCAGGCGAAGGAGGAGCATCGTCATACTGCTTTGGTTATCATAGTGTGGCTTAGGAATTGTTACGTATTTTTACCGTTTTAGTAAATTTTTAGGTATTGTTATATTCTGTATTGTGTTTATTTATTCTTCTGTCATTTATTTCCCGATTCTTAAATAAAAAAATTAAAAATGTTGTGTAATTGTACTTAATAAATCCAACCACTCGACATCGAACAATGCATTTTTTTTTTTTTTTTTTTTGAGGTGGTAAAAATCATCAAATGAGTCCTTCCGTCCTGGGCGGGGCGGAAGGGACTGTCAGACTTTTACTGACTAAAAAACCACCCTGTTCCTTCTGTTGCCCTTTACGTTCCGGGGCCACGGTATCCTGTTAAGACGTCCCGCAACCCCGGCAGGCGTTTGGCCCCGTTGGGGGGCCCCGTCCCTGTGCTGACAGCTCTTTGAGGCGCGCGCGAACAGAACGCGCCGTCGACCCGGGCATGGTCCTTGATCGGACGGCGAGCTACCCATTACTCGCCGTCCGCAAGCCCGCGCCTACGGTGGCCGGATGTCGACTCGCGACGTCCGACGCCCTGGGCGTCTCCCGCGGCGGCTGGGGCGTGAGGTGGAGGGTGTTGTTCTCTCCCTCACGCGGCCCGCCTCCTCCTTCGCTAGCATTACTGCTTCGCAGAAGGAGGTGACTGCATCCCATTCCCTCTCGCCCCGGAGCATGGCCTGAACCAGGCCCGGGCGCGAGAGGTCGCCGCCGCCTATCGCCTCCGTGAGGACACGGCGATGCTCTGCCCAAGCTGGGCAGACCTGCACCGTATGCTCCACCGTGTCCTCCGGGCGGTCCACACAGTGGTGACACCCGGGCGTTTCCTCCCGTGCAATCCGACACAGGAACCTCCCGAAACAACCGTGTCCGGTGAGGACCTGCGTCAGCCGGAAGGTGAGGACGCCGTGGCGCCTCTCTAGCCACTCCTCAAAGAGGGGTCTTACCGCCGCGATTGCAGCGTGCCTGAACCTAGGTTGCGACAGTCGCATCTCCCATTCCGCCATGAGATCGCCCCGGAGCTCGAGCCGCAGTGCCGCGATTTGCTGCGGCAGCGGGTTTTCGCCCCGGCGCTGCGCGTCCACGCGCCACTCATAGACGCGCTGGAGGACTGTAGCCTCCAGATCCCACGGCGGTAATCCGGCAAGGAGGTTTGCCGCTTCGCCGGAGACCGTGCGGTATCCCCGGATCATCCGGATGGCCATGACCCTCTGGCAGGCGACCAACTTGGCTGGTGGCCGCCGCCTGATGATGGGGGCCCACACAGGGGCCCCGTAGAGGGCCATGGACCGCACGACCCCCGCGTACAACCTCCGGCAGGAGGCGCCTGGTCCCCCGAGGTTGGGCAGGAGCCGCCAAAAAGCAGCCCCAGCCCTTTCCAATCGCGGAGCCAGGCGTCGGAAGTGTTCCTGGAAGCCCCACCGGCTGTCGAGGACGAGACCCAAATACTTCATCGTCGTCCCGACGCCGATGTGGACCCCTCCCACCGTTATTTGGGAGCCCGGCGGTGGCGCGTTCCGAAGACCATGAAAGCACATGGCCTCGGACTTGTGCAATGCCACCTCGAGTCCCAATTGCCGGATCCTTGCGACGACTGTCGCAACCCCTCTCGTCGCCAAGTCGGCCGCCGCCTGGTGCGACTCTCCCTGTGCCAGGACAAGCGTGTCGTCAGCGTAGCAGACCACGCTGACGCCATCAGGGAGGTCGGCGCGCAGCACCCAGTCGTATCCGATGTCCCACAGCAGCGGCCCCAAGACCGATCCCTGTGGGACACCGCACGACATTTCTCGCCGGTTCCACTCCCCCCGTTGGCCGGGGTAGATGACGGCCCTATCCGTCAAATAGTCCTCGACTACACGACGGAGGTAGGTCGGCATCCGGTGATACCGGAGTGCCTCCCTGATGCAGCTCCAGGGCAGGGTGTTGAAGGCATTGGCGATGTCGAGCGACACCGCCAAGACGACCCTGCCCCGGGTCACTACTTCCCCCGTCGTGAGGGCTCTCACGCGCATGATGGCGTCCACCGTGGAGCGCCCCCTGCGGAAGCCGAACTGGCTCTCCGCTAGGTCCGGCCCCGATCTCCCCAGGTGCCCGACGAGGCGGTTGGCAATAACTCTTTCAAAGAGCTTGCCCACCTCGTCGAGCAGCACGATGGGCCGGTATGCGGACGGAGAGTCCGCAGGGCGCCCCGGCTTCCTGATGAGGACCAGTTTCCCCGTCTTCCAACGAAGCGGGAACTGGCCCCTCTCCAAACATGCGCTTAGGAGCCCCCCCAGTCGAGGACCGAGAGCCCCCGAGGCCAGGACCCAGGCTTTGGCAGGCAAGCCGTCGGGTCCCGGGGCGGTATTCTTGGCCTTAAGCCGTTGTACCGCCACTCTCAAGTCTACCTCGGCCACCTCCGGAGCAATGTAGTCGTCGTCGCCGCTGTGGTCCGCGTCTTCGTCTGGCACCGCCATGGGCGGAGCCATGGACGGGGGCACATGTTCCCCTCGAGAAGGGAACAGGGCGCTCACGACGTCCTCAACGATCTGGGGCCGGAGACTCTGTGTCAGCGGGGGGCCCCAGGGGCGGAGTTTATCCCGTACCCATTTGTACGGTCGCCCCCACGGGTCCCCGTCCAGAGACTCCAGCATCTCCCTGCGGGATAGATCCCTAGCCCGCAGCATCCCATCTCGGAGGACGGTCTTCGCCGCCCTGTACCCCTCGTACAGCTCCGCCTCTATGGCATCCGCATCCGGAGGTCGGATGCGGCACCGGCGGTGCCTGGCGTACAGGCGTCGCGCATCAATGCACGCCTCGCGCAGCGACGTTATTTCGCGCGACCACCAGTACACCTGACGCCGGGCGCTTCCTGGCTGGGCCCGGGGCATAGCCATGTCGCAGATCGCGGACATGGCCTCCCGGAACCACTCCACCTCGTCGTTGACGTCGGCAGGCCTGTCTGGTGATGACACCCAGGCCTGCACGATCGAGGCTTCCAGGAACAGCTCCCGGTCCAGCTGCTTCAGCGCCCATCGCGGACCACTTGGGGTCTGTCGGACCAGCGCATCTGGAATCTGGGCGGAGACGTCGAACCGGATGTACCGGTGATCCGAGTAGGTCTCCACCCCCTCCTCTACGCGCCAGTCAACGACACGCTGCGACAGAGCGGGGCTGGCGAACGAGATGTCCACCACCGACTCGCCCCGCATCCGCACACACGTGGGGACAGAACCCCGGTTCAGGATGACCAGGCCTGTCTCCAGAGCCCAGTCCTCCACCATCCTGCCCCGCGCGTTGTCCGTGTACCGGGAACCCCAAGCCACATTCTTGGCATTGAAGTCCCCGAGGACCAACACGGGGAGGGAACCGAACCCGGCGACGACGACTCCTATCTCCCTAAGGGAGACGTGGAACTCGGCGAGAGTTCGGCTCGGGGAGAGGTAAACGCCCACCACGGCGATCTCCCCGAACCGTGCTGCCACACAACCCCGTCCTCTTTTGACGCTCTCGAGAGACGGGGTACCGGCGGCGGCCGACGATATTATGGCCACCGAGCCGTCGAGGTCCATCACCCAGTCATCCCTGGGCGGGACAAAGTACGGCTCGGCGACCACCGCGATGTTGATCAACCACTGCGCCATGCTCTGGAGCAAGAGATCCTGAGCGGCGACGCAGTGGTTGATATTCGCCTGGAGGAGGCGCAATGGGGCCGTGATTAGGCCTCCATTATATCCTCCTCCAGGGCCCCCCTCGAGGGCTGAGACGCGCCAGCGGCGGCGACGGTGGCGGCGGTGGCGGTGGCGGCTGCGGCGGCAGCAGCGGCGGCGGCAGCGGAGGGCCTACCTCTGCCCCTGGCCTTGGCGGGTGGGGCGCAGGCCCTGCCCCCTGCCCGGTGATCGGCCGGCTTGCCAGCAGCCGCACATGCAAAGCAGTGCGGCGCGGCATCGCACGTACCGGCCATGTGACCGGGCTGACCGCAGCGGAAGCACTTGTCGCTGCGGTCCACCTCCGAGGTGCAGACGCATGCCGCGTGGTTGCCCACTTGGCAGCGAAAGCACCTCAGGGGTCTAGGTTCGAGCAGTTTGACCTGCGCCGAAACCCAGCCCACCAGGAGCCTTCGACTCTCCGCTATCCTTTTGGCCGCCGTTACGGGGCAACTAACCATGGCGGTTCGAAGCCCCGCGAGGTCAGGACGGATGGCGCCGACCTTGACTTGGTCGGCAGCGCAATCTCCAGACCTGACGACGGCGGCCCTCAGGTCAGCCTCCGTTACGGAGTCATCCAGGCCCATTATGCGCACGTCGGCACACTTGATGGGCCTGGACACTCGGGCCACCTCCGCATCCAGGGACGCCCTGAGCCTCTCGGCCAGAGCGTCGGCAATGGGGCCACTGGCCGCCCCGGGAACCTCCAGCATCCGGGCGCCCGTCGCGGTGACTCTGAGCCGGAGGCCTCCGACGACCCCGAGCTCCTGGAGTTTCACCGCCTCCTTCGCCTTTGTGAGCACGTCGCGGTACGACACGCCACAGATATAAATAAAAGACAATGATTCAGTGTATTCCTACAGGTGTGTTCAGTGTTCACACTATTGTTATTCGTGTAAAAATAAACTTATGTTGCCGAATATTTCCATCTCTTACACAAAACCCGGTCGTTAGTGTCCCCTTGAGCCCTTATCCCATAACTTTTGAGGCGACAAAATTATGTAAGACCGAAAACGCGAGGAAAAAAGTCGGTGAGAAAATTTCGTGAACTTAAAATCGATTCCTCTTTGTTTTTCTAATATAAAAGTTTGGAAATTAAAGTTTATTGAATTAGGAATGGCTTCGGGGACGTCGGATTGACTTCGATTCTCATTTGTACGGTTGACACGCGATCGAAAATGGATTTAATTTTTGTTTCTATAAGCGTCTCGGAAAATGGAATCGTGGATTCAATCTTGATGGAAATATAGTTTGTTCTTGCATACATAACTTTCAGAGTTCATTATTTTTTATGAGATAGTTGTTGTGATAGTCCAGTGCTTAATAAGTCCGTTTCGTATACATAAGGTTGTATATTCGATTCTGAACAAGTACCAATGAGACTTTTTTAATTCACATGTACTTTCTAAGTTTACATTGGACATTACTGACATCTGGAAATATTTATATAAGTCTGAAATTTATTGGAAAACAACCTTAAGCAAGCGTTGTTATGCCTTCTCTATTTCGCTGTTTAAGATAATATTTTTCTTACCAAGTCTATGTTTACCTACCATTACAGCTATTATTTTACTACAATAGGTAGCTACTAATGACACCACTACGATATCTCGCGCACAATGTAATTCGTTTAGCATACATATATGTATACTAAGCTTGCATGTCGCCGTAGTTAGTTACCTGCCTTAGTAGAAACACAATTTGTTACTGTTCTAAGCTGTGCACTGTCGTATTTACCCAGCATTAGCTTAACTACATTAATATCGGACTTCCCGACGTTCTCTTAACACAAACTCACGTGTTTATTTGTGCTAGCTTTGTATGAACAAAATCAGAAAAAGATGATCCGTTATTATTTTTTAGGGTACAGTACCCAAATAGTGAAAACTGGACCCTATTAGAATTTATACTTTATGCCTCTCATCATAAGGTATTATATTCTTAATGTTTAATTACGTCGCGCACGCTCATCGACCGATTAGCAACTGCGTCGCACAGGTGTTGCAAATGTGCAGTGACCACGTCGCCTGTGATTGGTCATTAAGAAAATGAAACGTAAGGATGTGAGGCATAAAGTATGAGTTCTAAAGTTTCTGAGGTGTGTGTACGATCCGCGCGCTGTGTCGCGATGAAGATCATTGCGCTAGCACGTGATGAGTACATGTCATGTGAACGGACCGTATTATTAGGGCTGCATCTATCCATCTGTCACAGGACTGTATCTATCTTTTGACCGTTATTTAGGTAGATACTTCAAAATATCACAGAATGTGTATTGCTATGGCCGCTATGCCAACAAATATTAAAAATAAAATATTTTTTTAACAGGGCCCTCATAAAGAAACGTGTTTTTTTTTGTATGTACTGTTAAAGATTGTACGGTGGTACAAAACCCTTTGTGTGCAAGTTCGACTCGCAATTGGCCGGTTTTTATTTTATTTTAATACTTGGTACTTGCTTCATTGTTTCACAAATTGGACTTTAGAAGAGTAAGCAACGTTTTGCAGTGTGCCAATTTCTAAAATAAGTAGGTACTTTTACATAACAAAGGATTTCAGTCTACGTAACTTAAATAAAGCTAACTTCAAAGATAGGATTATGTGGTTACACAGTTTTAGACTTAAGGAGTCTGCCCACTGCGCCATACCGTGCTATGAGCGTATCAGGGACAGAAAAAAACATGACCCGGATTATCAATTTTTTATAACGTATTAACCGACAATAATTTAACGCTTCGTGTATAACGCGACGGTGTTGGACAGTGACGGAGCGGTCTAGTGCAGCTAGAGCAGCGGCTAGAGCGCTCTTGTCTTCTTTACCAGCCTTGGTTAGCGGACTACTGGTGGTCCCTGAAAGTACCAGAAGTGATCTGTGTCATCATATAAATTATAAAAAAACATTGCGTTTTAGTGGAAAAAAAATACTTTTGGTTACAAATAATTTTATACGCATTTAATTTAGGTATAGAAAAACCTTATAAATATTAAATTGATATTGTCAAATGGGCCCTCAACACTAAAAGGCTAAGAAGCAATGGTTTAGTGGGTTAAGTCTCATACTTTGTAATACAAAGAATATTTTTTTCTGTCACGGTCGTAGTATGATACTATGTAGTGGGCAGACTCCTTTATATCTGTACCTACAGACTTTAATATAACTTCAAAGCTTAGCACATCCATTAGGTACATAGCAAGAACGCAATTCCACTAACAACGATAGCAATCTAATTGTAGCAACACGTAGTGAAACCCTATTGTGCGAGCGTCGCAAATACTTAACCCTAAAAGAAAGCGACGACCATTCTTTTGTTCAAAGAAAACCTAGCAACTTCAGGATGCAATTTGGCGTAGTGCAATTGCACTTAACGAGTCGACACAGAATGAGATTATACTCGGCACCAGCAAATGGCGACAATTGGAAGATTCATTTATGCCCTCCAAATGGGTTCGCGAGCTCTATTTGGGTTATTCACAATAGGAATAAAGATTGTGAATTATATTCTCGGATTATGAAAAGTTTGCCAACATTCTGTCTGGAATGCAAAATGAGAAGATTGGACTGGACTTGAATATATACTGTTTACTGTTATTTAGTATTTCGTATCAAAATTTTACACTAGCTATAAAATTATGATTATAATTTTATTGTCGTTACAAGTGCCCATCTCTCGGTTTGCAACCGGGCACAGGTAAGTACAAATGTGACTTTTTCTATTTCATTAGGTATTTTATAAGTTTATCTTTGACATCACAAACATCGTTGAAGTAAAACATCATAAAAAATCCTGGACTTACTATTCATATAAGTTTGAAAACGCCAGTCCACCTTAATCAGTGGGCGAGAGTTCTCTGTTACATGATAAGAGGCCTTTGCCCTGTAGTGGGTATAATAGGCTGGTAATAATGGTATGATTAATAGGACTGGTACCTATCGATATCAACCAGTCACATTTTAGATTGTAGTTGAAAAAGGTAGTTCTAAAACGTGATTAATAATTCCGCAGGTAACCATGAAAGTATAATTTAAAAGTCAGCTCCTTCGGCCCTTGAAAAATTGGGCACCTTTTCAAGAGAATATTAGTCACGTAGAATACCTAATTCCTTAGAAAATAACGCTACCGGTCTCTATTATCCGTGGGCTCGTTAAGGAAGCAGTCTACAAAAGCGTTTGAGACGGGCCTATGTGAATTATTCAAATATATTCATATGTCGGATGGAAAGTCATGAGACGTGTAAAGGTGTGCATATATTCTCTAGAGCACAATTGAACAGCGATTTTATAAGGTATAAAATAAATCCATAATATGGTAATGTTGGGATATGTGGGCGTTGTGGTGCTGTTGTTTAATGAGTTAAACTTTTGGTCAATTACATTAAATACTTGATATCGTATTAATTAATTCCGTATTTATTGCAGTCGTTCATCATTGTAAAAAACAAAAACAGGAAATATAATAATTTTATTTAACTGCAGGCTTAATAAAATTTACAGTCTTAATAATCAGTACTTTAATAAAACAAAACGTAGTCAAAAAACAAAAGAAGAACGACTTGCCGCAATGAAACGCATTAATCAAACGAAAAGTCAGTTGGAGACAAAAAGTAATGCTTGAAATTTAGCAATATGAATAGACGAAACAGCTAGTCTGCATCTTAGAGGCAGTAGACCCGACCGTGCGTTGACAAAAGGACAATGGACGAAAAAAATCTCCGGAATATTTTCTCCGCGTCATTTTCTCTCATAATAAGTATTCTTTTGAAGGGAATCGCTGGCACAATGAGCACTGGCGTAAAACGTCGCAACGAGACTTGATAATGTAAGTTGCCGCTTAGAGAGGCTTATTAAAATTGAATCACCCTCTCAAATGAGATCTTCACGTATCTCGAGAATTCGTTGACTCGCGCCGGTTTTGGTCGACATTACCGACGGTTATCAAAAGATATGGTGAGCTTTGTTCGCTACCCAATGGATAGAGGAGGTGCCATCACGATATGATATTAAAGTGAAAATAGGATTTGTCGACTATAGAAAAAATACCTCTACATTTTGGGGGAAAAAAACTTTTATTTGCGGGTTGTTCTGTGTTTACCATCATATAATCATAGACCATGTCGTATAAATTGTACGTAATAACTCAGTCCGGGGTAATTTATATAACCCGTGGGAATATTTCATATTGTTCAAGACTACAAGTAACAAGGCAAAATAAAGATGTGCCTTGCGAAAAAGAATTCTTATTAACTTGAAAACATTTCAATTAAGTAAAAGCAATAATCATAAGAAGGAAAATTAAAACAGTAATTATTTTTTATTCTGTGTTTCAGATTGTAAACATTTTTAATTGATATTGTAAAAGTTTCTCCACATAACGATTTTTACGAACCTAGAATAGTTGCGCAAACAAAAATGATGCCTATTTTAAATATGAAAACAAACAAAAAGTTATCCATCACAGTAGAAATGGCTGCGGTTGACAAATTTATGTATTTTGTGTAATATTTCACTAGTCTGACAGCAGATAAAAGTTCAAACAAACTGTTACAATAATATTATTAAAAATATATTTATTTTGTGGTTTTCAGTTAGTGTTATTGACATAATATGAATAACTTAGGTACAAATATCATGTATCAAACGTACTTACCTAATCTATACTAATATTATAAAGCTGCAGTGTTTGTTTGTTTGTTTGTTTGAACGCGCTAATCTCTGAAACTACTGGTCCGATTTGAAAAATTCTTTCAGTGTTAGATAGATTAGTTATCGAGGAAGGCTATAGGCTATATACCATCACGCTACTACCTACGGGAGCGGAGCAGTAACCAAAGACGCGGGTGTAACCGCGGCGGACAGCTAGTCTATACTATATCTCTGGAACTACTGGTCCGGTTTGAAAAATTCTTTCAGTGTTAGATAGATTAGTTATCGAGGAAGGCTATAGGCTATATACCATCACGCTACGACCTACGGGAGCGGAGCAGTAACCAAAGACGCGGGTGTAACCGCGGCGGACAGCTAGTATGTTTATATACGTCAAAAAAAGTGAAAAGTCAAAGAATTTATTTCAATTAAACCATAAATACGGAGTCGATCAGTTAGTCAGAAGGTTAAAGCTAGTTGCTTGTTCCAAAATGTAGGTAGGTCTCTATGGAGTAAAACTAGCAAGAAACTCCACTGACATTCTTTTCAATAAAGTTTTTACAAAATCTTGGGTAGATTATTCTTGTTGTTATTCTATACGTGAAAACAATATAGGTTGATAACAATTGAAAACGGTACAGTTGAAAATGGTTCTTCCAGTCGATATAGTTATAAAGTCTAAGTTGGCCTAACAATCCGCCATAAAATATCAGAGACAGCATGTTTAACACTATGACAAAACTATAAACCTGGTTAGTAAGAATTTAACCTTTAGTAAACAGTTATTTTTGAACTAACTGTCTCGTAGGTCAAGTGATCTCAACCCGACTGCTGAGCTTGAGGTCTTGGGTTCGATTCCCAGGTCATTCAAAGTAGATATAGTTGGATTTTTCTAGAGAGCTATTTTATCAAACTATGAGATTGCAGAAAAAGGACTTGCATTTGAGCACACAATTGTGCACTTAATATCTTCTGCGTGGTGTTGCTTGGCACAATTGAGACTGAGTACCGTGACCAAAATTCGCTTGGGAAATTTTTATTCGTCCGTGCAATGTAACCGTTGCTCACGCTATTACTATAACAAGGTGTGTGAACACAGATTGAATTAGGTTATCTTACAAATGAGGTAGCATCGTTACCAACATGGAAATTTCTACCCAAATGGCTGGGGAATATCCCAAGATAAGGCAAAAACCTTTTAAAAATATCACATCCTCTTCTGGGATATGACCCTAGCTGCTGAAATTTCTATGTTATCTCCATGTTCTTCGTTGCATGTTACTATCTCATTTTGTTAGTTTAAAATCAATACGACACTCTTTGCACCTGTGTGTACTACTTAACAATGCTTTCGTATTTTTATTAGGTCAGGTTAAAATACGGCCAAGTGCAAGTCTGACTTACACACGAAGGGTTCCGTACCGCCCTACAATATTTAACACCACACTCTTAAACTTTATCTTCTTTCTTCTTCTTTCTTTTTTAAAAAAACGTTGCCCCACACTAGAAATTTCTCCTGTATCGTAGGTGCGTTTACAAACATATAAACTCACATACGCAAACAGCCAGACCCGGAACAACTATCTGTAGGCCATACAAATATTAGTTCCGTGCGGGAAACGAACCCGCGACATGCTGCGGGGTTTATATTACGAGTATTTCTATTATTAAAGTTAAAGCGGCTATAGCAATACACAGTCTGTGAAAATTTTTACTGTGCCTACCTACGACTGTTCAAGATATACAGGCCGCTGTGACAGACAGACGGAGTCTTTGTTCCGTTTGGCTCCCTCTAGGTACTGAACCCTAAAAAGTCTATCCAATGTTTCAAAATTAAGTTCACCTTTTACCTCTATCGATATCAATATACCTTCAAAGTTTGCCTTGAACGTATTATGACACAACGTTTACAAGCGCCTTGCCAACAAACCCTCCCACTCGATGTGTAGTTTCATTAACCTAAAGAGGATAAGAAATTCAACTCTCCGTGGTTGGAAAACATGTTTCTGCGTAGACGCAATATTCAAGGGCACTTAGAAGTTTAGTCACGAAAAAGAAAGGTAGATGCGAATTGGAGTGTAAAAAATATTGGTCTGGCTGTACGCTGAATATTCAAGTCAGGATCAATAGACACTGAAGGGTTTGGATTAAAACGGATTCTCTTTTAACGAAACTCTTTCTTTGTGCCGATGATATTGAAAACTTTGGGCATATTCAATAGATAATGTGGACCATATTTTACGTACGTTTTCATCAACTTTTACTAGTTTTGTTTTATTCATACGATTATATGTGATGTAAATGTTTAATAATAAAAGAAACGTCTATTACGTTTGTAATTTAAATTATATTCGTAGGAATAATGTATATAAAAACCTCACACTACTTTTTGTATTTAATACCACTGAAATGTTTTGCAAATTAATTAATGTAGAGTCCAGCCATTTTCAACATTTATTAATCTGAAATAAAGTTGTTGAATTGAAACCTTGTGTGGTTCTCTTTCTTCTTTAATTATTCAGTTCAACAGAAACAAGAAATGTAAAATATACAAATTAACGCCTTTCCTTTGCCGATGTCCGCATTTTGCAAGTGCAAGCGATTTATGTCGACAACACTGAATGTTGTTCTCGGAATTCATTTACCGAGTGGTTTCAGGCTATGGAAGCGTAATTACAATTTGAAAACTTTACATATTTTGGTCCTGACAGGGATTTAATATTGAAAATTTGTTATTAATTTTAATTATAACAAATTTTTAACGATACATTCTATCGCGAGCGATTTTTTGTTAGTGTAGTCAGAAACAACACAACATTATATGAGCAACAACATTTAAGTATAGCAATTTTATACTATGATCATTATGATTATATCTATTAAATAGTACCTTCAATGGTTCCATTGACGTTCACACGTGATTAAATTCGGAAGTCGTTTATAAAAAAGAAAAAAGAAAAATTAAATATTTTAATTTTCTTTTTAAACATTTGTATTTTTAGTAACGAAAAGAAAAAAAATGTTAATGTTGTTCGATGTCCAATAGATAGTTTATTCCGAGTCTGGCTGTTTGTGTATGTGAGTTTATATGTTTTTACGATACAGGAGAACTTCGTAATATGAGGCAAAGTTTAAAAATCTATACTTATAATATTATAAAGCTGCAGTGTTTGTTTGTTCGTTTGTTTGAACGCGCTAATCTCTGGAACTACTGGTCCGATTTGAAAAATTCTTTCAGTGTTAGATAGATTAGTTATCACGCTACGACCTACGGGAGCGGAGCAGTAACCAAAGACGCGGGTGTAACCGCGGCGGACAGCTAGTAAATTATAAACCGATAAAAAATAATACTCTAGAATCATGAACTAATTCTATAGCCTTTCTTACGATGTCCCTTTCAGCGTGTAGTACCTACACCCGCATTTCGCCAATTAAGTCTTAGTCCCATTTAATAGGGGCGAGTCTATTAACATCAACCGGGCACGACGAGTTAATAATGTAACTAGTGGTTAAATAAACTTGTATATCAGATATCGTTATACTAAACGTGTTTACCTTATCAAACGTGATGGTAGGTATTTATCTGGCCCTAAGGGTAGGGCGCGAACTCATTAACCTTACACAAACACATTAATAGTCTCTCTATTTACCTCGATTTCTCATTCAAACCTCCATACATCTCCTTCATTGCTTCCCGCCTTCAAATAACTACGCCTAATTATTGGGGCGGATGCCAGTCAAACCGTTTTATTTATGGGTTTAACTACGGAACCCTCTCACTGCATTTGCGACTGACTGGCGAATGACAGAGCCTACCCACCTTCGGTTTAATTGCTTCCAATTCAAGTAGTCCGTAAATACAGCGAAGGGAAAATTTTACCGAAGTGAGATTTTCGAGGAAGCTTGATTTTGTGAAGAGCACTAATTGGAGGGATAGTGTTTTATAGATTTCTTAGTTAAGGACTGATTTTGACTTCTGAAATAAACTACGGTAGAACTTCATCATTGCAGTAGGCTAGTAATAAATCGTATCATTTTTATTAAAAATGCTTACTTACTTAGCTTATGCCCTGCGATTTTCTTCGCGTGAATGACGGTTATCACAAGATTTTTTTATTTTTGCGCGGATCCCTAATTCTTTTTCTTAAATAAAAGTACCAAACAAACAGCAGCAGATAACCTCAGCTATCTGCCAGTGAAAGTCCCGTTAAAATTGGTCTAACTGTTTTAGATATTAGCATGAAAACATTTATATCAATTGTTTTGTAAAAAACTGTTATTTTGACATTTACATTACAGATATTTTATTTTATATGGATGAGCTAGTAACAATTAGTGGGTAGGTGGTAGTCAGAATTTTGTAATTTATGGCATGCTCAAATGGAATCAATACTAAGTCCTTACGTATTGAGTACAGTTTTGATAGAACATTTTTCTAAACAATAATAATATTTTTCCATCAATCGCAGATTAGTACGGAAGTGAACAACGTCTCGTTGTATATTGTATTCGAGAGTATTATTCATTGTCACACTGAATAAACTTTCTTTTGGACTTTGATGAATAACCTGAATGATGATGCATCATTAACTGTGGATGACACTTGTACAGACATGCAATATATCAAAAGATGATATTTTATTGCGAAAATAGAATAAAATGTAATTTTTTTTATTGTTATCACTTTTCATGCAACACTGCGAAGACATAAAATGTAATATTAAAAGTAAGGATTCGTTTTTATATTAATGGAACTTGCTTGAATTGAGATCGATTTTATGAATTTAAGCATGACTGAATGCCAAGACAATGCTTATGTTTATTAAATTGAAGACATAATCTTCGTCTTTTCGTATCGATGATACATTTTATAATAATATATACCACCATATAATAATATATACCATCTTATATTTGGAAAAAATAATTAAATTAAAAAAAAAAAGGCGTGAGTTTATGTATGTAAACGTAACACAACAAAAAATTTACAACCCCAGTCACTCCTCTTAAACCGTTGCTTAAACAATGGTCCTAAAGATACAAATTAAAGCCTAAAAGTAATAAATAAAAGGTACGTTTAAAGGACCACTTAGCTTAGGTCCATTTTAAAAGTCTTAAGCTTACAGGCACTTTAGTGTTACCGTGAGAAAAATAATTCAAAAAACGAAACAAAAGACAACATTATTTTCAACGGTAAAAGGACTATTGTGGCTTACCTTTTATTAAAAACCCACGTGTCAGGGAATCTGTAAAAGTAACTAACTATTTTTATTATATTGCCGCGGGTGTGACACTAATAAATCAAGTTGGAAACCTTTCAGTGATTGATATGTATTTTTCCTCCTGCACGTAGTAGCGTGAATGGGAAATTATACAGATCAATACTTTGATTTATCGACTGGGAAGTTACGCAGTATCGATGGACAAACGTTAATTTAGAATTTGTTATAGTTTTTATATTTATAAACTATAAAATGCAAGGAACATTTTAAAATAAACTTAACGTACTTTCTCACTTTATTTCAGACATTTAATATTTCTCTATTTACTATTTCTCTTATTTTTCTTTGTTGTTGCTTGACTCTCGACTTGCTTTAATCATAATTTTTCAGAAATTGTAATTTAATTCTCTTAATTAATCTTAATTTAATTAATTAATTTAGTTTATATAATCAATCACTATAATTATTTTTGTATCTACCTAGTTATTTGTACATGATGTGGTCTCCTATAATTGAAGGAGCACACGTAACTTAAACAATTATCTCGATCAAATGTAATGTAACTGTGTATCCTTTGTTGGAGATCCTAAATAAATAAATAAATAAATAAAATAAATTTAACAAGACAAAAGAAAACCAAAATTCTGTTGAATGTTTTAATTTATATTATTTTAATTTTATTGATGTTCCCTTGACTCACCCATTTTATTTTATTTCAACTAAGTATAACGTTAACCATAATTATTTAAAAAACTAAACAAAAAGCAAAATTGAAGAAAAGTTAGCATGAAAATCAGTTTATTAAAACAGCTATAGGCTTCTGCTATAGGCCTTAATAATGACAAAGTTTAATGTTGGGTCGTGTGTCGGTGCGTCAGGTTAATAAAAGCATACAATGTATTAATTAAAAATGTGTTTGCAAACTCCGTCAGCGTTGTTAAAGGGCCATTATTTCGGCGTTTTAATGAATTGACAACAATAACACACTGACGAAAGCATGCATTGTACATGAATCTGTAAAAGGCATTTATTAAACAACAATTTTGCGTAGGTAGGTATAGAGAAAGTACACCGTTTTATACTTAATTTATGATACTGTATACTTTAATTTATTAAATATAGATAATGCACTTTTGTGTTACATAATTATGTTGAATAACATTTTCGTCCAGCAAGATGGACTTTCATAGATTTATTTTCCTGGAAGGTACATTTATTTCTGCAACCATTCTTTAAATTGAAATTAATGCAGTAAAGCATACTTACTTGACTTACTTGACGCTTTCCATAGGTACTAAATAAAAATGAATGACTAAATATGTTGCTAAGTACAAAACTCGAGAATGGCTTGATTGATTTGGCTGATTCTTTTTTTTTGTTATTGTAAGTTCCCGGAAAAGGCTTGCATAAAAGAAAAAAATTGAAAAATCTACCGGAAAAGTCGGGGTGGTTCACTAGTATGAAATATTAACATTTAATATAATATATTATTATGGTTTCCCATTTTATATTATTATAAGAGAAAGGTAATGATACCCAGGGACGTCAATCCAAATTATATAGAGGAAAACTGGAACTGCGGTCAGTAATACTATTAACAAAAATAGCAAACATAATTTCTGTTTGGGTATATGTACTTATGGGCCAAAGAGATGGGATTATTCTCTAAAACGAAGATCTTTGAAAGAAATAACCCTTTTTTTCTATTCAATGATTCTCATATTTTGGGAAGAAATTATTAATGAATGCATTTGATTGATGGTCTGTTTTGTTTTGTTTATTTGTAAAACTCAGTTTTCCTTGTTCGCGGTGTGCGAGAAAAAGTAATAAAAATAAATATAAATCATAAGCGATAAATAGGTAAATATCGATACTTATATATTAGAGAGCTGAAGACTTGTATGTGTGTTTGAACGCGCTAATCTCAGAAACTACTGGTTCGATTTGAAAAAATCCTTTTGCTTTATATAGCTGGTTTATTAAGGAAGAGTATATACTTTATAATATCACGCTATAACGCACGGGAGCGGAGCAGTAACTAAAGACGTAACGCGGATGAAACCGCCGAAGAAATTGCTGAACTGAGTTTCTCAAAAATGATAAAATACCTATTTAAAAAATCTTAACCCGTTGAATGTCTAATTAGTAACATAATAGTAAGACAATGGCTTATGTCGAACTGTGTAACATAAGACATTCGAGAGGTTAATCACGAAGACGGCATTAATGAATTTGTACAGTATACCCTTGTCGGTTACAAAGTCATGGTAATTTGGCGAAAACTTGAATATTTAGTAAACAATTAAACATCAGGGAAGTACAGCTATCAATCTACCGTGAGACGGAATTAACTTACGAAGAAACTGTTGTTACCGCTAATTGGGAGAGGCGCCTTCCATCGATTCCTATGTAATTACCTTAATTAATGAGTTTTAGTTGGGTACTTTGCATCAGTAGCGGATTATTAATATTGTTTAGTGTGTTTAGACGTGACTTATTAGTGTATATTTTAGTTTAATTATTTGATTTTAGTTGGATGAGACAGTTGAAGAAGATATATAAGTGGTCTTTGAACTTATTACAAGCTTAATATTTTTTAATATACTGATTACACATAAACATACATGAACTGACACACATCATAACTCACTTTTTTCCCAGGAGTTTGGCAGCGCAGCCGACTGTCTGCGATCCTTACATACCTACTTCTTAACAATTAAATAGGTACACATTTTTTAAATTATAGAATTCATTTTATAGCGTGATGGCCCAGTGGTTAAGGTGCCTGCCTCTCATATTATATAAGGTTACGAGTTTAAATCCAGGCAAGTACCAATGTGACTTTTTCAATGTATCATATCAAACCTAGACTTATTATAAGGCTGAAATTGCCAATTAGTCTTGAGCAAGCGTGGTGATCAATGTTTTTGCCTTCTTTGAAAGAGGCGCTTGTCCTGCAGTGAGACAATAATAGGCTGGTATGAGTATTAGTAATTTTAAGTTTAAAAAAAAGTTTATTTTACTTATCACTTGGTTATTCAAATAGAAAACATAGGTAGGTACTTAAATTTTCTGCTGTCATCACTTCACGACAGTTAGACAAATGAAATCATCGGCTGCAGGCAAATCGAAAGCCAACTAGAGCGGTCATGTATACACAATGGTAATTCAAACTAGCCAATAGAGCGAACACCATTTACGGCCATCATTGGTCGTTATGTGAATCGCAAATAAGATCCAGATTCAGTATGCGATTGGGCAACCAAAAGGTAATATAGATTCAGCAGAGTACGAAAGGCAGCGATGGTCACATTGATAAGGTCGTGTGAATGGGTGGAAGGAAATTTTTATCACTAACATGTATACGGGCGATAAAGTGAATGCTATCGGTGTATTGTATTCCGAGACGTGTCATCGAGGATATTGGAGAGGTTTGGTGAACTGAGATGGAGCAGATAAGGTTTTCTTTTTAAATAAATTTTGTTGGGTAAGGTGGCAGGTAATGGTAGGCACACTTCGCTTTGATTGTAGTACAATCAGTATACAGCTATATTACCTACTAAATAAAATAGTAATAATCAAGATTTTTTTAGTTTTCTTTTTAATCCATGCTAATATAATAAATGCGAACGTAACTCTGTCTGTCTGTTACGCTTTCACAACTAAACCACTTAACCGATTTTGATGAAAATTGGTACAGGGCAAGTTTTAATCCCAAGAAAGAACATACTTAGGCTATTTTTTATTCAGCAACTTTAACTAGTTTAATATAAAATAATCCTACTGCCTCGTTGGTCTAGTGGTCGCAAGCGCGACGCTGAGCATGAGGTCTTGGGTTCGATTCCCAGGTCGGGCAAAGTGTTATTGGGTTTTTCCATCAGGAATTTCTCAGTAGCTGCCTTGGAGTCTGGATTTGTGCCCGGTTGATGACAATAGGCTCGCCCCCTATTACATGGGACTTAAACATAACTGGCGAAATGTGGGTGTACTAATGGGTACAACTCTGCCTAACCCTTCGGGGATTACAGGCGTGATGTTATGTTATGTAAAATAATCTTAATGTCTGTCAGCGCTACACAAAAATATCTTCTTTTTATACTTTTAATTTTAAAACTTGAATGATCCTCACTCAGCGATACGGCTGCCAAACTCACTGATGCAGTTTCGATATACTTCACTTCTGTGAGAATTTTCGATGACCTAATATTTGATATCACGATGTGAAGTTTTCTCTTTATTGGGTAGAATGTAGTACAAATAATGTAGTAACCTCTACGCTCAAAAGTTATTGAAATATTATTTGAGCGGAATATAAATAACTCTCTCAATGAACGACAATCGCTTGAAGGTCGCGTAAAGGTTAACACAACCTACTTGTAAAAATAAAAAGATTACCTATCGATCAAAACTTGCAAGGTCAATGAAATAAACAGTTATTAAGAAAACGCTATGAGTGGGTACGGCCGGGAATTACCTAAAGGGTATAAAAAAACAATTAACGAAGCCGAAAGTTACACATTCTTACCACCATTGCTATCCAATTTTTTCAGACTTTTATTATGAAACCAAATTTGATGTTCTAACTAAACGTTAAATACCCCAATGACTGCTTACAAGTGCATCTAACAGTACAGGCACAATGTTTTGCGTGCGTTACACTGTGCACTACCATAAATAGTAAATTTCACACCAAAAATAAAAGTTGTTTTCCAGCAATAATTTCTGCTCAATGTTACTTAGTTTAATGGGCAGTATGCGTAGATAACGAGTATGTTATGTGTTTTTACACCCCGTATGTTCCAAGAATGATGAGTATTAAAAGAAAAAACTTATTATATTGTAGAAGCTGTGTCTGTTCGCCCCATGCCGCGGTGCAATATCCAACGTTATATATACGGTCTGTCAGTCAACAGCGTTTTGAGTGAGGTCTACAGCAGACAGATGGACTGACGGGTCGTGGGCCGACCACGTTTTTTTTACTCTGTGACAAATGGCCCCTTTTGCCGCTCTCGTAATTGGTCGAATTTATGATATAGAAGAAAACTTAGAAGCACTTTTTTAGGGGACTGTGAAAAACGGTTTTTATTTTTTTCCTTGATTTTCGTCTCTAAATAATTATTTTTGAGTTAAGCAGTTTCTGTCATGGCGTAAATTGTACTGGCTGAATTATTGTTTTTTGTTTTTCGCTCTTGTTTAATGGTAGGTTCCGATTATAAGGGATACTATTACAATGTGGGTAGGTATATTATCGTTATCAATTCGACCGAAGCAAATAAATGACCTAGAAGAGTGAGATATGATTGTGGCTTTCGACCTTCTTTGTGTCCGCCATAACCCATGGAAAGAAAAAAAGGGCCTAACGATAGGTACATTATGAACATTTCACTTAGATATTATGAGATAAGTTTCATGCTGACTTTAATGGAATTTGCAACCGCAACTCAACCGTATTTCGAGATTAGCAAAGGTGATGAAGCTACAAACTGTAGATAAAATAATTATAATAGTGGCTACAGACTTATTATGTAAAACATAGTGAAATAGCTTCATCTCAATTTAATGCTGAATTTAACAATGTTATTCTCTTTTGTTTTTTGATTTCATTATGCTCAAAGGCATTTTAAGGTCATTCATTGTTCATTGTAACAGCACGGCTCCAACTGCATATAATGTACCATTCAATTTAGGGGTTTAAATTGTGTGCATTACAATATTTTTTATAATGACAAGATAAAAAAGGTAACGACTCGCGTACGTCGCGCTGGCAGCTAACGGTAGGATTTTTCGAGATAGTTCCGGCCGGGCCGCTGCTGTCTGGATGGTGCTGTTATATTGAGCGATAACCATTATTCTACTTAATTAAGAGCGTTTACGTTACGCCTCATGATATCTTATACATACTTTCAAGTTTTAAATCTTGGTAATTAATAACAAAACTCTTTTTGAGATATAGTGATTCTTTAGACTTATGATCTTGCTTATATGTATAATTAATTTTATTATTATATAGACGATTAACAAAAGGTATTCATATGGCAGAGGTGAGTGGCAACGCAGGGAGGGGTCGCCCTAGGAAGACCTACACTGACATTATTGGTGGGGTTCTTCAGAAAGGTCAGGTGCGGAGTACTCGTAACCGGCGTGCTTGTATGACGAGATTTATGAACGTAGATGAGGCGAGAGGAGTATGTAAGGTGGCGTTCTGTGGTTTCTGCCTACCCCCATGGGGAAAAAGGCGTGAGTTTATGTATGTATCTATTATAATTATTATTGTTGTAGCTCTAGGCATTAAGATATGATTGTATCACTACCTACAAACAGATGTAAAAACAAATTAGCTTGTATTTATAATGGCGTAAAGTTTTTACTAAAAGTCTACTAACATTTACGCCTCTCTTGATTTAGGTCTCAATCTAAACGCGACAATCAGTTTATTGATCGTCAACCTAGGTCTAGGCTTTGATTGACTAGATTACGGTTTGATCGACCTTGGGACTAAGTTAGGACTTAGTTTATAGCGATCCGAAACAGTACCTACTATTTTAAACTAAATTTATGTCTGTTTGTACTCGTAAAAGTTGTTAGGTAGGCAGGATTGTACCTTTTCGGTATTATTTTGTAGGAATTCGCATGGTAAAACATTTACATACTGAATATTTTACAGTGTTACTGAAAAAACACACAACAGAAACAAAAAAAATACAATCTAAATTAAAAAAACAAGCAAGAAAAATATAGTACCTACATTATGCATTACATTTTTTTTGGTTACAGAACCGGATATCGCAAAAGAGATTTAAACATTTTTTACAAAAAGCAAAGAAAATCTAACCAAATTCAAACAGAAAAAATCACAAGTGGAAATTAGGTTTCCTACATTCATTAAGGTTGTATCTGATGAAGCTAACTGCCGGTTTCTCCGGATCTGTTCGGTGTCACAACGGTATTTACCTTTATGGCTCTGTCGGCCCGTAACGCTTACATCTTGATATGCATCTGAGCCAGTTCCCGCGTCAGCTGAGCGCGAAATCGGGTTAATTCACGACGGAAACGTCCGAATCGTGAGCGTGGACACTTATTCTGTTTTTGTGGATTTTTTTTGAAAGATAGGGGTTTGGCATGGTTTTGATGCTGTTTTCGTTGTGAGCCGTTGGTATATTTTTTATTGTTGGTGAAGGAAAGGGTTATATTAGACTTTCTTATTAATACAAAAAACCCCAGCCAAGTGCGAGTGGGACTCGCATACGAAGAGTTCCGTACCACGGTACAATATTTAGCAGTATTCATTTTATATGGTTGGGTTTTAATGGCTGTTAATATATTTGTAATCTAGTACCTACCTGCATTTAAACATTGCTGAAGAAGCCCTCGAAGAAAGTTTCCCATATTCTTTCAAACTTATTTGCTTTGGTTGGGTCAATCTTTGTCGAGACTTTGGAAGTCGCCACGTCAGCGTTTCTTAGGTTTCTATTTGTGTTCTCGAATATCCGCAGTCAACATATCAATTGTCGAACCTTTTTGCGAATTCATTTACGTAAATTCATACAATCAAAACAATTGATATTGCGGAGGTAATAGGTATTTAAATTCAGAATTCGAATATCTGATAATTCTTTTTTTAAATAAGTAGAGAAAAAAAAAACAATTAATACTACCTTTTTGCTGTGGTGGAAAAAAACAAATAAGAGGTCTGTTCAGAATAAGCCCTTTGATGCAGAGCCCGTCGCACGACCGCAAATATAGATGGACCTAATTAACTTTGGATCGATTCTGTCCACATTCCGTACCAGTTCCTATATTATCTGTTAATGTAAATATTGTCCAGTACTTAAACCGAACTAAAGCTATAAAAAGTAGAATAGTACTTAATTAACCCGCTGATTCAATCTCAAAAATGAATTTTATTTTTTTTCACTACTCCGCTATTTGAGGAATAGATTCGAATCTAATGGAACAACAAAAACAAAACTGTTCCATTTTTAAATTCAAAATTGCAGGTTGGTGTAACGCTGACTAATAAATATTTACGTTCCCTCACTTTAACTATTACAAAATTGTATAAAACGGAAATTATTCATGAAACTAAAATAAGCGTCTTAGGAAAGAAATGCCTCAATTTTGTTGCTAAAACGTTAAAAACTACAGCTATGAATTTTGTATGAAAATTGACGTAACCGAAGACGCAGTATGAAATTTTAAAATCACGCCAAGATTTATTGCAGACACGTCATGTTTTATAGTTCCGTTATTCCGTATTGTGTTAAGGTTTATTGGAATAACATAAAGGTTTTGTCTTCATGGTGTTATGAGCCGAAAAATTTGGCACAAATTCTATTGATCTTATCATTATGATCGTCGTGACGGTAAGGACCCCTCCCATGCACGAGGTTCTCGGTTCGCAACCGGGTACGGCCCACTAATGTGAATTTTTCTATTTCATATAAATACTTTCTAAATTTATCTTGGACAGCACTGACATTAGTGATGGAAAACATCGTGAGGAATCCTGGACTTATAATTGACATGTCTAAAATCGCCAATCCGCCTTGAGGAAGCATGGTGATTAATGCTCGTGCCTTCTTTGTATGGGAAGAGGCCTTTGGCCTGCAGTAGGACAATAATAGACTGTTATGAGGTTTGTCTCATAATTTTTGTGAGTACTTTACCTATTAAGGCCAAGTGTTTATTTAACGATGGTCGCCAGAAGTCGTGTTGTATGATAGGTACCTATACCCGCATTGTCATAATATTTGGCTGCTAAGGCTTGTTAAATGTCCAAAGTTATTTCCACGATCGTCGTAAAAAATTACGACTGAGTTTATAGGAGTAACAGCATTTACTGGGTAAAGGTCTTGTCGCATTTATATTTAAATGAACTTTATTGTGAGTCTGGAATACAAATTTGTGATCTCGACACCAGTCCAACGCTTCGTTCTACTATGTAATTACAAAATATAAAGTCTTAAGCTTACTTTTGTGTTACATTGCGTTTTCCATAGCTTTTCCAGTTAATACTTCCAAAATGAATTTGTAATAAAGGCGCGATGTATTCTAAAATGTGACTAAAAGTTTTGTCGTTTCGTATTTTCTTAGTACAGTTCCCTGCAATTTCCAATTTTACATAACTTCGTTCCGTAGCAATTGGCGAGGTCATTTTATTTCGAGTTTCGTTATCGCGACTTCTAAGTCTACTTAAAATTTCAAGTTTGATTTCATATTTATTATACTTAAAGCTTTTGTTCTCAATGTCGTGAATGTCGATTAGATTGAGTCAAAGTTTGTTTTTGAAATATGAAGATTAGGTCTATAAGAAAATGTTCCTCTTTCAAGAAAATCTATTTAAAGAAGTTTATCGGAAAATTATGTTGTCTAGACTTCATATTAAGTTAAGATTTTCGTCTGATTAAAAGGTTCTCTGTTGTGACGCTTTATTGAATCGGATTATAAAATAATAGATGGGTTCAGAGTTAATAATAGACAACTAGAATTTGGTCACACGCTTGTTAGACTAATGCAGCTTGTCGATACACAGTAGCAACACCTAATGATATTAATTAAAATTAATAAGCGAACGTACATGTTGAATCAGGGAAGGGACAAGATCATAATATGCAAATGGTAACCCATGGTATTACTGGGCGTGCAGAGCATAACTTAAATACATGGTGACGTCATGTCACACAGTTGAACAGATCTAATTTACAAGTTAATGAGGAAGAGAAAAGCTCTGCTTTGTTGTTTTACGTTTGAATGGGGAAAATCACACACCGGGCGCAGTGTTTTGCACTGTCGGCGTGCTTTTGTTTTGATTGTAAAGCGCAGGCCACACCGCCAGCTAGCGGGCGGGCGGGCTAAGCGGGCGAACATCGTTTCACCTCTTTACATACTTCGGTTCACACCGCGAGCTACCGACTAACCTAACGAGCTAAGCCAACGAAATATCCGACGATTCCCAGCTAGCGGGCGGGCGGGCTAAGCGGGCGAACATCGTTTCACCTCTTTACATACTTCGGTTCACACCGCGAGCTACCGACTAACCAACGAGCTAAGCTAACGAAATATCCGTCGCTCGTCTGTCCGTAGTTTTCGGTGTGAACCCCATAGTTTAGCTCGCCAATATTTCGCGTAGTTTGTATAGTTTCCTTCGTTCGCTTCGCCCGCCCGCTTAGCCCGCCCGCCCGCTAGCTGGCGGTGTGGCCTGCGCTTTAAGGTGTGTGGTTGTAACGCGAGGCAGGTAATGGACGGAGATCACACAGTCGCTAGACATGTGTAATTTTAGCTGGCTTAAATGAGGATGGATAGGTGAATAATTTAATAATAAATAACTTTTTAAGGTTTAAAGTATCTTACTCACTTACGCTCCAGTTGGTCAGTTAGTTTTATATTATGCTTTAACAGATTTTATAAAAACCAACATACACTATTGCCAGATATTTCAGACATTGTCTACGTCTGGCTGAAGTTATGGAACACGGAAAGTGTCTGGAAATAACAAATATAGATTTATTACAATATCATTTAAAACTTATAAAAACCAGGAGTCAAACTTGAACTAAATGAGTAACGTACCTTTTATACCTACTAGATACTTAAAAAAGAGCCTAGCATGAAATCTAGCTAATTTTAATAATCATATTATCTTCTTAACGTTCATTATACCTTCTTCTTCTTATTATTATTATTATTCCTCTTTTTATTCTCATATTTTCTTTAGTTGTAGTTGGAGATAGGCTCTAAGTCAAATCATTTATTTCGATGAAACCATTAAACAGCACTTTAGGCTATTTTAGGATCTTTCACGAAAGAGTATGGATACAAAATCAAATATAGTACGGATTTCGAACCCCAATGCCTCTAAACCACAGAAAATTAGTTTTTAGTTTTTGCGACAAACTATACCCCTTTTTCTTGTTGAAACTACGTAATGTTGTTTAAATTTTCCCTTCGTAAACAAATAAGTTTATACCTGCGACGTTTAAAAAACAAAATTACACTTTTGTGTGGATATCGCGAAAATTTATTTACCGTATCTAAACATTTTTTTTTTTATACAAGTTAAGGTACCGATGAAATGCTTGTTGACTTTTCTTATAGGGTAATATTTTATAAGATAGATGTAATATATTTTATTTTAGATAGTACAGAATATAAACTCGTACCTATATGCATGGAACAATGACCTTTATGTAAATTTGGTGAAACTGACTAATATGTACTAAGCGGTTTGTGGCAATATTGACTGGTATCCGGATTAACGTCCCTTGGGACAGATTGATATGCAGTGATGTATATTAAGATGTCAATTTTAAATGCATGACATAAGGGGTCAAGTGGGGATCAGCAGGACCAGAAAAAAAAGGCGAATTATGGGTGTAAAAAGATACATCCCATAACTGTTATCCACGCATACCCATCAAATAAGTAGAGTAAAAAATTTTGCAAGGAAACAACCATGAAAAATTATCCTTTATTATTGTGCGCAATGTAATGCACGCAGTACCTACATTGTACTTTTAGGTGCATGTATTTAAAGTTTAGCATCAACGTAAGTCTCCAAGTCAATGTAACTCGTAAATGTGCCTATTTAATGAAAGCATGACGTTTGCGGCTAATTATAACTTTCGAAAGTTATATTGGCGATTGTATTAATTATATTTTGTAAATATATTTCCGTAAATGTCGTGTCTTTACCACTTAATCTGATACTGATCATAAATTGCAAAAAACGTAAGAAATTTTGCGGGATGCCTCAGCGTGTCAACCTTAAGGAAATCCAGGATGGCATGTTCCAGCTTAAATATTTAATTAAAAACACATGACCTATTATTACGCTATAACTTCATTAACACTAAACTGCAGAGGTTGTAGTATATCCCTTATGAATATGCAAAGCACGTGGTTAAGACACTTAAATTAGCTCGTTATTCAGCGATTTACATACATAATTGTATTGTTTTAATGAGAAAATACAATGTTGCTCTATTATCTACTGAATAATGGATTAAAAGTCGTATATTGTGGGGAAGTTGTTAATGAAATTAGAGAATATGTTTCCATATGCTTTAGGCCTACACAGACGATTAACGCGACGACTTTAACCATTTGTTTCACGATAATTGAATAAAAAAACATAACGACTACAGGAATTACGCCCCTAAATCAAGCACTAGACTAATCTATCAGTCGAGATTGTTGCAATCCATTATGTTACTCCAAAGACCGTCTCAAATAAAATGCTTAAAGTTAGAAAGACTTATCTGTCAATAATGGATGTTCATCCCACCGTGAAAGTAAACCAGCTTAAAGAGCATTTTTTCTTATTTCGGCTAACAAAGTAATTACGTGAGAAAAATAATGCCTCCGCTTAACTTTTTAATCCCCATGGAGCCGAATTTATGAGCAAGAATTGTGACGCTAAATTCTCCTTAACACGTTGCCAGCGGTGGAAATATTTCCAAAAATGCAAAATAACGTGGCTGGGGATCTATTTAGTTTAGAAAGTATTTTACTACCATCACGGGGCACAGTTCGACTCGTTTATAGATTTTTTTGTACTTAAAACTTGGGTCCAAGATTTATTTTCCGTACATAACTTTAATATTTATTGCGCCGCCGTTAAACTGTATTGTAGCACTTTGAAATAATCAGAAGGGTTGGAGAAAATTGATGTTCGCTTGTTATGGGCCCCTGTTGCGGAGAGGTCAAGTCAGCGAAAAGGCGAAAGTGATCGTGTTCACGATTTCAAGGCTACAAAAAAGATTTATATTATGAGATAATTTCAAATTCGGCACGTTATTTGGTGGTAAACATACCGAACAAAAGGTCGCTCCCGAAGAAAGTATTTGTGAAGAAAATTAATGTTTAATATAAGATCGAAATCTTAGCTTTCCGCACCGAAGGCCGATGGCGGATATTTTTGCATTAAGATGAGGATGCCGTAAATTTTCTGATAAATATTCTGCATAAACAATGCGTAACTTTTTTTTATGGCAGAATGCCCAATATTGCTAATCTGCGCCAAATTGAGCACTCAGTTTTTTTAAAAACAGTCACACAAGTTTTCGGTTGTTGACATTTTGACGAGGCTTTGGAATAAATTAATACTTTAAAGAAAATAATACTAGGTAGTAGGTTTATACCTACCTGTTTTCCTGTATTTTAATTACCCCATTTCCTTACTTACAGAAAAACCTTTAAATAGCAAATTCATCTTACCAACTTACTATACACATACCTACATAATTCGAATAGTCAAATTATCGAAATGTTAGCACTTTGGTTAAAAAATGGCACCGATGACGTTTCTCGTTCATTAGTTCCCACTGGAACAAGTCCAGCTGCCATTACATTGTCTGATCATGTGTCTAGCTTAACCCACTTGAGTCCCATTATTCGATCGGCGACGTCTTTGTCTTATGTCGGACGTCGGATTTGAAAGTAGCTTTGTACCTAATTTGATTTCAAGCTTCCTGTCAATTAAAAAGTTCTACTACTATTACCATTGGTTTTGTGTTCGCAAGCACGACTGCTGAGTGTGGGGTCCTGGGTTTGATGGCTAGGTCGGTCAAAGTGTTATTGAATTTTCAAGTATGGAAGTTGATGGTGTGACACGAATATGCCTTGGAACTCCGTTGGTTCCAGCTGTCATTTGTAGATCGTTGACAGACGTTACGAATAGTTATTAACCCGAAAAAATGACAATCAGTGTTAACCAATAACTGGGTTGTGAGGTCAGAAAGGCACTCGCTTCTTGTGAATTACTGGTATTTAGCAGCATTCGGTTAGAATGGACTCCAACCAACACCGACATAGTTGGGAAAAGGCTAGGTAAATGATGAATTGTAATGAATGAATTTTTGATGAATTGAAATGAATTTTTTTTGCTGGCAACACTGTGTGAGCCGGTCGTCAAAAACCGATCTCTTAGATTTAATTTTTTAATAAATTGTTTAAAAGTCTTTAAATTACGTTAAATTAGTATAATGTTATAAAAAACAAGTGATTAATATTACGTACAGTGTTTGTGCAGTGTTTTTGTCGCGAGAACTGCGACAATAACGTTAAACATAAAACCGGCTGTCAAGTCATCGCCCCAACGGTGAAGGATTTTAAATATCATCGAAACCCGGGGAGTATTTTGTTTTATCTAAGTCGTATTTACATACTACTAAACATCACTAAATACTGCTCAGGCCACTGAGCCACGTCCATCACACACTGGCACGGTTTATGTCTCCTTTTGCTTGACAAGTAGTGGAAGCAAAATCGACGACGAAAACACTCGCCCATACAATTAAAACACTACATGACTTAAGTACTACACAAAATAGGCGCATTATATTTTCTTTTTGCCTATCTATTATATAAATTTAACTTTAGATAAAACTTGTAATTTGATATTTTGCCATAGACTTGTATTTACCTATTTTTGTTTTATTTACTTAAGTACTTATGTTTAACATTTCCATTTCATTCTAATTAATTAAATCTAATTGTAATATCTATCAGTTAACATCTCATAACTTATTTTTTGAAATTTCTATACCTTTTATTTTCTTTTTTTTTTTTTCCTACTACCTCCTACTTCTACTTCTAATAGGTATAAAAAATAATACATCTATTTAGCTGCACAAATACTATATTCCAGGTGACCAACACTTTAAGAAAATGATGACCCGCAGTACTGCTCTTAAGGAGATGGAAGCAAAACTTAGATCCACCTTAAAGGAGCTTGCATCTTCTAAAGCATTATGTAAACAGCTGCTCCAGGAAAGGGATGACAGTGAGGTGGAAGTCAAGAATATTGTTGACAAAAACACCTTCCTGAAAAATGAGCTGGCTGAACTACATATACAGCACATGGACTTAGCCGACCAACATACTCAACTACAGTACAAAGTGTCAACTTTTCAAGAGTGCAGTGACACCCACGAACTTGCCTTGAATCGAATTTCAGAACTGGAACAGGAATTATGTAATGCCCATAAGGCCTTGTCTCACTCAGAGACAGTCAAGTTCAGCGGACAGGTTGTTTCCACTAACAACCTATTTAATGAGTTAGTAGGCAGTAGGTTAAAAACAGTGTGTGAGTCAGGTGTAACTATAGATTTGACTGGTGATGATACCATACCATTATGTCCTATTATAATGAGTCATAATAAATTAAAAAAATACATTAAAATTAAGAAACTGATTAAACGGTCACAGAAAAGAATACAAAAACAAAATCTTCTTAAATTAAATTGTTCCCTTCGAAAGGACCGTATGATGTTAAAAAAAGAGTTGAATAATTGTACAGTTGAGTTAGATAACTGTAGGGAGAAGTATGACACTGAGACACAGCAGCTCCGAAATGATTTACTATATAAGGAGTACTTGCTAAAAGATATTTTCGAGAAATATCAGTTGTCCCAACAACAACTTAGTGAACGCTTGTTTGAGGCTGGGGAACTACTGGATTTGGTAAAGTACAATGCTGAGAGGTACGAGTCTCTGACTAATAATCCCTCATGCAGCTGTGCTAACCAACCACCTCCGCCTCTTCAGTCTCAAATTAACTTAAGCCCACCGGTAGTGTCTCTTCAAGCAAAGACCTGTGTTAATTCACAGGAAATTAATAAAACTATTCTGTTCTGTGATGAGCTAGGGTCAGGCTTTGGGAAAATCCTACACAATTACCTTAGCCATAGTTTTACTAATCATAGTTACCACAAAATAGATTTCAGACAGATTATTAAAAGAATAGTAGACTCAGACTTAGAAAATTACTTTACAATGGTTCTTTTATTAGGTAATAGTACTAATATTACCAAAAAGGACATACTGGATGGTGTGGACACCTTGTTAAACCTAAACATAGGGAAGGTAATGTTGTGTGCTTATCCTTACTCTGATACTTTATCAGATTATGAAAACAATCGTATATTTAAGTTAAATAGGACTATTCGTATGTTGACAAGTTGTCATAGTGACAAATTATTGTTTTTTGACACTAATAAATTTATTAGTGATTTTAAATTAACTCAGAGAAGTTTATCTCTGTCTGGAGAATCTCGACATATAATTGCTATGTTAATAGCATATAATATTAACATGGTTATAGCTAATATAACTGATCGTAGGTTAAGTGACGAAACTGTGTTGTCTAGTTCTGCTACCAATACAGTGATGGATTATTCTTTAAACTAAGTTGTGAGACAACAGAAGTTACCCCGTCAGATAATCACCTGTTATTAATGAATAATAAAAAGGTATCTTCTGGCAAGTTAGCTTATAAGGGAAAGCAACATACTTTAAAATTATTCAATCAAAATATTCAAGGTTGCTCTTCAAAATTACTGGAAATAGAAATGTTTTTAGAAAAAACCAAGTTTGATATTGTTTGTTTTACCGAACATTGGCTAAAAGATAACCAAGTAATGTCTATTAATTATGAAAATTATTGTGTAGTTAGTCATTTCAGCCGGAAACAGATGTTACATGGCGGCTCGTTAATACTTATTAAAAATTCGATTAAATCTAAAGAACGTAAAGACATTGTAAGACTATCGGTTGAACACACTATTGAATTGTCCTGTGTTGAGCTTGATAAGCATGTTATTGTTTGTGTGTACAGACCTCCAAATTACCAGAATCTATCTGTGTTTGATTCTGTAATGGAAGATGTGTTAAAAAAAGTTAGTATTGGTAGTAAATCAATCATCATATGTGGTGACTTTAATATTAATTTGTTAGAAAATAACTCTAGTACTATCAGATTATTAAGTCTTTTCAAATCATTTGATTTGTCAAATATTTTTAGTGAGCCTACCCGAGTGACAGCTTCTTCTGCCACTTGTATTGACAATATATTTTTTAATTGTGAATACCTACATAAGGAAATTGTAAATAGGCTGCCATCTGATCATAGTGGACAAACAATTACGTTCTGCGCCTACGTACCACTACAAAAAACCCAAATAAAGTTTAGGCCATTACCTTGTAAAAGCTTAGAGAAATTTAACAATTCTTTATCCAGTAAATTATGTATAACATAGGTGACCCAAATGAGTTTTATGCCGAATTTTTTTCACTTTTAAGTACCCAATTTAATGACACTTTTCCGGTAAAGACTAAAAGTATTTACACCAAGTTCTTATTTAGCGATTGGGCGACTCCAGGTATTCGTAAAAGCAGAGAAAAACTTTTTGAACTTTACGGACTAAAGCAACATACAATTAATACAAGTTTTCATAAGTATGTTTCCAAATATTCAAAACTTTTTAAAAGTGTGTGCAAAATAGCAAAAGCTCTATATATTAGTAATAAAATAAAATCAGCTGATGATAAAATAAAAACTACTTGGCAAATAATAAACAATGAAACAGGTAGGAAAAAACAGCGTATTACTGAATTTAATTTAGAAACTGCACGTGGCCCTATAAATTCAGATATAGAAGTAGCCCAGGAGTTTGAAACATTTTTTGCTAATATTCCCCTTCAAACTACTGAGGCTTTAAATTCCTCCCCCGCGCTTTCCGCTGCCTTACTTAAAAAGAATGTTAAGGCTTGCCCTTTGGAATTTAGATTTCAACATACAAACCCCCAGGCTGTCATAAAAACTTTTAAAGATCTTAAAATTAAATCAACAGAAGATCTGTGGGGAATGTCTGTAAAAGTTAGTAGGGCTATCATCGAAACTATTGCGCCCTACTTAGCCTTAATATTTAACACCAGTGTAGACCAAGGAGTCTTTCCCGACCTGATGAAACATAGTAAAGTCGTGCCACTATTCAAAGCGGGTGATAGTAAGGAACCCAACAATTATAGGCCTGTTTCGATTCTGCCAGTTTTCAGTAAAGTATTTGAAAAGTTAATGCTCAATCAAATGTTACGTCACTTTAATAAAAATTCTATCTTTGATGAACATCAGTACGGTTTCACCAAAGGGCGCTGTACAACTGACGCCGGTGTCAACCTACTAAAGAACATTTTTAACGCCTGGGAGGAAGCCCAAGATGCCATTGGAATCTTTTGCGACCTCTCAAAGGCGTTCGATTGCGTTAACCATGATACCCTTTTGCTGAAACTCGAGCACTACGGGATTAGTAAAATATCTCTTGGTTTACTAAGATCATACCTGATAGGAAGACAGGCCAAAGTTCATGTTAACGGCGTAAACTCATTGGGGTCTGTAATGACAATGGGCGTTCCTCAAGGTTCGATATTGGGTCCATTTCTATTTCTAGTTTACATAAATGATTTACCTCAATTACTCAAAAATCAACCAAAGATGGTGTTGTTTGCAGATGACACCTCATTGATCTTTAAAATAGACAGGCGGTCACAAAATCTGGACGACGTGAATAACTCTATTGTTCAGGTCCAAAATTGGTTTACAGTAAATAATTTAGTATTAAATGAAAAAAAAACCAAATGTATTAGATTCAGTTTACCAAACGTTAGAAGTAGCAAATGTGACATCATGTTGAATGGAGAAAAACTGGAATTTATTAATCAAACGGTTTTCCTAGGAATCACGCTAGACGACAAATTACAATGGGGACCTCATATAACATCAATTGCGGGACGGTTAAGCTCAGCAGCTTATGCCGTTAGAAAGATAAGACAGTTGACAGATATAGAAACTGCGCGATTGGTCTACTTCAGCTACTTTCATAGCATTATGTCGTATGGCATTCTACTGTGGGGTCGGGCTGCTGACATTGAATCCATCTTTATTTTACAGAAGAGAGCTGTCAGAGCCATTTATAATCTACCTCGTCGCGAATCTCTTAGGGAATTATTTAAAAAGATTAATATTATGACAGTGCCTTGCCAATTTATTTATGAAAATATTATGTATGTGAGAAAAAATTTAAATCTCTTTATGAAAATAAGTGATAGACATAATATTGATACTAGAAATAAAGATAAAATAGCTCAACCACATTTTAGATTGTCTAAAGTAAAAACATCTTTTATGGGGTACTGTGTTAAATGTTACAATAAAATTCCTGCTGATATATTAAAATTAAATGAAAGGAAATTTTAAACACACATTAAAAAAACGCTTTGCAAACAAGCATATTATAAATTAGAGGATTATATTCAAGATAAGAATGCTTGGAAACATGCTGGTCCTGCTCCATGGGACAATGACACATTCTAGACTCACTCATCAAACTGGTTACTAATGTTTTTCATTTTTCTTAAAATTTATTTTGTTATATTTCTATTTTTGTTTATTTTTAATTTTAAAGTGTGATTGATTGATAGATTGCACGGACTCACACACTATTTCATGTTGGTTGAGATGTTAAGAGTGGTCGTCTGTAGTTCTAATATTTGTAAACACGTGAACACTATGTATATTTGAACATATATTTTACCTTTAAATTCTTAATTTGTAATACCTTTAAATTATTATAATTTAGTAGTTTTTATATAGGGTATGTACATTGCTTTCACGTGCCATGTCGTGTATGATTCTGTAGGTATACAAATATTGTAAACATTGATTTTAAAAGAGTACGTATGGAGTTTCTTGCCCATTCTTCTCCATACAAAACTACCTTTTGGAAGGGGCAACTAGATTCAATTCCTTTTTCCTTTTGTTAATGACGTTCAAAAGTGCCTTATAATGGCCTAATTGAAATAAATGATTTGACTTTGACTTTGAATTTTGATGTTTTATAACGTAGACTTAATATTTCGGGGAATTTTCTGCTTGATAAAATAAATAGTGAACTTTTTTAACTATAGTTATGTAGAAGTAATTGAAATTCTGCACAAGAACTACATTTTTCACTGTATATGCCTTTATGCCTGTTTATGGATTAAACTAAAACAGGTAATTACTCTTAGTCATTCAACGATAGCATTGCTTTCAAAAACTGAAACCTGACTATGGATATTCTCTGTGACACGAATTTCAATGACGAAAAACACTTTAGCTTTAGGTTAAAAATGCAAAGGTTTCAACATTGCGCACATGGACGAGCAACTGAATTGTTGAGTTACACTGAAATTGAAACGTTACACTTTCACACTACAGAACTATTGTTAGAAACCCTTTAAAACTAACGAAATTATTAAAATAATGATAAGTTTCGGTTACAGTAGGTACACTGGTAACACATACTTAACATCATCATAATTTCAGCCGAACAATGTCCACAGCTGGACATAGGCTTTAGGTCATTGATCATAGGTCATTGGTATACCTCATGGGGGCATCGTGGCAGCAATAGTATAGGGCCCATTCACTTACTATTAGGATGCGGACTCATCAGTTAATTACTATTAGGTTCCTCATTACACTGCCTTGCTATAGGCCTTTACGAAGTACATAGGTATACTCATAGGTTGTAGTAGACTGTAGATCTAACTAACATAAACTTTGTGGTAAGCACACAAAAAACTATTAGGAATCAGACCTCCATTCATAAGATATTTTTAATTCTTCTCTAAATATCCAGTGCCAGTATTTTTATTCTATTAAGAATATGGTATAACCAATAAAATTCTTCTATGATCTGATTATTGCAGCCTTCTTAGTAACATACTAAGAAGGCTGCAATAATCAAGTTACGTAGATCCTTCCTATAAACTGCACGCGCCGCATTTGGGGCGCACTTGCCCGAGTACTCTTGACCTGAAACCTCTTTGTCAGACGAGTGTAGTTACAACACTCTCCAACCCAGTTTTTATGGATGAAACAAGTATGGCGTCGTTTTTATTCTACGTATTGTTGTACGTAGTCGTAGCGTCTTGGGGTTAATTGCTTTTGCGAAAAAAAAACAATTTTCTTGAGTGTTTGCGGTATTTTTTAAAGTTTTGCCATTTGGTTATGGTTATTGTACTAGCGGGAGTGCAAAAGTCTGCACTATATTTTGAATTGCTTGTATTTTTTTACACTGTTATTTTAACGCGTAAACGTCGGCCATCGCAAACGCAATAAAACGTAGCTTATGTCCTTTTTTAGGATTCAAACTTACCCTGTACAAAATTTCTTTCAATCGGTATAGTGGTTTGATTAGGATAGCGTAACAGACATACATACAGAGTTACTTTCGCATTTATAGTAATTTTTAGGTATTCATACATTTAAGAAGAGTTTTCTTGCTCGTTCTTCTCCATACAAAACTACCTTTTGGAATGGGCAACTAGATTTAATATTAAAATTTTTCATTCTCTTGTAAATGACGTTCAAAAGTGCCTTTTTAATGGCATAATTGAAATAAATTATATTATTTGTCTTTGACTTAGACTTTAAGCTGTCATTGTTTTTTGTTCGCTTTCATACACTGTATCTGTTTACATTCCTTACTTATATTAAAACAAAACACAAACACAACTTAGTCTTAGTACCTACAAGACAAAACCCACTTACCCTCCATAACCTTCGGATAACAATCGAAACACATTTCTGTGTTTAAGTACATATCGGGGAGGCTATAGAGACACGGTAATAGAAACGAGCCACTTTAATAGTACCCCGGACACTATTTTGTCACTAATAATGCCGGGTTAAGGCCACTAAACGTAGCCGTTAAGGTGGTGAGTCGACTGGAACATTAAAATTGTGTTCTATCGGTTTAGTTTTGGAATAACTATAGCAGAATTTTGTATGGGATACATACCGGCTCCTGGTACTTTTCTCTGCAAGTTTAGTGCCGGTTGTGTTGCAGTGTTTTTCTCAGAATGTTCATGTTAATAGAAATCTTTTTTCAACAGTGAGCTCTTTAGGGTTATGATGATAAATTATAATCATTGCAGAATTTAGTTTTATATTTTTTAGATATCGTGATGGCCCAGTTGATAAGGGACCCGCCTTTGAGCTCGCCGGTGTTGAGTTTGATTCCGGTCAAGAACCAATGTGACTTTTTGAAATCATAATTATGTACTTTCTAAGTTCATTTCGGATATTACTGACATCGGTGAAGGAAAAACATTGTAAGGAAACCTGGACTTATAATTAATGTCTGAAATCGCCATTCCCCCTTAAGCAAGCATGGTAATCAATGCTCGTGCCGTCTCTGTTATTATTTTATTTTTTACAAGCTTTTATTTAGCTTGCACTGTTCGTATGTAAGTATGTATGTAAATAAGTTGTCCTTTCAAAATTTGCAAACCATTTTTCGACCATTTGTTGTTATCCTATTGAGCTGAAATTTTGCATACTGATCCAGTCCCCATGACAATGCATGTTTATGATAAGCAAGACGTATTGCTGCTGCCAGGATTGGCTCCAGACGAGGGAACTCCTTAACGGTTAACAGTAGGGACATGAAATTTTATATATTGGTCCAGTCCCAATAACAATGCATGTTTATGATAAGCATGACGTGATGCTGCTGCCAAAATTGGCTACAGACGAGGGAACTCTTCAACGGTTAATAGCAGGGACATGAAATTCTACATACTGGTCCAGTCTCAATGACAATGCATGTTTATGATAAGCATGACGTAATGCTGCTGCCAAGATTGGCTCCAGACGAGGGAACTCCTCAACGGTTAACAGTAGGGACATGAAATTTTGTATTTTACATACTGGTGTAATCCTAATGACAATGCATGTTTATGATAAGCATGACGTGATGCTGCTGCCAGGATTGGGTCCAGACGAGGGAACTCCTTAACGGTTAACAGTAGGGACATGAAATTTTACATATTGGTCCAGTCCCAATAACAATGCATGTTTATGATAAGCATGACGTGATGCTGCTGCCAAGATTGGCTCCAGACGAGGGAACTCCTCAACGGTTAACGGTAGGGACATGAAATTTTGTATTTTACATACTGGTCCAGTCCCAATGATCATGCATGTTTATGATAAGCATGACGTGATGCTGCTGCCAGGATTGGCTCCAGACGAGGAAACTCCCAACGGTTAACAGTAGGGACATGAAATTTTGCACACCCATTGGGAAGACATTGGGTGATGTTAGTGGGTCCACCATGAAATTGCTGCCACCTTCAGAATTGGCTCCAAACCAGAGAATTCCTCAACGGTCGGCAGTAGGGACTTGACATTTTGCATACCCGTTCGGATATGATAGACAGTTGGTGAGTTCACCATGAAATTGATGCCACATCCAGGGTTGGCTCCAAACCCAGGCATAAGAGGTATACCATGACTTGTGTAATTTGGTGAGATGGGCGTCAATAGCATTGGTTTGCAACCTGTCTAGGAGACGGAAAATGAGCAAAATGCAAAAAGTAAAGTGGTGTCATTCTAAATCCAATATGGCGGACGTCTCGAAATGGCGATTTATAATTTCAACAGTAGCCCTTACGATATGGGTTTCCAATAAAAGGGCTTGGTTAGCGAAACACAATAACTAAAGTGACGTCATTGCATATCCAATATGGCGGACGTCACAAAATGGCGATTTATAATTTCCGTAGTAACCCCTATGATATGGGTATTAAATGGAAGGGCTTGGTGAGCGAAGCATAATAAGTAAAATCACGTCATTCTTAATTCAAAATGGCAGACGTCTTATATAACAATGCAATATTGTTATGACAAGGAGCTGACCTGATGATGGACCTGGAATATAGCACATAGCCAAATAAAATTCCTCGTGGCTAAGTTAATCTTGACTAATGCTAAATCTTATATTGATTGCCAAGATTTCAAAAGACTAAAAAGTAGAAAATAAAATATAAATAAAAAAATCTTTTTAAAAACAAGCTTTTATTTAAATGAAAACGTAACCTAAAAAAAAGAAAATATAATGCGAACTAAAAATAAAAAAATAAAATTTAAGTGACTAAATGATGTTTAAAGAATATAAATCTTTTCAAAATGTAAAAAATATATAAATTTTAAAAGCTTGAGGCACTGATATTGTGCAGTACACCTGTATACCTAACTGATAGCGTACATCAGTGCCTCAAGCTTTTAAAATTTATATATTTTTTACATTTTGAAAAGATTTATATTCTTAAACATCATTTAGTCACTTAAATTTTATTTTTTTATTTTTAGTTCGCATTATATTTTCTTTTTTTTAGGTTACGTTTTCATTTAAATAAAAGCTTGTTTTTAAAAAGATTTTTTTTTAAACACCATTTTTGGTAGAACGGTTACAGTAAAAAAGTTTTACCTATATAATAAAATATTTTTCTTGATTGTCTCTACTTCGTAAGTCATTAATGTAATTATAGTAGGTATACTTTCTTGAAAAGCACTTACACGTAGATAATAAAGCGTAACGACTCAGAAGGTAATAAGGGTGATATTTCAGTAATTTTCTATTCATATTTGATATAAGTAGGTACTAACTTTGAACCACTTCACTTTATTATCGGAATCATTTGCCCCTTAGATCAATACACCTTGAACTTCACAATGTCAAACTAACTTGAATCGATTACGTTATTGTGTGCGTGAAGCTTGAATGATCTTTTCAAAATGTTTTATTTTTATCTGTTAAAAAAAGGTATGTTTTATAAATTTAATGTAATGTAATGTGTAAATAAATGTTGATGGTTTCGGGCTTCGACCGCGTCAAAATTGACCGCTATCACCCAGCAGTATGAAAAATACTTTACGACCTATTCTCATACCTACCAAATATACATAATTTCACAAAAATCGATCGAGCCGTTTCGGAGGAGTTCGACTACAAACACCGCAATGCTAGGTACATTATTATATAAATCTACATTTAATCAGCTTTTGACCCTTCACCTCTTTGCTAAAACTCGACAACGTAAAAGACTCAAAGACGAATTATTGCAAATACAATATACTTATTGACTTTTTTCTGCCAAATGTGAAAAAATTTAGATGTTTAATTTGTTACGAAGGTACGTTTATACTCACCGTCAAGAGGAAACTAAAGGAAATTAGGAATGTTGGAAACTAGAATTATTCATTGGTTCTTACATGAAACTCAATCGTGTTGGATGAAGTTCACTTTGAGCACACATAATGTTAGTTGATACTTGATACCCCACTGGGATTCCACATTAATTACACAAACAAATTGGATTGACTTAACACCTACAAAAGTTGAGCGTGTCAAAGCAAACAATAGTTTAATGGAGTCTATTTCGCAATGAAACTTAATTCCGTGGCGAGCTTTGAAAAGTGACCTATGTAGACTGAATATGAGTATTATTATGTTAGTGAGTTTTGTTTTACAATTTTCAGAACTTTGTGGTTGCCAACTAAGCAGGTTTTTATATTGCTATGCACCTACGTTGTACAAGGCACAGTTTTGCATACTCGACAAATTCAAGGAGGTAATTATGCTATTTTACTTTTGGGCGATTATGTTCTTTGAGGTGGAGAGGTAATACTGTCAAACGTAAAGAACTAAAAAGCAAGTATTTATTATTATCGACCAAGTGTCGTAATTTTATTTGTCTTTTATGACCACCTCCTAAAATTTTATGAGAATGCAACTTGTAACAAAAATAATGTAACTTGTATTTTGTAAAAACTTAATTGAAAGGGGTGTCAGTTGTTTCTGGCTTGGTTTCCTCCATAGAAACTTACCTAAGTTTTGGAACGATTAACTAGCTTCAGCTTTGTATCTAACTGCTCTAGTCCTTGACAATTTAAAAGTGTTTAATTAAAATAAATGCTTTGACCTTGACCTTAAAACCCCTTTGAGGTTGTCGGTTAAGGTAATTAATCGTATATTAGAAAGAAAGTCGTGAAGTGTCATGTTTTTGGATCATGATGAGTTAGTGTTACATGAGCTTAGGTCTTGCTATTGTAAAATTCATTACCAAAACGAAATTCTTAACTCTCATTTACCTCATTATCTAGTAGTGTAAAATGTTAGACAGACTCCTTGCAAATCAATTTCTATTCTTAAAATAGAATGTATATATGTATATCACTGTAGCTTATAATAAATGTACCTTTTTATATTAAGGTACACTCGAAGAAACTTACTCTCATAATATTTTGTTTTTAGTACCCAGAAATACCCGCAAATTGTTTCTTTGAAAGAAATGTTATTTCAATGCGAAGGAAAGTTTTCTAAGTTCAAGTAGGATACTTATTATATTTAAGGTTAAGTATAAAACAAAGTACAAAAATAAATTCAAGGTAATAAATTTACACAGTTTCTTCACATGTAAGTTTCTGTATTTGTTAATGTTATATATTATTTCGGACCGACTATTATAACTTGTTGATGTGTTTGTAGAGTATTTTCAAAACAAATGAACATTATTAAGGATCATTTTGTTTCAAAAATATTTTAATAAAACTGTTCAAACAGCTGAACTTAGAAAGTACAATTCAATCATTTACCTAATTAAACATTTAATTATTTGAAATTTTGAGTTCGATACCCGGCAAATACCTATGTGACATTTTCAATTAATATGTACTTTCTAAGTTTTTCTTGGACATCATTGATATCGGTGAAGGAAAACATCGCGAGTAAGCGTGGTCATTAATGCTCGTGCCTTCTCTGGATGTGATGAGGCCTTTGCCCTGCATTGGGACAATAATAGACTGGTATTATTATTTTTATTTGATACCAAAGTATAGGGGCTACTCATATACCTACATCAACCAAAACATTCAATTGTACAATAAATAGAAACTCCAGAAATACATCAATAGATTTAAATCCACATTTTGCCCGACCCAGTTGTACGCAGTGGTCGCCCTAACTTAACCTAGCACTGTGTCAGACAAATAATAGGATAGTGCACACGAGCGGTTGTTCAAATACTACAGTAGGCTATTGGTCTTGCCATACGTGACTACACTACCTAACACAATACTTGTCGCCAGTCTTAAAGCAATTTCAGAAAAAAACAGATAATACGAGAAAGTGCTGATATTAATCCGCAGCTGGGTTTTATTGAAAACTGGACGTTCGGCTGTGATAGGAAATTGTACTGATCAAAATTCTGTCTGTTTTTATCACAAGGTTTTTATTGAGGAAATTCCGTTTGTGGAATGTTGGGGTAAAGTGTTAGCGACATTATATGCTTGTTTGAATATTTTTGTTTGCTCTGTGGTCTATTAACTTCATTTTCTAATCTTGTTCTATGTGACTGAATTTTAGTGATTTTTATTTGGCTTGTCTAAGTAGTTTCGGAATTAACCAGAGTTTAAAAAGGCATAGTAATGATCCTTTAATTATTTCAGCTCCATTTAAAGCAATTTATTTACTTAAGAACGATTAAAACAACGAGTGTGAGACTTTTTAGCGTCGTTTAGTTTTACAAAACGCAAATATTGACTTCCATTACTTGTTTTGGCATCTTGCCAAATGTATGAAAGGGGTCTCGAGATCCCCTTTTGTTTTTAGAGTCTTTGTCAATATTGTTGGAATTCAAAACGTCTGCTGCTCTTGTTAGGACTTCGTTACAGTTTTTAGAGTGCTTTGATGCCTGAGAAGTATAATTAGGGTTGAGTAGGTCTAATAGTAAATAAAAATAAGTTTAGTGAAAAGATTTTCGAAGTGGTAATACGAATATCCTACAGCAGTTTGGTTTAATATTTACGCCAAGCACTAATTAAAGTAAAGCCTGCAAAGTAAATTAATATTACGTGCAAAATGGATACTTCCAATTAAAAATCGATCGAATGTACTCATGTTACGTTTTTCCTTTTATTTTTTCAATTAATTTTCTCAGGTTTTAATTATTATAATAAAATATATTGTTAGTGGTAAAAATTTATCAGACTACATATTTTAAGGATAAGTTCTGCTGATACAAAATAGTCTAGGCTAATTAACATGCGATTGTAGGTGTTTTCAAATTTTATAATGACAAGATAAAAAGGAGAAGACTCGCAGGCGGCGTGCTGGCAGTAAAAATTTTCAGGGCGACTCCGGTCGGACTGTTACCGAGCAATGATCTGTCTTGTCACTACGTAAAAAGTACTACGAAAACAATACCAAAGTAGTAAGTAAACCACCCGACAACGGATACAAATACATATCTCTGGGAAAAATGCTCCACCATACGAATGAGTAATGAACAACTTTGTTCATAAAGTCAAAGACAAGTAGTTTCGCAAACCGGGAACCATGACTGAACACCTTAAAGAAATTGCTTGACTTGTAAAGGGGATTCTCACCCGCATACGGAAGGCAGATTGATGGTAACCGATTTTTCAAGCGACACGTCCTGTAACTGAGACCCTTTTCCTTATCCACCCGTAGAACCTTTAATGTCCTAGATTCGATTCTTCAGTACAAGAGGGCTTACTGAAGATTGATGTTAATATACGTCTGTTAGAGTGTTTGAATTTGTTTTACATTTGACTGGTGAATTTGTTTATGAACATTTACAAAGATAATATTATTATTATTATTTATTACCTACTTATGAAACTGACTTTTTCAGTTATTTTTGTGTCTTTTTTTTTGTATTGTCTTAGATAATTTTGGACATCCCTGACTTGACTTAGCTGAAGGAAAACATTGTGAGGAAACCTGGACTTATAATTGACATAAGTTTGAAATCGCCAATCCGCCTTGAGCAAGCGTGGTGATTAATGCTTGTGTCTTCTCTGTATGAGAAGAGACCTTTTCCATGAGAGACAATAAGATTATATTTTTTTAAGAAACTTATTAAAATTATTGTAACACTACATTTCGTGTATTCCCCGATCTAGTCTGTAAAAATGTCCATTAATGAATTTAGGTGAGCCTGAGGTGAGTCATGGTCATATAGCTACCGACACGTAAGTTGGCAAGAGTTTTTGTAGTGGGGGAAGTTTGCGCACGCACAATTTTATACATTTTTATATGCGCGAACTTAACGCGAACCCCCACTACGAAAATCTCTTGCCAAGTTACGTGCCGGTAACTGTACTAGGGATTGACACCTTACCTTAAGTTCAGTTTACCTAAAATCTAGGGAGGTTTTTACAGAATAGTAGATACTGGTGATCCACAAAATTAACAAATACATAATATCTACTAGTTCACTTTAGAGTATTTAGTAAGCCAGTGGTTGCTATTTTATCATTATTTTAGATAGATTTTAGATTAGCAAAAGATATCGATTTTTAACCTATACCCACGTTGTAGGTAGCTACATACCTACCTCTCATTTGGAGAGACACCTTTCTCGTTGGAAGGTTAATAAATCCCCTGCATAACCCCTAAACTTCAAATCCAACTAAGTTCGATTAGCCGTACGAACCCAACTCTTCAAGCACAACCTCTGGAACAGATAGTGTTTATGTTATCAACGATATCCAGGACTATAAGGGTGTTGTTATATGTAAATGTTCGATAACAATCGCGATAGAGGTAGAATTCCTTGCAATTTACGAGAGCGCGTCATGTGACTCTTATGTCATTGTAATAAAGTATAATTTGGAATGATTGATACGTATTCGTAAAATGCAACAACCCAAGTAGCGCCCGAACCAGTAAACGGGCCAAGATATTAAAGGATTAATGATAGGCTCAATTTGTATGTAGGTAGGTAGGTATATTCCTACTTGGGTACGTTGCCCGTCTACCCGCCATATCGTAGAAATATTAGCATGGAGATATCGTCTTCAGACTTATATTTCGGAGATGTAAACATAATTACGGAACGGAGTAAGGTGAATTGAATATTTGACGTGAGACGTATATAAATGGAGGAATCTTGAAGGTTCGTAACCTCGTGTGCTTATTATTGAGAAAGTTGTTACAATTTTGTGGGTGGAACTTTCAGATTTTGTTTTTTTTCCACGCATTCGTGAATACAGCAAATCTATATAGATAAACAAAATTGAAGTACCTGTTTATAATGCGAAAATAACAGCTTTTTACGAAATAAATATGAACATTAACATAGTACTTGCACGAAAAAAACAATTTTAATTTTTTTTGTGTCTGAGTCTCTTTATTCCGGCTTTTTTCAACATGGCTGGACCGATTTTGACAAAACGGATTGTCACAGGCAGATAGTTGGTGTTATAAGGAGTAACATAGGAGAAATTAAAAAAAACCCCTGTTATAACCGATATTCATAAGCAAGTACCCAGTGAAGTAAAATAAAGAAAAAAAATCGGATATAAACTAAACTAGAACCATTTTAATTCTAAGTAGGTATATTAGTGGTTGCTTAATACATTCCCGTTGGTATTTTTTTTATCGTCGGTTTTAATATTCAGAAAGACATTTAAATCAACAGCTAAACAACGACCCTACCCCCCTCGTCCTCAGCCCCCTCCTAAACACTATTTTTATACAAGACCAGTAATCTTATTACTACTAATGGGCCATCATAGATAGAATTGAATCACGTTACATCCCTTATCGTTCACCGTTCACCTACGAACTCTCGCTACATCGAACTAATTGATATGCAAAGGGGAATGAAGTTTAAATTAATTCCAGATAGCATCCAACATCCAGTACAAGTAAGTATATAGGTACTTGTGTTACTGGTACATAGATTGCCGTGTGATAAGTTTCATAGATATTTTTTAATACATCTTATGCTGAAGCGATAAAAGCATCTGTAATTGATTTTGTCCATCCTATCTGTCTTTATATTATAAAAAAGGTGAGTTTTATTTTTTTGTTAGCAAGAAGTAATTCTCTGAACGTAGCCTAAAATTATTCACCAAAAAGGGCCCACCTCTGTCTCTTAAAACAGTATTATTTTAATATTACCTAACCTTGCGCACTGTTGGATTTACAACGATCAGCACAGTGCCGAGAGTTAACCCGTGAGAAGGCGCGCTATGAGCAATTTACTCACACATAAATTTAAAGCAACATTTTTTGGTGATACCGACCCCCTAACTTCTCAAGCGCCTAGGTACCTTCATAACTATTCATCCCCTGCCCCGTGACGCAACTCTCGTGCCAGTAAGTTCTGTTGCGACCGCGCAGCTAAGTGTTTGTGGAGGCTGCGTACCATCGTGCGGCAATTTGCTCATCACGCGCCCATCCGTGTAAGTATTTATTTTTCCAATTAAAAAGTATAATTGTATTTTCTAGATTATATTATTTTATTTATTTATATTAATTTGGTTAATTATTACGTAAATGCTCTAAAGTAATATTTTAATAATAATATTTTTTGTTTTTAGCTACAGACACACATGTAAAATGGTGTTAGTTGCTGGAAGAGGATTCTGGTGATGAAGCATTGGATGCGGATCCTAAGAATGTAGAACATCATGTTGACACCATAGAAAGCGATACTTACATCATTTGCAGTCCTCATACAACAGATACAGAGCATTCTTCTATATGTCTAAACTGTTCTATATGTCCTAGCCGTAGGAATAGACGGTCAAAAAAAGCTTGCACTTTGTGCAAGCAATTACTCTGCACCGAACATATCACATATATGTGTTTAATGTGTTTCGAGAGGCACACTTGTCCAGATCTCATGGAAGAGTAATTTTTTTAAGTTTTTGTTATGTAAGATTTTTTATTGTGATTTTTAAGAATACTGTCAAAATTGAAAAATAAAAATTAGTTGATTTGTTATTTGTTTTAGAAGTTGCATTTATGTTTCATAGTTTTAATAAAAATACTTATTTTCTTACTTATTAAACCTTGTTTTATTCATATAAATCCATTATAAGTCAATAAATACTATAAAAGTAGAAATATGAGCATTTAAAGTAGTGTGAGTAATTTGCTCGCGCGCGCCTCTCCATGTAACAAACAGAGGCGCGCCTTCTCACGGGTTAAAAATCCAACAACAGAAATTACAAAGTAATATTAAAATGGTATGTACTGTTTTAAGAGGTAACGATGGGCCCATAGTTTAAAAAATGGACAACATTCGAAAGTTAACACGGCAAAATTAAACAGTGACTAAATTAATATGTTATAAAAGTCGTGTAAAACGGCCATAATTTCTACGGTTTAGAAATGAAATAGCTTTCGCCCGCGAATTCGCCTGCTTATAAAGTTGATATAAATCATATCTCACAGGAACACAAAATGTGTTAAAATAATACTATACACATCAAAAGTGTCTAGGGATCAACATCCCTAACATTGATTAGGGATGTTGATCCCTAGACACTTTTGATGTGTGTATGTTTAAAGTTTAATCAATACCTATACCTACAGGTGCCCAGCTAATTCCGTTCAACTATTTAAGCATGAAAGAATAAAAAAACATTCATCCATCCATCCTTACAAACGTTTGAGTAAATAGGAGGATGATAGTCATGTAAAATGGCCGTAATTGCTACGTTTAGAAATGAATAGGTGATCACCTGTACGTGTACCTTCGTGTCTTTATTAGCGCCTATGAAAATAATTTCGTTGCCCATACCCTTATCGTGGAGCAAATTATGTTACCTATGGGAACCTTTATAGGCGCATTCATTGTTATGGGGTTATTCAAGGCAATGGGTTTATCTTATCGGTATGTGCTTATGTGTGTTATGGTGAAAAATACAAACAAAAAAACATTCCCACTTTACTTGTATATGAAGTACCCCAGACATTTTATTCAAGATTTTATTTTACCATTTTGTCGGCGTGACTTATATGTATGACTCATATCTATGCCAAATTGCAGCTTTCTAGTACTAGAGTCTCAGAACTAAGCTGCGGACAGACAGATAGACGAACAAGGCGAAACTATAAGAGTTCCTTGTTGACTACGGAACCCTAGCCAAGGTGTGTGGGAAACGAGGGTCTACCACGGCAATCGGAGTAAACCTAACGAATAAATTGAAAATACCCATTTCAAACTTAATATTTTTTTTATTTGAAGTCTTCATTCATGTCTTTGAAGTAATACTAACTTGTCGTATAAAAATCAACCAAAATGCTACAGGATAGTCGAATTTCGAATTCAAATAATATCGAATATTCGAAATATTACGTACATCTAGAGATAACATCTATGACAAAGATAGTTTTTACTATGCAAACTGTATTCGACTTCGCTACCTAGGTATAATCAAAATCTACTATTTACTTATCTTAGTTTTATAGAAGATTTTTTCTTTTAGATATAACCGCAAAATTTCTGGTATAAAAGTTAGGTAATATTTAGTGATTTATCTTTTCCGTCGTGCACTGGCAAGGCAGTAAACTAGCTGAAAGTGGCGAATCTCATCCCCATTCCAAACATGAACATTTGAAATTGCTTTTAGAAACACTTCAGTCGAAAGGCGTCCGTTTTGAGACGCTGCTTCATCGTGGACCTTCCTTAATAGCCTGTATTTACTTTTATGAAAGTTCAACGGAAACTTCGTAGCCCCCGAAATTAAAAGCAACGCCCTAAAAAGGAGAAACAAAATTAAGGCGACGGTGAACATAGATAATAACTCCCCTTTGCCCTCGAGTGCCTTAAAAAGACAAGCCACTTTCATAAATCTCTGCGGTGGTTAACGCCTCGTCCGCAATACGAGAAACAAGGGGAGAATGGCTTCAAGCGACAACGGGAAGGGACCAAAGTTTTAAGTACTCTTCAGTAAAATGTTTTCAGCGAGTGATCTCTTTCGGTATTACTGCGAATTTACTTGTTAATTGTCTAAGATGTGAATTGGAGTTATAATGTTATGGAGATCGGGTGTTATGAGCTCACAAACTTTGTCGACTCTGAATATAATTGCAATATATTATGCGGGATGCTAAATACGAGAACAATACCTCTGCTGTAAAATTAAACAATCTTAACGATCTTTTAACAAGTTCACTGCAATTTCTTAACTATAAAACTGGAAAGTTCGGGAGAACTATTTTTCAATCAGTTAAGCAAACTAATTAGTAAGCAAACTAGTTTCACTGGCCAAGACAGAGTACTTACTAATGAAAATCTGAAAGGGATAGAGCTGTGTTGTCTAAAACAAATACCTCTTTACTTATAAACGTGCTTAAACTTAAGTAATGAATGGCAGCTTAGCCATATATTTTTGACATTTCAACGTGTCCTTAATTTAAGCAACGTTTAATAGAAAAGGGATTAGTGCTATCAAAGATAATAAAATTGTTACAAGTCATGGGTCTTAATCTGTATTTAACTAGGTAACCCGTTGGTCTTGTGGCTACCGGCATGACTGCTGAGCGTTGCGTCCTGGGTATGATTATCAGGTCAGGCAAAGTGTTATTGGGTTTGGATCTTGGTGGTGTGACACCCCGTGCCTCGGAAAACACGTAAAGCCGATGGTCCTGGCTGACATTCGTAGATCTTTGGCAGTCTTTACGGGTAGTCAGAAGCCCGATAGTCTGACAGCCAGTCAGATAAACAGTCGCTCCAAGTAAAACACTGGTATACAGCTGTATCCACAGTTAGAAAAAAATTAGGTGGATGATGGTGGGTCATAATTTGTATTTATTAAACCACAACACAGACACAGATTGGCCTGCTATTAAACAGTTTTGCTATGTGGGTAGGGAATCAGTACCTCAAAGGCAACACGTGAACAGATCTAGAATGATTTATTACTTGTTACGATAGCCGTCAGCGTCAACTAATCAGGGCTCATACAATCAAAATGATAGACAAACAATAAAAAACACATTCAGACAAATGGACCATCATCTCGCGAGAAATAAAAGCTTGATACAGTGTCTGATGTTATACTTAGAAGATTTTATTGATTCGACGACGCTATCAGTCAAGACGGTACGAACGGGAATCCTTGAATGAATAATTCATGAGCTTAGGCTCCCGTCGCTTTTCTAATAGTGGTTAGTGAGACAAGACTCGCATGAAGCTTCAGTCTCGAGGCCTCATAGCAGGGATTAGGGAAGCCACCAATGTAGGCCTCACTCTCATAATGCTCCATACGTAGAAACGTTTGTTTTGTTTTACTGTTTACCTATGGGTGGGAGTCACGCGGCGAAAGTAAATAAAAATAATATTATGATGTTTATCGCCGTATACGCAAGCAATATTATCTATGTTTATAGCCGCTTTATTTGTTCAGCGTGATATTTTGTGAGCAATCGGTTTAACGGTAGCGTTTATTTTAATGATTATGTTTTGTTTATGAACGATGAAATGCTGTGAATGGTTGTGTTACGGGGTAATTGTTTTCGCAAAAATGGTGTGATTAGTAATGTAGTATGGTTGGAATTTTGTATTCACAATATTATAATACTTAGCTCTTTTTTTGGCAATAGCTGTAAAGACTTTTAACTTTTTTTTAATATAATAATAATATATGGTAAGTACAATACTTAAACATTTCCTACCGTTGTCCTGTTACCTAGTTATGATAACTATTATCATATCCACTGAACTAAAAACTTTACATTAATCAAAGACGCCAAACCGCATTGGTCGAGTGCTACGACAGCGTAGCTCGCGTAGCAGTGACGCTGGCTACGGCGTAGCAAGCGCCTTCGGAAACTGTGTTTTAGTAAAAAGTAAAATATGTTCCTACACGCTTTTGTTAGCTTTTAGGTTCATAAATTCCTACCTAAATTCCTTTACAACAGCATGTGACCCAAAATCTTTCAAAGTTCGCTGTCAAATTCACAAGAGTACGAAGAAAATCCTTTCAGGGACAAACAATCTGTATCAGACAGGTATGTTTGGCACGACATTGATGCGGGTTACACAGATAAAGATTTCTCTTTTAGACGGATAATACCAATTACAAGAGCTAAGTGAGTGTTAGGATAAATATAATTCTTTGGAATATCACGTAATTCAATAAATCCGTGCGAAAGGGATCACAGTTTTTCCCACTCGAAGTAATATCGCATTCCGTTCGTCATAAAATCGGGCCCATCTATTCGACGTAGATGTATGGTTGGTAATAATTCACGTCAATATTCATTCGTGTCAAACAAATCGTAAAACGTACGGTATCCAGGTTTCATGCTGAATCTGCTTTACAATATAACATACAACTTTTGTAACGACCAACACGATTTGATTTGAATTCCATATTTGACAATTCTAATAAATCTTGGTATGTTTATGGATTTGGCTTTGGTGTATCACAAATCAAGATTTGGCACATAAACTATTTGTATTGCTAGATTTACTAATATGATTGGTTTTGGTTTCAACTGAATTATAGTTTTGTTTCACTATTGGTTGGTTAAGTTTACCAAAGTTTACTTTGGTTATTTGAAGCGACACAACTTCATTAAAAAGACATTTTATTTTGACCCTAAAATCTCGATTCATTTTCAATTAATTATAAAAATAGATTTTTAATTGCTTTGTCAACAATAAATAGTCAATTGAGTTGCAAATAGGTGACGTCATTCCAAAATCCTTGCCTGCCGTGAATCCAACTCACAGTATTAATAACTTATTAGTTACTTATAAAAGTAAGTTTTAAGTTAGATAAAAAATATAACATAGTAGTTTAATGATTAATTTGATTATGACTAAACTGAATCCATAGTAGATTGATCATGTAGTGATTCCATGCCTTGGGGTTGCTACAGTCCTATACTAAATTTAACTTAAAAATATTTTTAATTTGCATCTTCTTAAAATTAAGATCTTTTTGGACTGGAAAGCAAAAAATGTTTACTTTATTCAAGATAAGAAAGATTAAAGAATTTTGCGCTGAAGTAGCAACATAAAAAGATGATTTTTCTCATGCTTATCTTTTACGATCTTTTAAAAAAGCCGCTAGTCGACCTACAAATGCTGAAACTTTGTACATTTAAGATGAGTGATTTGAGAACTTAATGTATTTACAATAAACCCTACATTTCGTTACCAAATATTTGCACTTATTTACTTACATTTGTATAGTAGTTTAATGGTGTAGTTTTCTTTGAACCTATTTATTCGAAATATCTTAGAAATTTTAAAGACGTTACAACCTTAAAATGACCTGCTCGATGTATTGGTGACTTTACACAATATTTAAACTGCAGGTTTTATTTTAAATTGCAAAGACAAAGCCGAAAGTTACTTTGTTTTTCCCATCACTGCGATCATTTTTTTGCTATTCGATAGTGATTTTTCAATAACATTGTTGCTCAGTATTACTTAGTAATACTATGTAGCTGGCAGTATGCATAGATAAGGGGTATTTGATGTGATTTGATTTTGTTTAGTTCTCTTCTTATTATTTCAACTAAAATACCGCTCAGGGATACATTTCTATAACATTTTCTAATCTGAACTCTGAGAAAACTTGTAAAAATGTTGTGGTCTGAGTAAAAATAATATTCAGATCTGATTAAGTAAACCCAAGCATGCTTTTAGTCATTCGCTATCTTAGCTCTTATTTCTGTCCGAGTTCTATCTGGAATAAGATTTTGTAAATTTAAAAAGTTTACTAAGGCCCGCTTGCGCAAATCAGGGTTATTTTTTTACTCCAAGTTACTAAGACGGGCCCATTTTCTATGACATTTTGTAATTTCACCTCGTGTTAGCAACAAACACTAGCTTAAGTTTTTGGCGCAAATGGACCAAAATAAAAACAAAGTTACAGAATGGTTTGGCAAATAAAACGGATATTTAGAAAATGGAAGGAAGGGTGAATACTTTTATTTAAATCGAAGTCTTTGTTAAACAACAATAGTTAAACCCGTGTCCACAAAAAGGGGAAATCCCTTTGCATCCTTTATTCCATGCATTTGTAGATAACGTATTTCACAGTCCCTTTTAACATTATCCATTATGTTAATCTAAGGTCAACGGTTTATCGTGTCTGAAATTCTGAATGGATTAGACGAAAATGTTGTTTTATCAGTCCATTTTATGAAAAAGCCTTGAATTTTGACACGTGACAAAGAATGCATTACTTTTGTGTTGCCTTTGAAAGCTTATCCGGTTCGATGTGGTGAGACCAGTTTGTATAACAAACACCTTTCGTTTGATGTTTTAACATATTAATAATTTTGCAGACCATTACAAAATTGGATTGAGTTTAATCCGTTAACAATAAACTTACATTTTATATACTTAATGAATCCAACAATATTACAACGGGAAAATGCTTGAATCAAAATTAACCCTACACGACTTGTATGAAGCATTAGCGTCAGCCTTCTTCCACGGATTAGTTACTAATAGCTCTCCTCTCTAGATACATTTGGTCCTATTCCTAAACGGGCTATATGTTCCAGGCAATATGTGACTGCTATAATACATTGCAAGTGTTAGTGTATGAGTGCCATCCTCTCCGGCAAGTATTGCTGCAACACTTTATGACCACTCCATATTTTTAGCGCACCTACACGAATGAGTATATTATTATGCCATAATTTTTTCAGCAATTTGTGGCAAAATAATACCGGTGCGTGGTTTCCATTCGAGAACTTTACGGCCCCACCGGCCACTTTACTCGTTGATTCGCTGGGCTATGTCGGCTACTTTACGTAGGACGCCCACCCACAAGGCTGAGAGACGATCTGATAAAAACCGCAGGATCGCTCTGGATGCAAGCCGCTTCTAACCGGTCCTATTGGAAATCTGTAGAGGATGCCTATGTTCAGCAGTGGGCTGATATGATGATCATGATGATAATAAAAATAATACCACCAATGTTTTAAGTATTACCGAGCCTTGCTCGTAAATACACATTGCAGTAATGCATTGTCCGTTTAGAAGCACATTTACAAGCGATATTTCTGTTATCTACATAGTTAAATAAATAGTTATACGGTTCAACCCACTTTCTTTACACTCAAACTTGAACAGAACGTTAACTTGGCGAATAGCCGAAGTTACAAGCGAAAATGACTGGAGATAATGTAAATTAAATGAACTTTTTAGAGCTTTTTAGTTTTTATTGAAATGAGAAGTCTTTAAAATTAAGGATGTCCTCGTCCTTAAATAGAAGTGGACTCATCATAATAATATTTTTGTCGTACCGTAAAATATAAATAACGGGTATAAAAACCACTTAATGAAGCCGAAAGTTACATGTTTTCCTATCGTCATGATCAATTTTTGATTCTGGACCATATCTAGGAAACTTCTGGTTACGGAAATATTACATAACATAGGTTTAAAGATACTTTATTTCTCATAAGAACACGATACAGTTCACTTATATGAGTTTTATCGTTTAACATAAATAATCGTCACCTAATGACGAAGCATGCAGACGTATGTAATAACTAAAACTATAACAACAATATACGATTAACATCAAACAACGTAAAAGTGTAGGTAGTTATATAAAACAAGTTAGTATAGCTGGTATAGCTGACCAATTTGACACCAGGGTACCCTCATAAGTATTGGTTATTCATTTTATGAGGAACACAAACAACGATCAATTAAGAGGTGTACTAATGTGTGAATGTGCTTCTGTGTGCTAGCAAAATGCCTGTACGTGATTGTTTGTGTGCGACAAGTGTAGTCTCGGAGTCCGGGGTTATCTTGATTTTACAATCTTGATTTTATAATTTTGATTATTGCGTGTGTTTTCTTGATTCGTGTGTTTTTAATTTGTATTATTCAAGTGTGTGTGCTTTATTTTATTTATTATTATTATTTTTTATTTATTCATTTATTTTTTTTTATTTTTTTGTTTCCTTTTTTTTTTAGGTTTATTATTGTGTTGTTAGAATATTTATGTAGAAGATATTTTTTGCATAATGTAGTCCTTTGGTTTTATTTTGTAAATATTCATATTTTATAATTTTGATTATTGCGTGTGTTTTCTTGATTCGTGTGTTTTTAATTTGTATTATTCAAGTGTGTGCGTTTTATTTTATTTATTATTATTATTATTTTGTTTATTTATTTATTTTTAATTTTTTAATTTTTGTTTCTTTTTTTTTTTTAGGTTTATTATTGTGTTGTTAGAGTATTTATGTAGAAGATATTTTTTGCATAATGTAGTCCTTTAGTTTTCTTTTGTAAATATTCATATTTTTGCACTCTTTGATTTCGTTTGGCAATTTATTATACAATTGGACCCCTTCATATAGAAAGTTCTTTTTTCCATATTTTACTGTTCTAGGAAATCGCAGAACTACTTCGTTTCTATTTCTTAGATTATGTGTGTAAATCTTTTTTGTAAGTTTAATGTTGGTTTGTGTAGTGTTATCCAAAATCTTTTTTACTAATATGCAAGTATTGTAATTGTATAGTTGATGGAGATTGAATAGTTTAGTTTTTTCATATAGCTGTTTAGTAGGTGTTAGGAAGTCATAACAATATAACCGTTTTATAATTTTGTTTTGGGTTCTCTGTATGTAATTGATGTAAGTCTTGGATGCTGATCCCCAGATCTCAATCAGGTATTCTAGATTGGGTTTTACCAAGGAATTGTAGATGGTGCGTTTTATTTTAGGCGGTAAGCAGTTTCCCATTCTGCGAAGCGCTCCAGAAAGAGACACTAGCTTGGCTCTTACATGCTCAATATGGGGTTTCCAGGACAATTTATCATCTAATAGTAGACCGAGATACTTTTCTGTACTGGACTGTTTAAGAGTTAGGTTATTAATAATTAAAGGGGCGTGAGATGGAATCTTTTTGTTTTTTGGTGCAAATATCATGTAGGATGTTTTAGAAGTATTAATGGTAAGTAAATTATATAGAAACCACTCATTTATTACATTTAAATCGTTTTGCGCCTCACTAATGATATCGTGTATAGATTGACCGAAGTAGAATAGACTAGTATCATCTGCATAGAGTGTTAGATATCCCGTTAGCCCTATCTGATTGATATTGTTTACATAAATTAAGAATAATGGTGGTCCAAGAATAGATCCTTGAGGAACTCCGCATGCAATTTTTTGAGGAATGCTCTTGTAGTTACCAATTTTAACAATTTGGGATCTGTTTGATAAATAGGATTCGAATAATTTGTAGGCTGTTCCAGTGATACCCAAGTTATTTAGTTTTTGTAATAGTTTTTTATGAGAAACAGTATCAAACGCCTTTTTCAAATCAATAAAAATGCCTAAGCCTATATTTTTTTTATCTATATTTGTTTTTATATTCGTTACTAGGTCAATGGTTGCTGACAAGGTGTTTGATTTTGATCTGAAACCATATTGTTGGTCTATTAGGAAGCTTTTCTCATTTAAGTATTCAGTTAAGCGGTTGTATATAATTTTTTCATAGATTTTAGATATCACCGGAAGTACAGAAATTGGCCTATAATTGCTCGGGTCCGTTTTCGTACCCGATTTGAAGATAGGAGAAACTTTTGCCATCTTCAGGCTATCAGGAAATGTACCATGGTCCAGACATTTATTAATGCAACTTACCAAGGGTGTAATTATAACATTCTTAATACATTTTAATGCTTTTGTGCTAATTCCGTCCACACCTGTGCTAGTATCAGCATCCAGACTATCGATAAGTTTATTAACTTCCTCAATTGTACAAGGTTTGAACTGACTAAGCGTTTCTGTGTGTTCGTGTCCGTCTTTGTACATAAGTGTGTTACCCGAATTTAAATGATATACCGATGGTATCCCATCAGCCAGCTCTGTACCAATACTGGCGAAATAGACATTCAGTATATCACAGATTTTTTTGCCCTCTGTTACACTTTGTGAATTTACTATTAGGTTTGGAGGTAAGGTATTCATTTTAGTCTTATTCATAGCTAGATAATTAATAGTTTTCCACATCTTCTTCGGATTATTGTTACATTTTTGGAATTTGTTGTAATAGTAACTATTTTTATCATTGTTTATCTTCTTACTTACTTTATTTCGTTCTGCTAAAAACTTCCTTTTTAAAATGATATTTGCTTCTTCATTTTTTAACTGTTGCCACAAGGTATTTCTGTTATCAATCATCCTAATAACTTCTTTGTTAATCCAGTCGTCCTTTGGTAGATTCATTATTTTTGACTTTTCCTTCTTGTTTTGTAGTATATGTGACGTAACGAAAGCTTCCAGACAACTGTAATCATCATCTATGCCAATGCATGAAGCTTTGCTAATACTTTTGTATAAGTTTTCATAGTCTATTGCCTCATATTGTATCTTTTGTTTAATTTTTGGCTTGTATTTAAACATTTCCAGATAAATCTGTTTGTGGTCGGACATAGCAGACTCCAGGATAACAAAATGGAAGGACTGTTTCTGTAAGTCTGTTGCAACATGGTCTAAGATGGTGCTTGTTGTTTGAGTTTGCCTCGTGGAGTATTCCTTATCTATTTTATTTAAAATGTCGTAGCCACTTTCTTCGAGTTCTGATAGGTATTGAGTGACACATGTGTTTGGATTCAGCAGGTCTAAGTTAAAATCACCAAACACGACTGATCTCTTTCTAGCTTCCAGTTGCAAGGTATATATTTCGAGGAACTCTTTAATGTTCGAATGGCCTGGTTTGTAGATACCTCCAATATGCAGCGCATATTTAGGAAGATATATCCATAGGTAGTGGTTGCTATCTTTGTAGGTGTCCTCTGTTATTTCAAAGGTAATGCCTTCATGAATGTAGATAGATACGCCCCCTCCCTTACTATCATGTCTATAATTGAAAATATGTTTGTAATTGGGTAGATCGTATAATTTTGCATCTTGTTCTGATGTTATCCAAGTCTCAGTTAGAATTACAACATGAACTGTAGAAGGAATTGCTTTTAGGATGCACTGTAGTTCTTCAAGTTTACCTGGAGTGCGGATACTTCTTACATTAGCATAGAAGGTTTTGAGGAATGATGACTTTGAGGGTAAATCTTTATACTTGTGAATTCTTTGGTATGTAATATTTCTTGGGCTAACATTACTGGAAAAACTGGTGTTCGCCCCGGTTAGTTTTTTGAATTGTAATTGTTTTTGGTTATAGTGGGTACTCCTTTGATATATTTAATTATTAGATTTGTTTCCCCTTTTTGCTCACGCTCTTTAAGCTCAGTTTGGAGATCTTGCATATAAGTCCTTTGAGCTGGTGTTTGGTCTGAATATATTTTTATAGTTTTAGGCAGCTTAGAGCGATTCTTCAGTAATTGTTTTGGTATATCAGGAGAATCAAATACAATTTTTATTGGGCGGGGTTTATCTGCATTATATTTGCCCAGTCTTGTAGATATTAAGGGCTTAGGGCAATCTTGATATGCTTGTGTTAGAATTTTGTGAATTTCTTCAGATTCGTAGTTGTTGCCTGTGGAGAGATCGAGGACATCTTGCTCATTCAGACCCACCAATATTATGTTCTTGCCTCTTAGAAGTCTAGCTTGCATTTCGACAAAAAACTCGTGCTGTGCACTAGGATTTAGTTCGGGTTTTCGGTTTTCACTTTTAAGTTGATCTAGCTCATCCTCGATTGCTATAATTTTATTCTGAGTTATTTTATGTTCGGTTGTAATAGTTTCCACAGATTTATGCAGTTTCTTGTATTCCTCTGTTAGGTTATCAGCTGTTAATTTGAGAGCTTGAATGTCTTGCCTAATTTCGTTTCGCATCTGAGTTATATTTACAGTTTGTTCGTTCATTGCTTCCTTGATACAGCCCATTATTTCGCTGCGAAATTCGGCTAAATCTCTTTTGAAATCATATTCTAGAGTGTGTGGTCTTCTCTTTCTTGAGTCTTTGTTTACTCGACCTTCATCATCTTCAAAATTCGACAAATTAGACGTGGATCCACCACTCACACTCCCGCCAAACATTTGTGTTTTTGTTGGAGTTCGCGGTAAATTCATGCTACCTAGCTCCCGAACTACGCTCACAGAACCGGTTACGGTTTCTTATCTTTCTCCACTGCAGGTAAAAATTTTGTATGATTTATGTAGTTTTTTAAAATACACTTTATTTGTAGTACCACAGAAGTTAATTTAGTACAGCTTTAGATTCAATATTTAATATTTTAGCGATATTTTAACTAAGAAGTTTTAAACACACGTCCGCACACTCCGCACACCGTGCGCGACGAGAACATCACGCCTGTAATCCCCGAACGGTTAGGCAGAGGTGTACCCATGAGTACACCCACATTTCGCCAGTTATGTTTTTATTTTAAGTCCCATGTAATAGGGGGCGAGCCTATTGCCATCAACCGGGCACAAATCCAGACTCCGAGGCTGCTACTGAGAAATTCCTGATGGAAAAACCCATTAACACTTTGCCCGACCTGGGAATCGAACCTAAGACCTCATGCTCAGCAGTTACGCTTTGCGACCACTAGACCAACGAGGCAGATATTTTTTTATTTAAACTTTATACACATGTAAAAAATACACTGTACAAAGGCGGGCTTTATGCCTTGGGCATTTTCTACCAGTCTACCTTAGGGTCAAATATTGCAGGTCAAAGTTCCAAATGTTTGCGTTTTTAACCGACTTCAAAAAAAGGAGGAGGTTCTCAATTCGGCCGGTATTTTTTATTTTTTCTTAAACTCTTTAATGTTTTAACTGAACTTTAATTATCCCTATGCAGTTGTTTGAGCGTGTTGTTTGTCCCGTAAGAACAATGTTTTTCTTTGTGTTACATTGCACGCTACAGTAATTTTAAATCCAAAAATAAAAGTCGTTTCCCTGCTATATTTTTTTCTCAATGTACTTAGTGTTTTTTTACACCCTGTATATTTATCTAGTATTATGCATTGTACTGAAGAATTTGTAATGTTGCAAAATGTTTGTTCTTAAACCCACTGTTAGACGCTGAAAGTTTTTTAAATAAAACAGAATGTGTACATTTATTTCGCCGATATCTTAGATAATGATTTGCCAAGTGAAGCTCTAAATGAGTGCCAAGTGCTCTTCTAAAAGAAAACTCTGCCTGTAGCTAGTTTTCGCTTGGCAACTTTTCAGTTTTTCTTAGTATAAACTGACACATACTTAGCGGTAGCCACGGGGCATGAAGAAAGAACTTTTGAGATGGAAGTAATAGTTAAAACGTTTTGCTTGCCTGATGCTTTTTTGTTTTTAAACTTTTCGTTTACATTAGCGTGAGCTTTATTTACACGTTGAATGTAAACACAAGTTTAGTCAAGACACTCTCTTCGTGTTAAAGCGGCTTCATAAGTGCGTAAATTGTTTAAAAATATAGGACGATAAAATTTTTGAATAAAAAAAAACTTGGAGTTTGGTAAACACAGCCACACAATAGCCAATACAAGTTTTTTAACCGCTCCGTTGGCTTCGTGGTCGCAAGCGCGTCTGCTGATCGTGGGGTCCTGGGTTCGATTCCCAGGTCTGGCCAAAATTGATATTGAGTTTCTCTATTAGGGATTTTTCAGTAGAAGCCCGGAGTTTGGAAGTTGGTGATGTGACACCCCGTGCCTCGGAAAGCACGTAAAGCCGTTGGTCCTGTCACTGATCTCTCCCCGGTCGTGTCGGATTGCCGTCCCATCGGACTATGAGAGTAAGGGAAGAGGGAGTGTATCTGTGTTTCCGCACACACTTGTGCACTATAATACCTCCTACGTACTTATCTAGTCTCCAATAAGGTTGCGTTTCCACCAGAGATGTGCGATGGAAATGTGTCGTGCGAGGATGTCTAGCTGTGCTGTGAAAATGTGTGGGAGTTTCCACCAAAGCTGTGCGATGAAAATGTGCCCACGAGGATGTGTAGCAGAGCTGTGAAAATGCGCATACTTAATGTGTGGTGCAGATTTATTAGATTAGATTTCTGCAACACATCCCTCGTACACATCCCTCGCACACATCCCTCGCACACATCCCTCGCTTGTTTTGTATGCGCAAAAATCTAGCTCCGCTGAGCGGTTTCCACCAGAGCTGTGCTGACTGAGGCGAGGTAAATGAAGCGATTCTATTGGTTCTTTACAAACACATCCCTCGCTATGCATCCTTGCACATCTCTGGTGGAAACGCAGCCTTACATTGGTCACCGTGACCGATATCGGTCTGAGGAATATTATATACAAGTTAACGGTAGACCTTTGAACTTCGTAATATCTTGGATTGTACCTTTTTCCTAACCCTCAAATACTGGAGGTCTCTAAATAAAACCCTTTTTATCTTTTACCCCACTTCCTAATAGCTTAAAGATGTATACCACAGATGTTATCTCAGAGCTCATAACAAAAAAAACCCTATCATAAACTTTGCAAATAAGATTTTAATGGTGTTCTATGGGTTTGGGTTTCTAAGCACAATAATATTATCTTGTTTTGTAATGTAATGGTGTCTATTCTAATCTTGTTAAATAATATAATGTACCTACATAATTATAAGTAAGTAATACACCTACGTAATATCTTTTGTTGACCATTATTTGTATGACATGATTTGTGTAACATAGTACATATCATTTGTTGAAGATCCTAAATAAATAAATACATGAATAAATTAGTATGATTGGGTATGTACAGTTTTGTTTTTGTTAGAACTGATACAGTCACAATAATAAGCTATTATTATTATTATAATTTCATGAAAATACGAGCTTGAAATACAAACAAGATCAATTGACTTCAGAAAAACATAATATTTTCTTTCTATGCTCTAATAAATGTAAAAACAAAATCTGTTCGCAGTTTGTTTCGATATTGACCCAGTAAAATAAATTAACATAAATATCGTAAATAAATATTCTATAAAAGAAATACTGCGAATGTACCAGTTCCAGATATTTCGTACAGAAAAGTATGATTATGGAGTTCATAATCAGTGAACTGGAAACCTGTCACTACATTCGTACATTCTTTATGTCAATGTGTTCTTGGGTTTTTGGCCCGAGACTTTACTAAGGAAATGCGGAGTGATTTTTTATCGGAATATATAGCACTTGTCTTTATATGTGTACATGTACAGTTCTGTAGAACAGTCACATTAATATTGCTTTTACACGGATTTAGCATTATCTACTTACCCAAATATAAACACAAAAATCATAAAGACGATTTTTTACGTAAAAGCCTTTTTTCTTAAAATAAATATTAGGTAAATGCAAAAGTAAAACTAATAAATTTCAATAACGAAGCCATAATTCTATCAAAACATTACCACGAAAAAGAAATATTTTAGCTTCAAACAGAATTACCGAAGTCTCGTTACTAATACTCGAACTGTCATATGTTTTTATTAGCGACGAAAAAGTTTTTCCGATACTCGCATTACCGAAGTAAAGTAAATCTAAGCAATGAATTACCAATTTTCTTCATAACGGAGTCGTGACTTTCTCAGTTTTAACCCTTTCAGTGGCTAAGTTCGTTCATTACGCAGCAAGGTTACCAACTTCTCGCCGAGTGTCGAATATTCCGAAGGAGCAAATGGGAATTTGTTTAGTATATTTTGATCAACGCGAACGTATGAAGTGGAGGAGTCGGTAATTTCGGAAATTAAAAAAATCGGTAAAAAATTATTATGTTACGCTTTTATGTATTACTAGCACTTCACAATACTTTATAATTATTTCACAAACGATGGTATACGTTACAAAAGGAGTAAGTTAAACAAAAAAGTTACAACTGGTATATAACAAAATGTTCCACTCATTTACATTTTTGAAAATTTTTGAAAAAACTATTGCTGTCGCCTGCAAGCGCTCGTCAATATCATCATCATAATTATAAGCCTATAGCCGTCCACTGCAAGCGCTTGGCGTGCGAAAAGTACCACTGCAGATCCAATTGAATAGCCTAAGTAAAAAGTCATAATTCATAAGCCATAATTAAGTCAAATATTCTTCATGAATATTGAAGCAATATAAAAGATATATCATAAATTGAATAAGAAGGATATATACAGACTGTATCCCTACGTTTTTTCTATTTTCATGAATAGTTTTAAAATGTGGCTTTTGACAGCGGTATTATAAATAGTCAATTTTGAACACTTTCTGTGGGTTCTAGTGCTTATAAAATTAATGTGTCATTGAAGATGAAAGCATATGGTTAAACAAATAGTTGATAATTATTTACTTTACTGTAAAAATCATTGCATTAAAGTCATAAACCAGAAAGAGAACAGGCGAGAGCGCTTCTATGTAGAAAAGAGCGCCCGCATTCTCTCTTAAGACCCATACACTAGTACACGTTGACCACTGTAAATGAACATTCCCTTACTCACTCCATGTATTATGATGTATGATTCTGCACATGTTTCGCGGCACTGAGCCTGTTCCTCTCAACTTGGTAATGAGAACAATTTATTCTAATTATTTTCTGCCGCCTCTCTCGACTCACTGAACGCTATTACGAGTATTATACTTTGGTTACACTGTACGTGTACTACTTTTGAAAATGTATACGCCGGCATGTATATTTGAGATGAGGAAAAACTGAAAAAAAGTTTTCAAAACAGCCCTCGGCTCATCCCATGGGTACAGTAAAACGCGTATAAGATAATTTAAGTAAATATTACAGTCTAATACATAAATCTTCATGTAAACAAGATATTACTCACTGCGATAGCCAATCACATTGGCGAGTATCTATCTATACTAATGTAATAAAGCTGACGATTTTTTGTTTGTTTGTTTAAAAGTGCTAATCTCTGGAACTAACAGCCAATTAAAAAAATCTTTTTGTATATGATAGCCAGTTTCATAAGGAATAATATAAGGTTTAGAACATCACGCTACGACACACAGGAGTGGAGCAGTAACCAGAGACGTAATTTAATGCTGGTAAAGAAAACACGCAGACGAAGTCGCAGGCAAAAGCTAGTCACTCAGTAATTTAAGCGACCATTTTTGTAAAAAATAAAATAAAAGCAAATATTTTATAATGTGTTACTGAATCTTTCTAATAAATCAATCGAAAAGATTATTCCATTCATTATTACATACCTTTTTCTAACTTCTGTCAAGTTTTGTAGCCAAGGGTTTATTTCACACTTTCTCCGTAGGTAATTGTAAACACGTGTGTCCCAAATTGTGTCAGAGTCGATAAGTTCATTAAATATATCGAGGAAAATCTTCATTTGTTGAGTGTAAGTACCTAGTTAATTACTTATTAGAAAGTCTTCGTCTCACAAACAAGCTGACATAGTCTGTAGTATATAATTAGATGTAGGCACAAATAAATAAAATTGAAGTGTCTGTACAACCGGCGTGCTTGTATGACGAGATGTATGTATGAGGCGAAAGGCGTACATATGTAAAGATCGTAGCAGGTGGCGTTCTGTGGTTTCTGCCTACCCTCATGGGAAAAAGTTTATGTATGTGAAATGTCTGTTTATAATGACAAAATTATGGATTTTTACTAAAAACATATGAATGCTACAAAAAAACGCATATGAAACAAGACAATTTTCAAAACGTTCGTCTGTCTGTCTTATTATTCAGGCTAATCACCTAAATGGCTAGACTGATTTTGACGGGACATTCACTGACAGGTGTAATAAAGAGTAACTTAGGCCTAGCTTTTTTATAGAAAAAGAATTAGAGGAGACATCGCAGATAACGGAACCATTTAATGAACTCGCGGGCATAACGAGTTTAGAATAAGCACAATAAAATTATCCTTTGTTAAGAACACTACCGTTCCTTTTTCAATTTGCTTTTGAAGATTACTTTAAATGAAATGATCACTTAGGTACCCAAACGTCAAGAGTAATTCTGTCTTCACAACTACATAACCATTAACGTTTAACGTTAGCTTGAAAGCTAACCATCAGTTCACATCATTAAACGACCGTTTAATTTTAACAGCCATCAAACTGTGCGTAGTTTCTGTCTCCACATTACTCTGTGGTTTCACTAACGTGCGTCAACCGCTCATAGTCACAATACTGCGGTATGTCCGCATGATGAAATCCGCACAGATCTGTATCATTTGCGGTCTTTATTATGTAAGCAACTATGCAATTATTAAGCTTATTTTAAATCTATACAAATATCTGTTTGTAATGTCAAAATAACTTGATTTCACAATATAAATATGAATGTTTACATGGTACTTTCAATTAATTTTAAAAAAATATAGCTGTTTGTTCCGACTAACCTCTGAAACGGCTTGACCGATTTTGACAGGACTCTCACTGGCAGATAGCTGGAATGGAATTAAGGTATTGTAAAAAAAACCTCTTATCTGAATTTAAAAAGGAATTAAAAAAAAATTATAACTCGTCTACTCCACTACTGTGTTCCAATAGATATATTTTCCTATAAATAAATTAATTCATCATAGAATCTATTTGTTTCAAGCAGACACAATACTCATAGAATCGCCTAAATAAAGAATTTTAAATCTATTAGAGGTACACGTTACAGGTTTATTATTAATTTTTATAAGAAGGGTCAAAGGTTATAGCTTAAAACCGGCGCTTAGTTATTCTCTAGGGGGACCTAAGCATAATGCTGACGCTTAAGAGGAAGCGCGGCCTGAGAGTTTTTTGAATAATTAGGAATTAGAAGGAATTTAAATTTCATAAACAGAATAAGAAGGATATTACTGTGCTTCTATGTTTATCTTTTTTCATTAAAACATAGTTTTTTCTCCTGTGACCGCTGTTAAAGGGAAAGCATAAAAATTGTTCATATTCACTTTACTTTAAAAAATAATTGCTTTAATACTGCAAGTCCAACGTAATGAGACACAATTGATTATCTATTGTTCTGTCATACCGGTATGACAGCCGGGCCTTGAGTGGAAAGTCATAAACCAGAAAAAAAATATGCGACAGCGGTTTTTTCACCTTTTGCTTTCGTTATTATGGTTGTGTGTACGTACTACCTACGTTTATTCAATTCAATTCTATTCATGCAACTAAATCAGTTTCGACCAACCTATTCATTATGCAATTTTGATTTATATCGCAGGGTCTAACGCTAGGACATAAAGGCTATAATGCCATGTGCTTAAATATCTACATAGATCTACACATTCACATTGCGAATTGCATATCAATGACTTCAGCAACTCAATGCATTGTTTACCAACAGAAGATTATTTCCCGTGGTTTTGTTCGGAATAGTCGACGTTTGAATTTCGTTTCAGTTGAATGCTATTGACATTTTTCCTTATCTATTTTCATGCATACAATCGGAGTTTGTAAATTATGATTCGTTTTGAAGATAGTATTATTTGATTGGTATTTTATAATTAATTATTAATGAAAAATGTGTTTGGTTGTTTTGTAACTTTTCCTAGTTTTATTAATTTGACTTCTGTAGAAATGGAGTATTTTTTCATATTAAAATCACATAGTATTTAAATTGACCTGGAATACTTTTAAACCCAGTAACAAAGACCGTCTCTTTATTAAAAGTAAGTAAAGTATTAATATTTTGATCGTGTATGTAGGTGTTGCACTTCTCAACTTTTAAATTACGCAACTTTATGGTTTATGTTATCGTAACTACATTGCACCCGGTTTACGCCGGGGCGGGTCGCTAGTTTGTATTAATCAGCTGCTTTTTTGTATACAGCGACAAATTCAATCGTTGTGAAACTCAATCCATAGTAAGAGTTTTTGTTACAATGCTTTTACCCGTTATAACTTCCATTAGAGACATTCTAGATTCTGTTTATATTTTCTAAACAAGTTTGTTAAGCATTTCCATTACATGATTGTTAATTGAATTAAATTAATTGGAACTTCCATTCAATGGAACCCAATTCCCATTACCAAACTCTCAGAGTTGTCGAGTAACGATATCCCATTGTTTCTTTCTGGAGATAGTTTTGTTCCGAATGTGTCAGCCCATTAAAATTCCATTGGTATTGTAGTGGAATTCCTTGCTTCAAGATTCGCCCCAGATTCGCTTTTCGGGTCGTAGGCTATTGTACGACATAGATTGTGGACTATTGTTTATAAATTAATATCCGGGTTGCGATGCTAATAACAGTTTGTGGTTGCTATAAATCATTGTTTATCTTATTTGCTATACTATCTCGATATAATATAGGACGTTATTATTAGTAGTAGGATTTTGCTTGAAGATATACTACTTAGTAGTCGTATATTGAAGAATGCGACATAAAAGTTCATATTTTCGAATTTGGATACCTATTTCGATAATTAGCTCTAGCTTCTGCCCGTGACTTCGCCCGCATCAAACTTGATATTATTATCCCACGGGAATCGTGCATTTTTCCAGAACAAAGAGAAGCCGTTCAGAAAAGTTGAAAGGGAATCGTTTGTCTTGGTATGGGCATGTGAAGAGGAGGGATGAAACGCATGTGACCAGGAGAGTTATGAATATGAATGGGGATGGATGGAGAGCAAGAGGAAGACCAAAGAAAAGATGGATGGATTGTGTGAAGAATGATTATGAATGAAAGGGGAGTCAGTGATTGCATGACGGCTGACAGGACAGAGTGGAAGAGGAAAACGTGTTGCGCCGACCCCAAGTAACATGGGACAAGGGCAGGAAAATGATGAAAAAGAAGCCTTTAAACTATTCCAGACTATAAACTATCTCTGTGCCATCCAGATTTGTTAAGCCGCTCTGACGTAATTGAGTAACAAACGTTCATCCATCCAAACTTTCGGATTTATAATAACTAATTAGTGAGATCACGTTTTAATGGCTGATAATGGCTTTTATTTTGTTGCTAGTTGGAAAATTCCCATGGATGGACTATCAGACTTTAACTGTACTGATCTCGGCCTGGATTGTAACATAAGTAGGAAACTTTATATCCCGCTAGTATGTTCTCGTGGGAATATTTTTCAAAATGTTTATTTGACGACCTACATGCGGGAGAAACCACGGACAAAAGCTAGCGTTTAGTAATCTACTCTACTGGGATGCAGATAGTAGGGGAAACAAAAACGAACAACGTTTTGTTTAGTTTTCTCTTTGTTTAAGTTTAATATTGTTCAAGACAAACTTTTACTTTGAACACTTGGCTGGTAAATTGCAAAACAGTTTCAGTATTTACACGGGGAACACTTAAGTGATTCTAGTAGTAGTACAAATATATACTAATATAATAAAACTAAAGAGGTTTTTTTTTATTTAAACGCTTTGATTGATCTCGGAAACAACCGGTCGGTTCGAAAATAATTTTTAACTTACAGATTTTTTGCATCAAGCTAAAGAGTTTTTTGTTAGTTTGTTTAAACCAGTTATCAGTTAAAAAATATCGTTGTACCCATATAATAGCCAAACTCAGGAGGAAAAGAAAAAGCTATATAACATCACTCTACGACCTACGGGAGTGGAGCAGTAACCAAAGACATCTGGGGGCCTACCGCCATCTCTTATAACAATATTATTTTAATATTACTTTGTAATTTCTGTTGTTGCATATTCAACTCTCGGCGCTGATCCGAGCGTTGAAAATCGAACAGTGCGAAAGGCAAAGTAATATTAAAATAATATTGTTTAAAGAGGTTGTGGTAGGCCCCCTGAACGCGTGTAAACCGCGCGGTGTAACTAGTAAAATATACAATTTATATCTCAAATTATTTTCATTCGTTCTTTCGTGATTCCAATTCATTTGGTGATCCATTAATAATAATCATTTGAACCAAAATACGGTAGGAAACAGAGACAGTATTTTGAAGCAAGAAATCTGAAACTAGGCCTGTTTTTAGTAAAGAGGAGCTCGACAATACTCGACAGTGACAAATTAATTGTCATAAAGCAACTCAAGTACACTGTAAGTGAAAAATGTGAATTAATTTTCTGTATTAAAATAAATTATTAAATAGCAGTTACCTTAATTTAGTAGTGATTTATTATGTATTTCAGGATTTTTAATTAGTTACATTATTATACAGGGTTATTTTTAAAACACCAGCAACCTGAAGAGGGGTCATTGTATTCATTATTATGAACAACTTTTTCTATGGGACCAACCCTGAAATCAGCTGTTTCATACATTATGATTGTGTTGTATAGCATTTTTGTAGGGAACAGCTGTTTTTTTTATGTGTATGTGTATGTATGGTGTGTATTTTGTAATGTGTTATTTTTTTATTGTAACGAGAATGTGAAGGGACTAAATTAAAGTTTTAGACATACAGCCAGACCCGGAACACACTTAGGTCATATAAATATTTGTCCCGTACAAGAATCAAACGCGTGATACGCAGCACAGCAGCCAAATATTCAGCTACTGATCCAACCGTGCCATCAGGTTAATTAAGTAGATCACGGGTCTTCACTTTATTTTTTAGTTTCGGAAGCTTTTCACCATAAATTAATACTCGTCATATTTATTAATTTTCCTTTCAGTAAATTTTTGGTGTCCTAAAACTCGTTCATAATTGAAATAATCTTTATTTAGAACAGTACCGTACATACTTTATAGTCCAATAAAATGTTGGCCAAACTGACGGTTTAACTCAAGCACCGAAGGTGTTTTTACGACATCGTAATTATTATCGTACTAAACAATTAATTGTAACGTCAAAATTTTAATACCGGCCCTAGTACAAAATTAAACGGTATCTTAAAATAAACAAACACAATAATTTATCTGAGGTGGTAACTCCTTAAGCGCCGTTCGGAATAAAGTGGGTGGGCGAAAATTAAAAATAACAAACCTACTGGGAAATGAGGCACCTTGAAAGAGGGCTCGTTATCTTCGACGCGGAGGCTTCAAGAAAATAATCAGCGGAAAACAAAAGAAAGCGGCAGGTAAGTGGTATAAATTCCAATCTTTTTTTAACTCAAAGATATTTCCACGGCGCAGACCTATGATCTTCTTCGAGGACGCTTTTTTATTATTTGTAACATTGAAATTCTATTTTCCTTTACATTTATTAATTTGTATTTAAATTGAGGACAAAATAATAAATGGTCTCAAATTGAAAACAGGGTTGACCCCGATATTCAGTGAGGCCCATTCAATAAAGTTCCTGCTTTGAGAGAAACAGCTGATACGTGCGCCCCTAAGATAGCTCATTAGTGACGTCAAAGAGTTCTAATTAAACTTTCTAGCAACGTTCTATTACCCACTGCTCATGCAGTTTCAAGATTCTGAATGAACTTTCTGAAGACTCATTTGCAGTTTAAATCTATGTATATCTATAAATTTCCTGGCCAGCCAGAACTTAAATTAAAACGTCGACGTTCATTCGAGTTAATAACTTGGAATAACACGTCTCTGAAGGCAGAGCACAAAGACGTGTTCGGGATTTTAATCACAAGTCCCTGAGAAAAAGAACAATGTCTAAAAAAAAACTTTGTTTTCTTACCGCTTGGCGTCTGCTGTTGCCATAATCATTCGTATGTTATTCTTCTTGGGAATATTGCTTGGGGATCTTTAAAGCTGATTTATCTTGTGGAATACATTAACTACTTACTAGCTTTTTCCCACGACTTCTGCTATTAAAACTTCGGCTAAAGAAGCCTACGTTCATTACGATCTGTTCAGTGATTTTGCTGTGCTGAGGTATCGACAGTATTACTTATGAATTTATGATATTCGATGGCAGCAAAGTAGAAACGGACATCTACATTTTTTCGAAAATGCTTTTTTTACAAAAATGAGCTTATATTAATCCTATCTACAAGTCTGTATTAAAATTTTTTCAAAATTCAATATAACAAAGAAAATTTGACACGTAAATGAAGACATCTACACTGGATTTTTAAAAAACATCGCAGTAGAAACGGACATGTGAATTTGTCCGCCTTTACTTCGGAGCTTTGACATATGAATGGAAACGTCAACAAAGACATCAGTCAGTTGTCACATTCTAGCGCGTACTGGTATAAATGTAATAATAATGATAGTGTATACAGTTCATTATTAGTGCTAGTAATGAAATCTTAGAGTGAGTAATAAAAAATATTTTTAGGTTACGGTTCGACGTAAACACGGACATCTGCCACTTGTTCGTTTATAAAGATGTTCTTTAAATATCCTTAAATGTATTACAGGAGATTATTATCTTACTTTATTAGATAATAATGAAATGGGCACTTTTTTATTACGATGTAATAAAACTTTGACGTAGAAGAAGACATCTGCCTGATAAACGGTTATCAGGCAGATGTCTTCTTCTACGTCAAAGTTTTTTCAGAGTAAAAAAATACATCTACATTATTTCAGTAAAACAACGATAAAGCGATAAAACCTATTACACAATTCATAAAGAAGGTTATTTTAAAGCATTATAGAAAATTTCAGGTTAATCGGTCCATAACTCTCAAAATAACCACTCTTTTAAACTAAATCTGCTCTCCTGTAAAGTTGCGATTTTGTAGATGTCCGTTTCTACTTTGCTGCCATCGATATTAGTTTGGAGAATTTAATATCTAATGATTAAAGTTGAAATTGGTAGTTCTATCAAAGAATGAGAGGCAATGTATAACACTTTGTTTTAATTCGTTGATAACTGTGCGATTTTTATATCATTGGATTGCGAACAGTCCGGTAGCCTTCCTAACGTTAAGTGGTCACCGCGGCGTATAGGCATTTGCAATATCAGAGGCCTCACAGATGCGTTGTGATCCCAAACACAAATTTGAAATATCTAATGTATCTGCAATTACACTGACACCAGTACTCTTCAAACCGGCAGCGACACTGCTTTGCGCTAGTAGGTATGGCAAATGAACTTACCAATTTTTATCCAAGATTCTTTGTACTATGTTGTAGAAAACAAACTGTAATAAAGTAAGCAACATTTCTTACCTCTATTTCTTTTATAAGACAAAAAGACTGAAAGAAAACAAAGTAGAATCCTTTTTCTCATTAATTTGCCAGAACTGCAACTAGATTCTTTGTTCTTGATAACGTAACGTTGCAGCTTAGGATTCTGCAAAGCCGCTCCCATACGATGCTAATTTCCCAGGAGGACACCAGTATTTGTCACACTCTATTCGTTACTCACACTTACTTACTTTGCCGACGAGAAAAAAATGTTCGAGAGCACTAGTTTACTTTTCTCTGACTGTACTGATGGGCTTAGTCGCAGAAATAATAAAAATAATGTCTCCATTTTTCTTTAAGCAAGGGTTCTTTCAATGTATACATGCGTTTGGTTCCGAACTGCTGCAGGTTTGGACTAGTCCGGGTATCGGATTGCACGCGGACGGTCCTGGTTTCGGTCGGGTTCATGCAGTGGACACGTGACGTTTGTCGTATTGCTGTCCTGCGTACGCGGCACGTGACTCGCATGGCGCTTTCGACGTTTCAAATGTATGTCAAAAGATAGCCGTCCAAGTGCAGTCCGATACCCGTACTGCTTTAGTGCCACAGCAGTCCGGAACCAAACGCATAAATTGAAAGAGCCCTAATGCACTAGATTAGGGGAGCGCAATCTCGAGGCAATGACGTTAGAATTGTGAAAAATAACGTCAAGCTGCTACCTCTAAGTCAATCGAAGAGACTTCTCCAACTTTAAAATCTTTGTAAATTACCCAGCGCACTAGCAGCTGGCGCAGCAAAAGTATTTTGCATTAATATGGCTTGAGTTTTAAATTCGAATTTCTTGGCACAGACAGCTGAGAATCGGTCGGAAAACTCGATAACCCATACTTTTGTGGCGTAACTGCAAACTTTGATCTGTGTAGTATACTCTTTTTTATTTGTATCTTGATACCTCGGATAGCGTTCCGTTCTTCTTACAAAAGACAATTTGCATAAATATCTAAACGGACGCCATATTTTATCATGACTTCTCGTGTTTGTCCGCGGATATTCAGGAACTGCTCCAGGATATATGTTGATATCATCTAAATCATCATGCGGTAAACAACATAACGTAAAAAAAATATTATTTGAGAACCACAGACCCTTCTTATAGAGATGACGCATTATATGCAATGAATTTGTGTTTTATTACAGCTGTTAAAGTAATAGGCTAAAGGGATGAACCATAAATGGCACTGATAAGAATGATAAACAAATATTAATACACATAAAAAACTGGTCAAATAGGAGTCGGAATCGCACACGAAGAGTTCTGTACCACCGTACAATATTTAAAACTATCTAGAAAAAAAAAGGTTTTTGTAAAGGGAATTATACATGCGAAAGTAACTCTGTCTGTCTATCTGTTACACTTTCACGACTAAACTACTGAACCGATTTTAATGTTTGGTACTGGGGTAGTTTGACCCTTTGACCTTAAGAAAGGACACTATTTTTTATTCCGCAACGTCGTCTGTGTCCCTGGACGAAGTCGCGGGCAAAAGCTAGTGCTTTATAAAGTTCAATTAATACAAAAACTTTTATTAAGTTCCTTAATACACATTCGGTTATATTCACATCGCCTATAACGTACTATATAGAAGAAACTATTTCATACATTGTGCCGCACCAAATAAGTATGGAATATAATTTTACGTGGTTTTAATTAGCAAGCAATGTGTGCTAACTTGCAGAATGTGGCAAACAGTAACGTTCTATATAACGTTGCGAGTTTCTTGTTTCTCCTGCGCTACAGTAAAGCTTTTTGTTCAACGAATTTTTGAGTTTTCTGCAATACTTTTCAGGTTTTAAAAGTAGTTTTTATATACCTACTTTCTAGATGCTGTGTCGCCTACATCGACCAAATCTTGCAGATGTTTTTGCAATAAAAGTTCTCCTTTTCCTTCCACCTACATTTTTTTGCCGAAAAAATATTATGTAGTTTTTATATCAACTTAGATTGACATATGAGCAGGATAGTGTTCTTAGTCTTCAAAGGAAGATAAAGTACCGGGAACCTCTATAAACACGTCCAGATCTTCGCCCATCCGTCCTTCTAACTTCTATATTCCTGAGATGAATTCGCCATAGCTGAGATTTATTGGAGAGCGAGCCAATTTATGTGAGGATCTGTCCCAAATTTTTGCGTAACAAGATGGTGAACTTGTGAAGTATTATTATTAGCAGATGTTATGAAAGTAGATTCCATTATAAAATATAAAGAATTTGTTCGGCTACGTAACCGATGGGATTTATTTCTGGAATCGTTTTATCTCGAAGTGAGGCGAAAAGAGTATGTAAGGAATTAAGGATCGCAGCAGTGGCGTTCTGCGTTTTCTGCCTACCCCCATGTATGTTTATGTAAATATGTATGTATTGTTTTATCTTCTCGTCACTATTTTGATTAAGTCGAAATTTATATTTTCAGCTTCGTATTTATATTTAATTTTCATAACATTTTATACGTACTCAGAAGAAAATACTTATTCCCGAGAAAATCACGAAATCAGAATCCCTCCACCAAACTACAGCGAATTTCTCACATTTTAGAATTCACTTTCCTGGTTGCAAAGTTTGCATGTTTGCTTTAAATGCATGTAGAATAATTAATAAACACGGCTTCGCCTGCACAGAGAACGGAAGACTGGGAGGCAGGAGCGTCGAGTCGAAAATTTACGATCTTCACGCTGACAGAAAAAAATACCTACCGGTTTACATTTTGGAAACTCGGACGGATTCGGCTTTTGGTGCTATAGCTTAAAAAAAGAGTTACAAGGTAATTTGGAGTAGCATTTTGGATTTCAGGATTATGATATTAAAAACTATAGTAGGTAGGTATAAAAAGTGTTGGTTTTCCCGTTAGGAATTTCTCAGTAGCAGCCTCGGAGTCTGGATTTGTGCCCGGTTGATGGCAATATTATAGTGGTGAAATGTGGGTGTGGCTACACCTCTGTCTAACCCTTCAGGGATTACAGGCGTGATATTATGTTATGGAAACTATAATGTTTGTAGGTACTTCTATGATATAGCAAGTAGCACGTACTTCGATGGTATAGTATGGTAGCATCCGTTTGTATTGTAATTCCATGTCAAACAAATAAGTTGACCTTTTATCTTTTTTGATAGCTTGGTAACCTATTTTCAAATTAGTTTTTTCCCTTTTCGCTGTAAGTACTTAACATGATTTTGGGTGAGTATTATAAAAGAATGAACAGCTCGATCTTTCCCTTTAAAATTCTTTCAAATACTTCGCGCTGAGTTAAACAGCGCACTATCCAACATCTAAGTTCTTGCATAAAACCGGGTTGCCACCGAGGCTGAAAAGACAAATTTCAACTAATTTGCATTTTACAAATAGACTACCTAAAGCGCCTATAAACTGACTAAAATATTCAAACACTAGTTACCGGGACTTTATAAAATTTGCCCTTACTTTATAATCTAGAAATGAGGTTTGCGGTGCTTGGCGTAGTGTTTGTGGTAAAGCAATTAATTTGCATAGTTGAAACGGCCACCGCGTCAGGCACAGCCCTGTTGTCTCCACCATTCGTAAGTGCTGTATTGTATAATGTATGACTCAATAGAGCTATGCGTCAATACATTCGGTTTACTGGACACACACTGTCCGCCTCTGTCTTGAAACAATGACGTCAGCACTTACTGGTGATTAGAAATGGCAGCCTATTATTATTCACGGCTGCCAATTTTAATGGAGAATAGACTACGCGCGAGATATTATAGTGCACAAATGTGTGCGTAAACACAGGGGTACTTCTTCTTCCTTCACACTCAGAACCGGGAAGAAATCAAGTGCAGAACCAACGACTTTACATACTATCCGAAACAAGGGGGTGTCTCACCACCAACTTCCAAAATCCGGCCTGCTACTAAGAAGTTCCTAAACTAATAACACTGCCTGACTTAGGAATCGAACCCAGGCCCCACACTCCGCATTCGCGTGTACAACCACAATATCAACAGAGCAGTCAGTAAAAGGCAATATTACTATTGTTTCAGAAACAACAAACCAATGCATTGATAAATACGAGTATATGCATGATTGATAAACATAAAACAAAACACAAACGAAAATTTTATAACATGTTAGAACGTCAGGAACATAATCAATTCGTTTTTATTTAAAAAACCGCTCATTGCGAACACTTCAATGAAGAAATTATTAACAGACTTCAAGTTGCTCAGTGGCGAACAAAACCCAAGATATTGGATAAAAAGCGTTTTGAACTAGTTAAGGTACAACATTACCCAAGCTTCTCTTGTAGCTAATTGCACTTTTTTCTTACAGCGTATAATGAATTTAATAAGCGCTGGCGCAGAGTTTTAACTTCTTAGTTGGCCGCAGCAAACTGCTGTATGGATTAAACAGCTTTCAAAACTTATTTAACCCAGATTAACTTCAATATTCAAGCAGGATTTGTGGCCCGCCTCTTACATTAAATCGTAATTTGCTTGATATAAAACATGTAGGTTGTAGGTACAAATATAATAGGAGTTTGTGAATTATTAGGTATTAACTACAAGTTGCCCGGTCGCTGTGTACCGCCTTGTAGAAACTATTACCTACTTTATTTTGAACTTGTTTTCTATTAATGTTGGTGTTTGTAATAAAATGTATTTTGTAACTTCTCATGTTACAAAATTCCGTACGTTGCCACCAAGTTTCCCCATTTTATTCTAAATTGCTCCAACTTTTTGTTTTCATTTTTAACCTACATTTACAATTTTTAAGGGAAATTACTGTTTCTTAAGAATTTTCTTAAATAAGTTGATATAGTTTTCGTGTTCCCTAGAATCTGATGGGTAGTGTTTATTTATAACATAAGTACCAAGTACAGTCGTACTAAACTTACAAAATTATGTAATAAATGTAAACCTTATTCAAGCGTTAAGAGGGTCGTATTCACCGTAACACACAAGAATTTCTTGTTAACTACTAGACAGTAAGATTCACTCAATCTTGTTGTAATTGCAAACAGATCAAGCTGGTAGACGTTGAATATTGCTTCTGCATCAATCAAGTGTTAAGGGTCAAGAGTACTGACATGTTGATTTAGGACATTGTGGCGAACCATTGTATTAGTGCAGCTGTCAGATCCTTGTTACTTAGGGGTTACGTAAAGACGACAGCTGGTAAGATTCTATAAAGATTTTCTTTTACCTGAATATTAGGTACTAGAATGCTAGTGAAAAGTATTGTTTGTTAGTACCGATGTCGCATAAAAAAAACCAGGGTGATTGTTGATTGACTGTAAACCTGAATTTATACTCATCATTATTAACAACTATGTGACTTACCCGTAATTATATAAAAATAAACAACTGTTATCTATAGAAATGCTTTAAAATACGATCATAATGTATAGAATAGTTGACTTTAGGTTTTCAATTAATTAAAAATCACCCATTTGTAAAGTTATACTACTTTTACTAACTTGCAGCAATTGCCACATTTTTACCACAATCATATTTTTAATATTTTATTTAATATTAATATCTAAAATAGTTGAGATTGAATAAATTAGAATTATGAAATAACAAACTTCGTAAGTACTGGCCATAAATCTGCTACGTACGTCACAATCAGTTTTCAATTAAATTGCTGATAAAAAAGAAAAAAAGGTCCGTAATTTTACTGCCTCAATATTGGGAAAAGTTAAACTGTAGTGATTTTGAAAAGAGAAACACGAAAAGCAATAAATAAATCATTGATTGATTGGTTTTATTAAAAAATAAATTGAATTGATTTCGTTTCAACCAACAAAATGTAAGTTCCAATTGATTTATAAGGCGTGACATTATGTTTTTTTTATATTAAAATCTAACATGCAAAAAAGGATAACGTAAAAAAAAAATACTTTCTATTTTTTACGGTAAATAATATTTTGTGACGCAAAAGTTTTACCTGCTAACGGTGCTCGTTCAACCAACAAAACATTTTTACCGCATGATTGTGGTGGATCGGATAATGTTATGAATACTTTGTATCTAGTTCACGTTTTCGAATAAATCGAGCTGGTTTGGTGAACCGAATTTGATCAACGCATTTGGACAATTTTATAGTGAAAGTGCAGATCAGATAGATTGTTCAACCATTTTTATGTTTTTTTTTTTTTTTTTAAACTCCCGTCAAAATCAGATGAGCCGTTGAAGTGATTAGCCGGAACAAACAAACAGACAGAGAGATAGACAAAAATCTTGAAAATTGTTTTTTACTATTTGTTTGTGCTGTGTAAACATTCATATGCATTTTGTAAAAAGCTAGTATTTTGATTTTGCTAACACAAACAGACATTTTAATTTTATTTATTCGTATAGGTACCTAGCTGATGTTTACAAAAAATGAGTATAAAATCTGTTTCGAAAAAAAAATAAACAAGATTGAAGAGAGCAAAACGATTGAAAAGAGCAAATTTTAGTTTTCGCGGACAAACGATTTCGCGAATAAAAACAGAACACGTAACGGTCTCTCAGCCACTGTGAAATGTAGCAAATGTCAACAAATGACGACTGTGACCTACATGGCGAATTGACAGGGCAATCAAAATGATATTTGTGTTCGCGGAAATTGTCAAAATGGCAACAACAGCTGGAAAAAAGATTAAAATAAACTGATGTTAACATCACGCCTGTAATCCCTGATGGGTTAGGCAGAGGGCATGGCTACACCATTAGTACACCTACGTTTCGCCAGTTATGTTTTAAGTCCCATGTAAATAGGGGACAAGCCTGTTGCCGTCAACCGGGCAAAAATCCAAACTCTGAGACTGCTACTGAGAAATTCCTGATGGAAAAACCCACTAACGCTTTGCCCGATCTGGAAATCGAACCCAAGACGTCATGCTCAACAGTTGCGCTTTGCGACCACTAGTCAAACGAGGCATTCGTGATGTTGAGATGTCGTCAGTATTACTAAACAGCTTAATTGTTATTGGGCCTTTTTGTTTTAGGTCATCCTTTATAGCCCGATGTATTTGTATATCCTTTAATAATTTAACTTTGAAAGCAAATTTTGTTAAGTTCAGCCCACTGCCCCGAGGGGTGTAGCGAAATTTTCGAAATTTGTTGTGCTCTTGGGAGGTAAGAAACAAATTGCTCGACTCAGGTCAAGACGGCCACGGTTCAGTCTGTAAAGTTGTTGCATTGGTCGTTGTGGGAATAATGTTGAATTGATCATTGTTTGACAACTTTGACGGTCTGAGTTTGCTGTTTTTATTTCGGACTTACTTCGAGTTATTATAGGTATTTTCTATTAATTTTTTTCTATATAATTAATAATCTTCTATTTATTATTGTGTAAATAAAAATTAATTGCCGCATGTATGTAAGATCATCACTTGGGGACTGCTTGACCAATTTGGCTTGGTTTTTTGTTTTTGTATGTATTTGTAATTTTATTCTTAAAAAATCCACTGGAAATGTCGTGAATTCGAATGATATTTTTTTTAATTAAAATATAGGTCGTTAGTAAATAACAGTACCTACCTAATACATTTATTTATCTCATTGCTATCAATATATTGACCATAATAAAAGTGTGCTAACATTAAATACATCGACCCAGCCACAAAACAAGTAAAACGAAACACAAAAACAAAAGTACAAGTTTAGTTTTAAAAATACAGAAAACGCAAATATTTCACAAAGTTCTCTAAATGAAATTCGTAATTTTCAGAGCTCTTTCATTCGAGCCTTCATTAGATCGTTTAAACATAATAAACCCCTTTTACCTATCAAAATAAATGGCACTTAAATGTTGGTCTCACGCCTCGAAGTTGACTTTTTCAAACATTAACATTAAAATCTTCGGATGTATAACTTAAAAGCTGAAAAGACATAGAATAACTTAACTGTAAATCAACAAAATATACATATACAGTAAAAAGATATATGGAAATTATTTTCTTAGGAAGCAAAGGGATTGATTGTGTCAACTCTTGTTTATAATTTTATTATCGATTAAAATTAAATAAAATATATTACTGCCTCGTTGACTCGTGACTACTGAGCGTAAGGTCTTAGGTTTTATTCCCAGGTCGGGCGAAGTGTTATTGGGTTTTTCCATCAGGAATTTTTCAATAAGTCTTGTAGTCTGGATTTGTGCCCGGTTGATGGCAATGGGCTCCATAACTAGCGAAATGTGGATGTACTAATAAGTACACCTCTGCCTAACCCTTTGGGGATCACGCGCGTGATGTTATGTTATGTAACTTTGTACATAGCCAATCCAATAAAAGAAGCAAAAAGCACCACTATGTTCGCAATCTATACACTTAGCTAACACACACAAATAACTAAAACAACTTTATTATTTACTCATATCTACTGTCTGTCAAATTGCTGTCCAAGTTTTCACCACTTCGAACAAAACTTAAGATATATTTTTGCACGTTATTATTAAAATAACTGGTTTCAAGTAACATTTGTTAACAAAACCCTCTCATACCGACGCATATATTTCACTGAAACTATTTAGATCCACATGCTCCATGAATGTCAAATGAAGTAAAGTTTTGGGCGTAAGATGAAAGAAAGTTCTTTTGAGACGCGATAAAGTAGAAAATTTTCCTCTGAATATATTTCCAAATTCAACTTTATTTACACGTAGTAAATATTTGCTCTAACATGTTTGTTGTGGGGTACATGGTTCCGTTAATATTTGAACATGTTGTTAATGCCAAAGAAATGTTAACGATCTTTGAAGAAATCAAATAGACAAAGATAAGAAGATATTACAAATAGGTCAAAACTGAGCTTAATTTGTTAATTTCATAAATACATTAAAAAAATCGGGGCTGCGGGACGTCTTAACAGGATACCGTGGCCCCGGAACGTAAAGGGCAATAGAAGGAACAGGGTGGTTTTTTAGTCAGTAAAAGTCTGACAGTCCCTTCCGCCCCACCCAGGGCGGAAGGACTCAATTGATGATTTTTACCACCTCCAAAAAAAAAGGGTTTAAAATGGCACTGAAGCTGAAAGTTACGTGTTGTTTTCATCATTGCGATATTTTTTCTTTGTTATGGACATATAAGGTCTTTTCAACTTTTTTTACGTCTCTTAACGCAAAAAAGTTTAAAATGTTCCAACTAAACTTTAAATACCACCTTAACCCCTGTTTTGTTGCATGCAATCGTAAGTGAATTGGGTAGTGTGATATCGGGGTGATAGATCGATTAGAGCGTAGAGCGATATTATTGATCATTTAGCAGTTTTGCATAAAGGAAGTTAGTAAAAGATGAGAAAGGTAAATAAATGAGGTATTTTGGTTCATAAGGTTATCGACACGTAGAATAGGAGTGATGACTGATGAATAGCAAAATAGCCAAGAGCTCCAAGCGGTTGAATCAAGGACTTGATTCATAAGTCTCTACTCCTAGACACGGCGCGTATCGCTTAGACATTCTCCTCTCAGGAGTTTGGAACGGGCAGCTTCTCGTGTTTCGATAAAAAAACAAATATTTTTAAATCATTACTTTAGGACCCAGACGTAATAGTCCTCAGAGAAACAACAACGCAACAATTAAAAATAAATTGTCACCTGCAAATAAATCATGCTCTCAACATTACCATTATTTCTTGTTACAAAAGAAAAGAAAGATGTTTAAAATATAATGCCGTTGACAATTTGATCTCAATATTCACGCCGGGTCGTCATCTTCCAATTTATTTGGGTGGAATCGACAAAATTTAATTACTTTGTCGTCCCTTTTAACTTTGATTATTATCTTTTTGTCGGTGGTATTGTTTAATGTCTGTAGTCTAAATGGGTACTGTTCCATCATTTGTAAAAATCGTTTTCGTGACATGACTAAAAATACAATAATTTTAGACGAAGCGTACCTTATTATATTTATTATTTTTTCTTTCTTCGTCACAATTTAATAGACTACTTGTGTCAAAGGTAAGCTTAAAATAGGTATTAGATTTTTATGTAGTAGAGAAGTACGTTTATTTCTTAGAATTAAAAATGCAATCATTAAGTTTTACGCAAGTTAGTTCAGTATCTCCTTAGATAAAAAAGAAAACATCTATGAGAAAACAGTTCATGTCAATAGATTAGTCAGTCAGAATGACTCATAACTGAACTATAAGGTTTAAATTCGCGCTAGACCCTCTCAACCTAATCTATTATAAATAACCTTTTCTTTTTCTTTTTCCGTCGTGGAAGGCCCTTATGGATGTTTCCCTTCCTTGGGCGGGCGTAGGGGTCTGTCATACTATAACTAACCAAAAACCCCCGATGTTCCCTTCTCATACTTACACTGGGAATCCTGGGACCGTACGCGCCTTCCGCGATCCCCGACTGACCTAGTATTGAGATAGGTATATCTTAATTCCTATCAAGTACCTACTTAGTCACAATTACGCACATTTTTCCATAATCCGAACAAAGAGATACCTACTTATAAGAGGTTTTCCCATGTCAATTGGATCCCCAGACTACCCCTCAAATTATTTTCCTTATTCCTTCAACCACCAAGTAAATACGGAAAATGTTTCCATTGTCTCATAATAGAAAGGGAGAAGAAAAATGTTGATTTATCACTTATGATTTATGATGATATTATTTATTAGGGTTTCAATAAAGTAAACAATTATTTCAAAACGAAACGAAACAATAAAAAAACTTTTTGGCAACTTAAGTTTACTTTTAAAAACGTTTAGACATTTTACTCATGCCTCATGATTTAACGGTCACCTTATAATGCTGGTTAATAATTGAGGGTCCCATTTCCAAAACCTATTCAGAAAACACAATACAAAGAAAAAATCTGTTCCAACAAAACATTTTAACTTAATAAAACGTTACATCCTTTAAATCTACATACAAAAAACTAGCTATCTTTCACAAACCCGTATGTTCCGCGATGAGAGTTCCACCCATTACTTTTTACTGACCCTTTTAACTTCACTTCACATTTCAAGACATGAGAACCCGCTACAGAAAGAACTACCGACCGCCATAACTCACGTCAGGAACTGGGATCCAGCTTTTATTACACACCTTATCTAAGGTACGTTTGAAGACTGAATTTTGTTGTAAACGATCCAATATTTCGTATGTTCGTGTTAAAATTTCCACCCGGGTTTGTAAACCGGAGATGGATTAAGTTGTCTGCATAAACAACGATGTAGGACGATGTTGGTAGAACCGAAACTTTGCACTGGGTTTTGATGGATTTGGTTGAGTTTTTTTTAAAGATTGCTCTTTCGTTTGTGCTTTAGTATAACAAAGTTACTTATTCGAATTAAAATGATTTTGCTTTGTTTTATTTCAGCAAAAATATGCGAGTACATTTGTTAGCTAAATGTAATATCCAAAAAGTTACTAAGATACCAGTAAACCAAAGTGATAACTTTGGTTTATAATAAAAATTTCATTGATACACTTCAATAATATCATTCCAATCTTATCTACACTGCCAAGGAACCAGGAAACTTATTTACTCCACTCACTAAATTCCATAAAAAAATATTATTCATTTTATTAAGCTTTTCCATTTAGTACAAATCTCGAGGTTTCTGAATAAAAATAAATGAGAATAAGTGAAGATAGGTAGCCATAAAAAGTTACACATGAACATAAAAATGAGTAACAGTAGCCCATAAACAATTTTATGTAGATTGTTGAGCCCTTTGGGGAGATACCAAGTATACCAACTAATACCATTCTAAGGAGAAAAAAATAGATTACATTTAGCAAACCCCGGTGTATAGTTAGACTGTATTTTGTAGGTAAGTATTAAGAGCAATTGTTTATTTTTCTTCTTGTGTCAAAGAATAATAACTTCTAGGGTACGATTGGTGCAGTTTCTGAGCGATTGGCTGGTGCGCTTCGAGTTGCGGATTCGATTACCGTATGGATTAAAAATTTGTTTTACTTACAGGTGTGGTTGTTTATATGCGCGATTTTATATGTTTATGTTTGTAAAGCCACCCACGATACAAGAAAAGAATGTTCCGTGGGGACAACGAATAAAATAAAAAAATACTGTAGCAGTAGGCAGCAGAACTTGTGTCAAAAGTTGTTGAATCTGTTTTAAAACCTATATCGCCAATGTAGGTATAAGTGAATAAAATCCAGTATCATATTTAAACGAGACAGTAATACCTATTATATCTCGATATAATATAAAACCGATGCATGCATAGTTTAGGTAACGCTTACAATAGCTGATGACTATTCATGAGATGAATGACATCAGTTGATAAATATTCATTACTTAACTAAATCCTTGCAATAATACACCAGCTTAAATGTACCTAGAATCTTGTCAATGAAAACGGAATGAATAATTATTAGGGTTCCGTGATTAATGACAACATACGGGTCCATGTAACAGAAACGGATCGTCTGCTTGACTGAATTAATCAAACGGGAAAATCTGTGACTTATTCTGTATTTTTTTGTTCAATGTTTCATTGTATTTTTGGGTGTGTATTTATTTATGTTAACGCTTCGGGATATAAAGTTCAAATCAAGCGGAAATTACGCGATGACAGTAAAATGTCGTCTTCTCATACCGTGGTGAAAATATTAGATACTTTATTTTTGAATAAGGTTCGAATTTCAGTTGGTAAGTCTGGTTTTCTTGATCTTAGTCCACGTATGAAAATTGCAGTACTTAGATAAAAAAAAATGTCTTGCATAATTTAAATAATTAGGTAAGTATAATTAAAGATCTTATCTTACCTTCTTATCTTGGACAATACTGATTTCGGTAAAAAAAAACATCGTGAAGTAATCTGGACGAATAATTAATAAAGTCTGAAATCGCCAATCCGCCTTAAGCAAGTTTGGTGATCACGTGCCATCTCTGTATGAGAAGAGGCCTTTGCCCAGCAGTGGGACAATAATGGACTGGTATTATTTTATAATAAAAGATTTATACGCAATTTCATGCGTACCTACATTTAACTGACCTAATACAGCAAAGATGAAATAGAAAATATCTGCCTCAACTCAAAAATAACAAAATATTATTTACTCGGTTCCCTTGATAACTTTATGGTCTATATTTACGGTGGATATGTTAGAAAGGAGGTCTAAAACACCGCCTATAAAAGCTCTGCAAACTAAATTGAAGCGGAAACTATCCACATTTTGTTTCTTATCACGTACATAGAGGGCTCCACGATAACAACCTTACGTTTTCGGTTTATTTAACAAAATATATTAGAGAAATGTATTATACTTCTTTTGTATTGAGTTTGCAGGACATGTTTCGTTTTGTACATTTGAGTTTATTGAATTAATCATTATGTTGTCATGGAAAAATGTTTGAATTACCAAATGCACAATGTTTTATGTGCGTAACACTGCACACTGCCATAATTACAGTGATTTTTAAACCAAAAATAATAGTAGTTTCCAATTAATCATTTATAAATGCTTCATGTAAAGTAGGTTTCCTTAGTTAATGGCTATAATATGATGTATATTTTTATACCCCATATTGATATTTTTAGACCTAAAACTGTAGGTATACGGTGGGCACATCAATCTGGGATTACATTTCTCGCTTCATAAACTCATTCAAAATTAAGCCATATTTATTTACGTATAACAGCTAAAACAAACGGTTTTTTGTCCTGTCGTTGTCCTATTTGGTCATTCATATAAATTACTCGCGTTTAAGCTTTTCCGGCGACACAAATAACAATTATAAGCGAACCATGAACGTTTTATTCTTTACATATTTCGAGATTAGTGTAACAACCAAATAAAGGGCAGTGTAAGCATTACTTTAATAGGGCCGTTTATAATGGGTACTGTGACCCTCGGCTTACGGATAAAATGAACAGCCTGACAATACTATGGGGCATTCATGTGTGGATATCCCTGAATGGAACCATTTTATCTCACGCACACAAAATGTCAGATCCCATACGTTTCGGACTGGTTATGTATAGGAAATGATCGGTTTACTTTGTAGATGTTTTGTGTTAACCAGTCGCAAATCATTCTAAGATGCTAACTGTTTTTTTTGTATCTAGATTTTGAGTCCAAACTTGTTGACGTTTTTACTTTAACTTTTATTTGAAAGCACTAAGACATACATGGTCATCTCAATCTTAAAAAAATATACCTATTAAGTAGGTAGCATTCGAAGAGGCTTTCTTTTTTTAAATTAAGGAAGGTCCGTTAACTTTGACGCACCGACGAAGAAGTAATATTACATTATAGAGTTTTGTACATCAAAAGGAAGTCGTTTGAAAGAGTTCCGTTAACTTGGATGGTTGATTAGTCGGCGATCCGGCAGGTAAAGAAAAAAGTTGTCAAAGTTAAAAGAAACTGTATCAGAGCACAAACTTCTAAACGAGCTTCTAATATCGAAAGAAGATAAGATGATAATGTTTGGACACAGTTATAAGTTCATTATTAATTTTCATTAAGTTGTCCTTTATTATGAACTGAATCGAAAAATTCTTTAAAAGTATTCGCTTAGTAAAAGTTTTAACTTACACGGATGTTCTTTTAATGGCTATTTCCTTTTAGGAAAGAGGATAGGTATTGGAAGCCAAAACAAGAATATAAAAGACAAACTTTAATTTTATTACAACTACGGCAAAACTAAACAGTTTTGCCGTAGTTGTGATAAAATTAAAGTTAGTCCTTACCTACCTAAGCAGGTATTTGATAAAATAATATTTTTGGTTGTAAACAAACTTTATTGGTTTGTTCCTAGTTGTAACTCTAAACAAATAAATAATACTTGGGCACAGTTTCTACTAAGCCCAACTATAACCCAACTGGTACTTAAACTTTGTTAAGCTTTAAATGTACCTATACATATAAGTGTTTGAATTTTATCTTATCTATTTTGATTTACGTCTTTACATACATAAACTCACTCACACCTTTTTCCTATGGGGGTAAGCAGAAACTACAGAACGCACATGCTTCGATCCTTACATACTCCTTTTGCCTCGTTCACGTTCATACATCAGGTCATACAAACACGACGGTTACGAGTCACGTGATCACGCGATTGCGCACCCGATCTTTCTGACCATCCTTTTTCTTTTGAAGAACCTCACCAATAAGGTCTGTGTAGGTCTTTCTAGGGCGTGCCCTCCATGAATTGTACTCACATCTGCCATATAAATTCCTTTTGTCAATCGCTTTTCACTCATCCTCTGAACATGACCAAACTATATAAGCATACTCTTTTCAGTCCATGTCATTACCACCACAATCATCACACATGCTTTAAGTCTTAATTATTGTTAAGTATAGGTTTAAACCATAATCTTTATAATTAAAAGTAAAATTAATAAATGTACCACAAGTAGGTAGGTACCTAAGCTAAAACATAGTTCATTTTAAATCCCTTTTAAGGCACGATACAAATAACATCCAACGCGAATGTTGTGACTCCAGTGTGCAATTACATAGAGTCCAATTCATGTGCGCTTTAGAGGAAAATATTGTGGTAAACTGGCTTTCAACATAAGTATAGAATCTATGGAAAATGGTTAAGGATTTAATGCGTTACCAAAAGTAGTAAGTAAAGTTTATTCTTAATTAATATTCTTTCTTGGTAAAGAGGTTTTTAACCATTCGAAAAAACCAACCCCAGAGTATTTTATCAATTACAAGTGAATCCGGCGATTCACTTGTAATTGATAAAATTACATTAATTCCGGTGATTCCTGCTTCGTTCGGGTGCAAAATGACTTTTATGGCAGATTAAAAAAAAAAATCTTTTATAAAAGCTTTGTCTAGGAAACTAAAACAACAAAACAGAATCAACATAATCGGTGTAGCCGTCCTTGAGTTTTGCGTTCAACAACACATTTCGATTCATTTTCATTTCAATCCAACTAACATGAAAGCCGCTAGCTGAAGCTTTTAAATAAATGTGCTCATCTGCTTACGTGCTTTTAAATCTCTCAAAAAGATAAAGAGCAACACTATACTAATTGTTAACAATGGCTAAGTTGTTTTGAATTAGAGGTTCGATGAAATATTTGGGGGAATGTCGTGAGATAGAAAGTATATTTGCGTGCCCAATGGCAAAATGTACCTGGAACCAAACCTCTGTGACGTCTCATCTGCATATATTTGTTTTTTGTGGTTAAATAACCTACATGATACCTTTTATTGACTATTAATTGTTTGTATGTCATGATTTGTGTGTATTCATTGTTGGAGATCCTAAATAAATAAAATAAAATAAATAAATCCTCATGGATGCCGTCCGTCTGGGGAAAACGGAGGGTTATGTCGGGCTCTTACCGATTTAACCCCCACGGCTCCTCGTGTTACCATGAGCCGGGAGCGCGGTATTCGCTTGACGTATAACTTGCGCCCCCGATTGATATTAGACCGCTTGACTCACCCATATAGGCACCTGTGTACATTGAACGCAAATAAATTTATTCTATTCCTAATCTAATTTATTCTACCACTATTATCAGTGTCGTGATGGCCCAGTGGTTAAGCGCCCGCCTCTCATGCTTGAGGTTGTGGGTTCAAATCCGGGCAAATACCAATGTGACTTTTTCAATTCATAATGTACTTTCTAAAGTTTATCTTGGACATCACCGACATCGGTAAAGAAAAAACATCGTGAGGTAACCTGGACTTATAACCAGTTGTACTGTTCCATTCAAACCATGTTAGAGGCCCTTGAGGCGGTTTAAAAACTGTCAGCAGAAAATGTCAGCACTAGGGTGTGTGGGGTCGTAAGACCTTACTGCCCACACGATAAAGAAAGAAAGACAACATTGATAACAATTGTGTGACAGAGATGAAATTAGTGATAAGACATCTAATCAATCAGGCTATGTCCGTATTGAAAGTATCAAAAGTATATTAAGCTTTGAGTCGAAAGGTTGTTCTTACGATAAATCTATTTCATAGTGTAAAAAAATGTTCCAGTCTTTTGTGCTTCATTCTTTTGTACTTGCTTTATTGTGGTCATCATTCTATCTGTCAAGTTAGTTCAATTTACACTTCGTAACGTTCGTTGTTGTCATGTCAAATATACAATAGTTTAGTCAGGTACAAAAATTGTGTTGTACCTAATTTACTTTTGTTTACTCGCTTAAGCGTTAGGCCCAGTCACTTGGTGGTTATAGGCTCGCGTTCTCCGCTGCCGCGTCGCGTCGTGATTTGAACATAACTGGCTAAATAATAGTTGTTTTATGCACCTCTGTCCATACCTTTGGTGAACGGCTACTGCGCTGCGTGTCTCTGTTCCATTACCGCGCTCGGAACAAATATTTTTACGACCAAGTAGTTGTTCTGGATCTGGTTGTTTATGTATGTGAGTTTAGTTGAGTATTAAGCATTTTCTTGTAACAGAACATCGAACCGTTCTTATGTGTCATCCTCTCACGAAGCGAACATTGAGCACGACTCTCGACGCTTTGTTACAACTTGATTTTACAAATCAACGAGCGAATTTGTGCTAATACACGTGCACAAATGGAACATACGCCATCGGCAGATCTATGCGACATTTGAACAAAGTGTAAAAACAAAATAGAAAAGAATGTTACTGGTAAATGCTCACTCGCCTTGAGCATTACATCGAAAATAGCATCGAGTATTCGCGTTATATTACATGAAAATGCTCAAACAAATGCTCTGGTGATATACACCTTAAACGTACTCACGATAAAAAAGAAATTTCCAGCGTGGAGAGAAGTTAAAAAAATACACTCAAAAGTCCAATAACATTTTACACTTATCGCACACACCATCTCTCTAAACATACTGAGTAAAAGCGAGCTGAAAAAGGTTTCCGATATCACACGAATGTAAGTGGTGGCTGTTTCAAAGGAAATTTTAGTGCGAAGTTGTATGCCTACCTGTTCAGTAACATTGAGGAGATTCTCACTTAAGCTGAATGTAAAATCGTGACAATATTTTACGATATTAGAGCACAATATTTAAAAATTGTACACCTGAGTCTTATATTACACTTTTATGCTAATGGAAATCATTACTATATACCACAAAAAAGAAATAAGAACGAAAAACATGAGCAAACAAGCATTGATCACCATGCTTGCTCAAGGCAAATTGGCAATATCAGACTTATATTATGTATTTATTTATAAGTCTAGGTTCCCTTGCGATGTTTTCTTTCATTGATATTAGTGAGGCCCATGATAAATTAAGGAAGTACATAATGTGAAATTGTACACAGTCGCACCCGCAATCTCGTATATGAGAAGCGGGTACCTTATCTACTGGACCATGATGAAAAATTGTAGGTACTTGTTCATAGAAACCTACTATAAAGAAAGTTAATGTCTTTTTTTTTGTTCATCTAAAGGGTTACCTAATATCATTTCTCAAAGGATTTGCACCACTTTTGTTATCCTTAAAGCATCCGAACTTAAATCTTGTGAATATTACATTAAAGGTTATATTACTGAATGGTAAATTGATAATGTAGTTAGAGGAACAGAGTTAATCAGATTGTGTCCCGGAATTATGTTTCGACGTAATGTCTTACATGTAAACTAATTATTGTTATACCTATGTTTGTAAATGTAGGAACACATTTACGCTGTCATTAGAGCTTAGAGCTAAATTTTCGGTTAAAGTAAGATGCAGAAATATTCAAAATAAAATTCAAATTATTTATTTCAATATTAGTCTATTATAAAGTGCTTTTGAAAATAAAGAAAAATAGAATTGAATCTTATTGTCCTAACAGAATAAATAAATGAATTGAAATGTTTTAATCGTGGAGGGGAATTATGTACTGAATCCTAGTAAAAGTTTGTATCAGGATGCCGCTTTCAGCGCGTAAATACATTACCAACTTGTATTCTTCAAGTAAATCAGCTACTTTCTTAGAACTTGTCATTGATGTGGAATTTTGTTTCAGATATATTCTCAAGATTTTAAATCATAATAACGAAGCAGACACTACGTCATTTTACTCAGTACCCACAATTTTTTTTAACATTACAAATATAACGATGTTCTATACTTAATGAAATTAAAACAAAAAAAAAATCAAATTCAGTTCTCATTCGGCATTCTTCACAGAGACCGTCACAGTTGAAATGCGGGTGGATTGAAATAGGGCTTTTAAAAGTGTCTGTAACGACCTAATTACTGAATAAAAAATTACTTTGACTTTCTGCCAAAAGATGGTGGCATTGTTTTGTGTTGCGAAGAGCCTAAAAATTCAATGTCTTTTTGTAATCTTTGTTGTGGCAAGAACAATGGAAAATTACGTTTTGAAAAAAATCTACTAAGTAATATTATAAATGTGAAAGATTGTGAAGATGTATACAGGGTGTAACGGAAAGGGTATATACATACCAAGAGCAAGGCTTCGTTGGATGATAACTAACGATATGGCAAGGGTTTTTTAATCCTATCTCTACATGTTCGGAAATTATGATCAACAAAGAACACCGCCTGCAGTAGGCTACTATGCGGTACTAGGCGTGCAGAATTACGGAAGAGATTTATCATGATATTAGGGCAAGTAACGTGGAACCCACGCAGTGTGGTGACACGTTTGTTATGATTTGAATTTAAAAGAAACATTATGAAACCGAAAATTTGGTATCAATTCTTAGAGTATTTTATATTGAGCTGAAACTCTTGCCAAATCGTTAGTTATCATCCAAAGAAGCCTTACTCTTTGTATGTATATACCCTCTCCGTTACACCCTGTAGATGTTTGAATATTCGTTACTCATTCACGCGTAAACCGTTCTATGATTTGAACTTTTTATCTCGGTAATAATATTCCCTTGGGATAATAGTTCAACTTACTATACGGAAAGTTATTTTTCACGCAGGCGAAACTGTGAGCAGAAGCTAGTATATAATAAAAGTCTTATTTAATAACTAGCTTATGAGCTAGCTTTTAATAAAGTCTTATTTAATAATAAATAAAAGTAGCCTATGTTATTTCATACTAGCTTTTGCCCGCGACTTCGTCCGCGTATATGTCGGTTATCGCGGACGCAGACGAAGTCAAAGTCGAATAAAAAGTAGCCTATGTCCTTTGTTGGGGTTCACACTTACCCTGTACCAAATTTCACACAAATCGGTTCAGTAGTTTAGGCGTGAAGAAAAGACAGACAGACAGACAGACAGAAAGACAGACAGAAAGACAGACAGAAAGACAGACAGAAAGACAGACAGAAAGACAGACAGAAAGACAGACAGAAAGACAGACAGAAAGACAGACAGAAAGACAGACAGAAAGACAGACAGACAGAGTTACTTTTGCATTAATAATATTAGTTAGGATAACATCAGATAACTGTCAGTGAAAATTCTAACAAAATCGATCTAGCAGTTTAAACCGACAAGCAGTTTTATTTAAAAAAAATGTCTTTTCGTGTTGGTACCGTGTAAATATTCTTATTTATTCTGTAAAAAGCTCTTATTTTGACATTACAAACAGGCACTTAAATTTTATTTATTTGTGTAGGTATACAGATGTATACCTATAGATAAAACTTTAGGTTTGTGTTAAATTACAACGTGCGGGCTTCCTATCTTTGCGAGTATCGTAAAACCGGCTTGAAGCAAGGGTTTCCTTTTGATGTGATGTGTTGGAAGAGACAAAGCTGTCATAATAAGGGTTTGTTTCTGTTTTAAAAATTATCTTTTTGTTTATGACATTTTTTTAAGAGCTTTCGTATTACACGACTTTTTTCAAACTGGGTTTGAAAAAAGTGTATACAGAATTTTTATAAGTGAGAAATCTTATAAATAATTATAGAACGAAGTTCTTTAACCCGGCTTGCGGTAGGAGCTAACCGGTAGAAATGGTCACGTAAGGAAAAAACGTTATGCTCCCTTCAGGCGACCCTCCCTCTCTTTCCCTTAATACTATATACATACAGGTGTGCGTATATGTGCGTGCGAGTATCGAAATTCGAGCAGCAAGTATTGTGCACGGCCAACTGTATAATCCCAATCCTAAACTAGTAAAAAAAAATTTAACTTATTTTTTTGTGTCTATTTTAATTATAGGGCTTTTATAATGTTTATTATTGCAATTTTATAACTTCAAGAGGGTCCCCGACCACACATTCATTTTATTACCGGGTAGTTAGTAACCATACCATTATTATTATTCAGATCAATCGCATTAACATAAATAGTATTAAACCCAAACATCGTTAACCGACTTTTGTTTCTGTGTAAGAGGCTAAATTAGGGTAAGCTTCACCACCTTTCAAACCAATTACCATACGACGTCGATTGAAAAGGGACAACAGCGCATCAAGCAATTCATCGTTAATAGAAACATCAAAGGTCACCTTCTTTATTACCCTTTATAGTCAGCTATATAATTGATTTTCTACATCGTCGATCCCCTTTCCCATTTTCTCCCTGGAAGGTGAAGATAATAGAGTCCGCTTCACAGCTATGTGTACCTATAATACAAATCTCAGTATATTGCATTTCATGAGGTGCGTCTTTTCAAAGGGTTCATTCAAAGTGAGTGTTTTTGCTGATAAAACGACGACCTAAAGGCTTGGGTTGGACAATTTTTGTGTAAGAATAGTATTGCTCGAAATGAAAGCGCCGATGTTTTGTAAAAGGGGCAGAGGCTAAGCAATGAATTAGGTTTGTATGGGATGGTTCAATTTGGTTGAAAGCTACGCAAACTTATGGGAGGGAGGGTTTCGTATGGGGGTAAGAACAGCTTGTTCTGTTTACTTACCGAAAGTAAATTGGTTACCAGGCGAGTTTCAAGGTTGTATGCAAAAACAATACCAATAGTGACCAAGTTTGTTACCATAATTGTTACGTCTTCACTGTGAATCAATTTCGACGAAATTGAATGGAATAATATACAAAAGTAACTTGAAATAAAAACTATACGCACGATGTCTGACATTGAAGTAGTTAAGGCGTGGCATGAAACTTCAATAAAAATACTTTAAAGACTTTAGTATAATGTTAAGTTTATTTTATAGTTTACAGTCATTTAACATAGTCTTTCTTTTGTTTACAGATGAGAGATTTGTGTATTATTAACAAAAATGTGCAACAACATATAAAATATCTTATAGATTAAGTTGCTATTTTGGCTTCGCCTCACATTATTACTAAGTTTATATTACAAACAAGAAAGGTATCTATTCCTTAGTTTAAGAGTTCAGTAGCATTAACTGTACATTTTGTATTAAAATACACGTTAAAGTATTATATTTTTATGCTACAGATATTAGGTACATGGAACTTAATTTGTTATGGTAAAATTAAATCATTTACCGACATGGAATTTATTATGTACAATCTACATCGTATTTACTTTACTTTAACGTAAAAATTTTGTCTTAAAACTAAATACACTTTGTGTAAACATTTCCAATTTTGATAAAATAAGAAAATACCTAACGTTCAACGAATCACAAATAAAATCTGAACATTCAAATATTCCAACCATAAAATTATTATGTACACAATTTTAAAAATTACATGCTCACGGATAGCACTTTGCGTAATATCACTCATTGCATAGTAAAAAAAGTACTAAAACTTTTTTACGAGCATTTTATGCATTGTCGTGAATTACATCATGTCACTTGTAAATCAACGGAATTTTTACAAAACTGCGTCTTTACGTCCTGAAAAACTGATTATTTTGATCCTTCATGGATCCATGGCCTATTCGAGATTATATTACAACAGATTTAGAAGAATTTTCATTTTCTAGACTAGTTTTATATGCATGGTTTAACTTTAGTTAAATCTAAGTTATGGTCGAATGAGTCGTACAATAAAGTTGTATGACAAAATAAAAATATTTTTACAGATTTTTCTTATTTCAGGCAGCAGAGACTAAAATAAACATGAGGGTGGTCTGTACCACGAAATTAATCTCCTGTTGAACAGGTTTCACACGTCTGCTCTCCGATCAAGGATTTATTTACAAGATATTATATTTCATGTTTCAAAGCTCGATCCGATTCTTTAGAACTTAAATCTATTCGTAGCAAATTCTGTCGTAATTGAAGTTATATTTTTACGTCGTTGATGGTAAGATTTGCCTTCAGCTGAAATATCTATAAAAATATTTTTACATAAAATGAAATTATCTGCTTGAATATCAGCAAACATCACATTTAACGCCTGAAATCATCTTGACGTTCATTTGTTTTAGCATGAACGAAGATTTGTTTCGTTCTCGTGAAATATTTTAGAATTATAATTTATAAGTTTTCACACTATCAAGGGAAAAACAATAGGAGTACAGCGAAATAAAATAAAGCTAAGACTTGTGGTTCCAACAAAAGTATTCCTTTGTTCCCCGTGTTATGTTGTACTGCAGCTTGATTCTCGCCTGATAAAGAGAACGAAATTATTAAAGTTTCTCATAAGTTTTCAATGTGTCTCAGATATTCTATTATATTGTACGAAACTATTGACGACAAAGTTTTACTGAGACTATAAATTATTAATTTATATCTCTTCAAGGCATTGTTTACTCTAAAATAGTTTAACGTCTGCGTCACCCTTGACGACAAAAGACTTAGAAGTTAATTTTGGTGATGGAACACTGCATAACTTCAGTATACTTGAAAGTATTAAAATTTTAACAGCCTTATTGATCTTTTGTAAACCTATAAGCTTTTAATTGAAAAGTGGCAGTGACTTATAAATTGCTTAGTTAAGGTCGTTTTTGGAAGATTACAAATCAATATTTGAATAACAATTCAGTACAAAAACAAAAGTGCTTTTATGCTAATATCACTTTTATGTCTTCATGCTTTCTTTTAAATAACAAAAGAAAATATTATAAGTAGAAGTGTAAACATGGATTTAAAAAAACACTTACCGATTAAAACGTGAACATTGATGGTTACTTGAGAATGGTTTTGCAAGTGACAGGAGTATGTTCCACTGTCATTTTGTGAAGCCGATCCTACACTGATCGTAGCGCTGAAAAAAAAAACAAATTCAATTACACTAGGCAGAAAAGACAGTAGACATAGATGCTCGTGTAAAAGCCACAAGGTTCCATCGACTAAGGTTAAGCAACCTTTGTCAAGGTGGATCCTTGGATGAGTGACCATCCATGGTATACCAAGACCCCTACTTGCTTGAGATATCTAATAGGGGAAGACTATTAGAAAGAAACAAAGAAAGAAAAATTGTTTATTCACTATTGCCCAGAAATTAACGGTACAACAGTATAGGTTAAATTATCCATACGATCTTGCATGTACATAGGTTTACGTTAAATTTGGCCTTTTTCACGATAAAAAAAAACTAGAAAAAATATATTTACTAATGCAGACTTAACCTGTACTTTAATCCTACTCTGTTTATCTACGCAATATTATCGTCTGTTTTCTGTTTCGTGTTCTTTAAATAAATAACCTTACCTCATATTCCGCCAAGTAACGTTTTCTGTAAACTCCTTCCCTTGTTTCTTCCAAAAAATTCCATATACATTATTTTCTACTGGAGGTGTAGTTGGTTTGATTGTAGCCAGTTCAGTCGTGGTCTTCTCTGGTGCTTTCTTAGTAGTAGTACTTACACTAACAGTTGAAGTGATCGTCGTGGTTTCGACACTCCAACTTTTGTTCATCATTATATCTATTCTATTGAATATTGTACTCATTTTTGTTGTTAATTCTGTTGTTGTTGTAGTCGGCGAGGGTGTGGTAGAAGGTAGAGGCGTTGTCACAGGCGCTTTAGTAGATATAGATGACACGTATTGTTCTGATATGATACAGGATAATTTTATTGCGCTACCCGCTTTATAAAATCTGTCTTTCACATCATGTGTGTCATCACCGTTTATGGATATTATGGGAGCTGAAAAATGAAAAACACAACCTTATTAAAGTGAAAGTGATATTTTGGTTTATATCCTAAATACCTAAATTAAATTATATTTTCCTTTTCATCATTTCTTAGGTTCATCACGGACAGGGAAAATTTGAATTATTTCCTACGCGAAGACGCAAAACATAATTATGTTTCAGTTATTTTCCCAGGAAAAACACAAACAGGGCTTCAAGGGCCTAATAAAAACTTTACTACTTTTTTAAGACCTTACCTTTCCGTAGTCGTTGACAAAACATAAGCAGAAAAAAAGAAATAGGCACAAAGAGCTGCTAATAAATCGAAGTAAATACTTTAATTTGTCTAAATTCACATAAATAGCCAAGAAACGACGTCATTAAGTGCTGTTACATGCAAATGGAGATTAAGGATATTTTCGGCGAAAAATAGGTTACCTTAAACGGTAATATCAAAAGCGATTAAGACGCAATGAAATGGCGTGCCAAAATACTTACCTACTTACGGAAAAAAAAGAAGACGTGAGAAATAAAAAAGAGAAGCTTTTCAATTCCACGAAATAATACACACAATAGCATGGTCTAATTAAACGTTTCAACAAAAGATGAAAAAGGAATTCTGTGCAAAGAATTATGATTGATTTGTTTTTACTTACGTAAAACTGTGAGATTTGTGAATATCGTTCTTGGGGGATGTGTGGATATTTGGCACATATAGTGACCAGCGTCAGCTAACTTCACTGGATTCATACTAAGTCTCCAGTTGTTTGGGTATTGAAATTTTACTGCTATCCTATTGTCGCCGGCGTATAACGCTGGACCGACGGTGAGGAGTTGTGCTGACTCCGTGGTGTTTCTCAACCACATCACCTGAATGAAATGAAAACACATTAAAAAAAATTAACACAATAATTTATTACAAACCTATTATGAAATCATAAACAAAATTAAATGTCTATTGAATTTGTTGGGATTAGATGACCAGTTTACATTATTATGCTACTCAGTGTAAAACATCATTAATTAATTTAAACAATTAAACTTGATCGTCTTTTTTTCACAGTCTCGCCATACCTACTTCACATTAATCTAATCATGGTTGATTTCCCTGACTCATTACGAATACTCATAGCCTTTGACTTACATTTCTTTAAAAGAAGCTAATTTGGAAACCGAAATAATTTTAACGACTAAAATTACAAATTCTTTTTCGGTTTATAACGAAATGAAAGGTAGAAAGAATTGAAATAAAAAAGCCCGTAACATTTTTGGGCTATGAGAAATTTCACACAAAAGAAATTCTAAGAAGTCCTTTGAAATTAACGATGGACCAACGGACTTTTATTTATTGTTGTGCTACACTTCTCGGTCTACTGTTGAAGGGATTCAGTTAGTTTTTGATGAAAAATTTGATAGTACAAAAACAGACTATTGCTTCGTGACATTCTCCTATTTGACACCCATTTTTGTGCTGATAAAACAATTATTCATATTATTATTGGGACAGTAACTCAGTTTGTCTGTTTCTTGTTTGTTACTTCATCAAGGCAAGACTACTGAACCCATCGTCTGACAAAGAGAAGGTTGGGATCTGGATAAGTATATTGGTCCAATTATATTATGTCCACGACAAATGACTTTCAAGCGGACGAAGTCCTGGGAAAAAGCTTGTCTATATCTATATTTAATGGTAATCTCTGAAAGTACTGATCCGATTATAAAAATTATACCACCGGTAGAAAACTTCACCATTGTCCTGTTTCATAGGATGTTTTATGGTATATTTGATTTCCACGTGAACGAAATCACAAGCAGAAGCTAGATTGAAATATTTTCATCCGTTACCGTTTTGTCCTTGAGCATGACGACTCTACAGTTCAGCAAGGCTTCCGCCCCGACATGGGCTGTTACTTGAGTGTACTTCTCCTCCTCAAAGTATGGACCCCAGTGATGTTCATGATGATGATCATGAGCATAGCTTTGAAACGGCACATAAGGACGAGGCTCTTCTACCTTGTCTGTTGAATTAATAAAATTAACCTTAAATAATTATCTACCTTCCAAAATAAAAGTCAAGGAACTTGATTGATAAGGAAATTGAGTTAATTATTTAATTCACGACTATAATTATTTGGAATTTTTAATATTAGGTCTAAGGAAAAATATTACCGTAGTATATGTCATTCCTCTCAACAATCAAGTTCATTGAACCGACTAAGATAAAACAAATGGATGCTTTTATATGAATATTGCATTACAAAATGCTAATGTGTTGAAAATGTGCCTAAATGAGCGAAAACGGTGCAATGACGTGTGTTTGAATATTTTAATAATGAAAAAAATTAAATATTCAAATAACTAAACATACAGGTACACAAGTGACAATAATAAATATTATTTTAATAAAACTACACTATTTTAGTTTTCATTTAATTTATCAGTACAAGCCCGTGCATAATGTAGGTAAAATTTTGTTGGTCCTAAAATTATTATGCAAAGCGAAACGACCTTTTCAAAGAGTTGATAGTAAAAGTGTTATCTGTTTAAACTTTTGGAATAAATTGTTTTATTGCAGTAGGACTGGAGGTAATTCAAAGCTAAATAAAGGAATGTAAATTCTTTCAACAAAGATCATGGTAGATTTTAATTACGATTATTAGCTTATAATAACTGATTTTCTAGATATTACAAAACTATACACATCAAAAAAGTCTAGGGATCAACATCCCTAACAAATGTTAGGGATGTTGATCCCTAGACTTTTTTGATGTGTGTAGTAACAAAGTTACGCGATATATTTTTTTCCTACATACATAGGTAATATATGTAATGATAAAATAATTATATTAATAATTATGTATAAAAACAAAAAAAAAATTGTTACGTGTTAAAATTCATATGCCGACACAATACGAGTATACCACTTATTCAGCTACCGTAACTTTAATTAAAATAACCCTATAGCCCACAATTTAACTAAAACGAAACAAAATTAGGCGCGCGAAAAGTAATTTTCTTAATCTCCCTAAATCAGGAAGACGCGCTATTTGAATTTCAATTCTGATAAGATTGTTGTCAGCGTCGTAAAAAAAGAAATGTTTAAAATCTGATACTGTTTCGCTTTAAACGTCTTGAATAAAGTAAGCAGATTCATATTTCTTTATGGAAAGAAGACCACGAGCGTCCAAAACTTAGGCCTCGTCCAGAGTGAGGAGCTTGCGCGGGTGCGTTTATATCAAACATATATGGTTCCGGTATAAAGGCCACAGTGGACTGATTAAAAGTCGGTGGTTTTCAGTAGTTTTGACGTTGTAATCCGATTGTTGCGGCTTCATTTATATTAACAGGCCTAGATTCTCTGTTTTACCCTTTGGCAATACGTCTATAGTTTGACAAAGTTCAAAGATACTATCTTCACCAAATAGCTTTTTCGAAGAAAACCGAACGTTTGAACGTTGTCATACTTCACTGCTGTTAGCTACAATAAATCCCGCAGCACTAAGGCTATCCTGTAGCGTCCGCTGTCACGCTTGTCACCGCGCATTCACTCTGGACTAGGCCTTTCCGCGGACGCGAAAATCGATACTTACTCTGTAACAAATGATCGTTCCTGTCAGTCGCTCCTTCACGCTTGATATTTTCGCGTAGTTGCTTGGTGATGTTTTTGAATATCTCTCTGGACAGGGCGAGACTGTCCTTCTCATCGCTTCGACGTCTCCGAACAACATTTGTTCGATAATCTTCGGGAAAGCGTAACGGTTCTGCACAGATCAATGTCTTGCTTTAAAATGCGGTTTCTTTTTTTCAATATTACGTTTGCTAAATCGTGTCTATTTCTTCATTTGGGCTATGCTGTAACTTTGATTAAAACTTTTCGTAATACTCATGATTGAAGGTAATTGCGGTTTTAGAATTGAATGATCCGCAAGTAAACTTACCTTGAGGCATTTACCTAATTGTTAATTATACATTATGTGCCAGTAACCTAAAATACACAAAGCCGACAATATTTCTATTGCTTTGAAAAGGCATGTTTTTCAAGGGTTTAAGGTATTTACTTTGCATGGATGTTCAAATTTTAAATGTGGTGTTTCGAATTTCTGGTCACGACTTTCTGATTTGTTTTACTTGGACTATAAAGAAATTTCAAGGAAAATTTCGTACAAACGATGAATATACAAAATGGTTTTGAATGAAAACGGTACACTCAGAAGAGTTTTCATCCATCTCTTAAGTTGAATCGTGGACATTTTATTAAATATTTTGTCAGTGAAAACGCTTTTGGTTCTCAATTTAATATTTAGTATCCTATGTATTTCATTTAAAATGTAACTCAGAAGCCAGACTTCACAGTATATCTATCATAGGTACTAGAAACCCTTATTCATTACTTTAGTTACAGCTTAATCAACGTAGACTAATTTAAATATAGTAAATTAATAATTTTCATTATCTTAACGAGTGTAAAAATACACTTAATGAAGTAGAAAGTTTTATGGCTTCCCATGATTGCAATTTTGTTTTTTGTTTTTGGACCATGTCTGAGAACCTGAATACGAAGATAGGTATTGGAGATCAAAGTTTCAACCTTTTCTTACTTTTTTATACAAAAACAAGTTTTGAACGGTATGACTAAACTTTAAATACTCCCACGACCCTGTACTATAAGCACAATGTTATGCCCAATTTTTTCTGGACCTTACTTCTGGTTGCGGAGATATTGAAGGTCAAAATTCCAACTTTATTATACGTCTTTAACAATAATAATTTAAGTTAAACATACTTTTAACTAAACTTTAAATATCTTCACGAACCCCAATACTCTTTGATTCACCTATAGGTATGCAGAATGTTTTATGTGCGTTTCATAGCGCGCTACCAATTTTTTAACCAAAAATTAAAACCAAAAATTTTTTAACCATAAATTAAAGCCGTTTTCCAGCATTATTTATTTATTTATTCAATAGGGACAAAAAACATTGCACAAACATTTGCTCAATGTTACTTAATTTGATGGGTTGAATCCGTGTTGAACGGCTGTGATGTGTCTTGTTACACTTCGTATCTATATTGCTCTACGTGGTAAACATGTTTTTTTTTCCGGAGAAGTTTTGTAGGAGTCCAAACCAAATGTTCATTTATGCATCATGTTGTAGAACATGTTATTTTTTTTCAACTTTTCTTCCTCGTCATCGTCGTCGCATCTCGTGAATATCCAAAGCAGGTTTACTTAATATAATATGCCAATATAATTTTTATAATTCCTCCTTCTTTTGTCAATAGGTATTATTTTTGTTGCTTCCTTATCCGATCAAAATCGTCAAATAAAATACATATTTGCTTGTTACCTATTCTACCATTGCGTTCAAATGGCGCATTTTTATAACGAATTCAATGCTAAAGTATCGTTAAATAAACAACCTAATTACGATTTATGCTTAAAATTATTATGATACAGCAAATTAAAAACTTCCAATGTTCAAACTTTGTTCAACTAAGTTTTGAATACCTGTGTGTTTAATTACGAAGTTTTACAAAGTTTATTAGAAACTTTAGATTTTCCAATGTGTTGAACATGTTTGTGAAAAGATTGATTGCATTATCGAAACAGAATTTTTATTTATACGCAGAAGTTTAGTTATTGAAGCAGAAATCTTAAAATTAAACAAATTTTATGCTGAGTTATAATTTATTTTTTGTAATGTAATGTACTTAATGGGTTTTACGCAAACGATTTAGAAATCTCTTTTAAATATTTTACTTAACTGCGTTGAATCGTAAAATGAGGGTTATTTTTATTTGTAAGTTTAAGTCGATAAGATGAATTTTGGTGGACTAGACTGTTGGGATATTGAGAAACAATTTGACGTATGATATTATTATTAATACTAACAATATTTATGTTAAATTCGTTCATTCTAACTGGATTAACATTACATTATGTTAGAAGCTTTTCAGCTACAATATTTGTTTAAAAATATTATAGTATTCAACCTCTAAAATTATTGTATAAACTAAATTCTCTCTCTAAATTCACCACAAAACTATGTGGAGCACCTATAAAATACTCGTCAAATGATTCAAATATTTAAAAGTCAATACTGAAACCAGATATTGGTTATGCTGACCATCATATAAATAAAGTATGGATGCACTAGTAGCTCCGAGGTCGGTTACGTAATTGCCATTCGCGAAACTCACTCTATCCTGTGATTGGCTTTTGTTTTAATTTTTAAATTTTAATCCTTAAAAGTAAAATTACAATTGAAAAAGTGTTATTCAGTTTTTTATAGTTATTTGAAGTGTTGCATTTGTGCAATTGCATGCTAGCTTGTATTCTAGAATTTAATAGTCATTTTAGTAGTTTATTATCTAAATAGCTTTCATGATGTTGGGTGCAGAGATTTTTCCTGTACATTATTAAAGCTTTAGTCTATTTTTTATAATGATTGTGCTGTTTTGAACACGACTCATGCTTTGCATTTGAACTGCGAAGGCTAAGTGTGTTTTTTATTTATGTACATTTTTAAGTTAGTTTTAGTGATTTTATATTAATTTTTTTAAGTGATAAGCATAGTGCTAACTATATAATAGTCAAAGTCATTAAGATGTTTGTAAAATAAATGACTTACCAGATGCAGTATGAATGCAGCATAACGCTAGAAACACGAAGTAGAGGCCGTCCCACTGCATATTAGAGACATCACAGGCGTGGACGCATTACGCTCGCCGTTTACCTGCAAAATAAGACGGATTATGTAGGATCTCCTCGTGGAAGTCAAGTATAAACCTAAGAAATATGGCAATGGTGTAGATTTTTATCAGTAAAATATTTTTTGTACGTACTTTTTATTTTATTTTTCCTAATATTAAATGTATAAGTAGATTGTAAGAAAACATTTTATAAGCTTTTAAGTAATAGGTGTCCAGTACAACAAAATAATTAACTATGAGATAAAATCTTCTCATGTTTTAGTTTCCTATTCCAACTTTCCTATTTAATCTAAATGGACTTTTTGAAGACACATACAGAATCTTAATACCTAACGTACCCAAATGTGCTAAGGATATTGAGTTTGCCACAATTTATTGGATAGATTTCGCGCTATTGCTTATTGAGGCTGCAGGAATCGGTTTGTAATGGCTTTGAGACGGTTCTCATTGTATCAGGGACCGTTAGTGTCAAACTGATTTCGAATTTGAGCATTCAGATTCTCAAGAAACTTCAACATTATAGTTGCACTAGCTTTGCCCGCGACTTCGCCCGCGTGTATGTCCGTTTTTGCGCCTAAGTGAACCTTTTAACAAAAGTAGCCTAAGTGAACCTTTTAACAGCTATCTGCCAGTGAAGGTCCCGTCAAAATTGGTTCAACCGTTTCGAACACCAACGGAATTTTGAAAAAAAATATTGTTGTTTGGTATAAGTACCTACTGTGAATATTCGTATTCATTTTTTAAAAAGCTGTTTTTTGACAGTACAAATAGACTTCAATTTTATATATTTGTCTACATTATATGCTGTGGAAGACATTATAGAGAACGATTAATGTGTGACTTACTACCCAAGACTCGAGATTATCAAGGAGGTCCACAACTAAACACATCTCGCAAAATAGTTAACAAACTTAGATTGCCTCAGATATGTTACTTAATAATTTAAATGAACGTAATTGGTTCGTGCGTGTTTGTGAATAAGAAATGCTTCCGTTGGCTACGGCTAAACTTTCAGGGATGCGGTAACAACGTAGGTAGTTGGCAGCTTATAAAATTGTACGGGGCAATTTTCATTTTATATCACGTGGTATTCTGCTAGGTGTATGAGAAATTAAGTAGGCACTCTGTTAGCCGGAGGAGGTGAAGCCACAACTAGCGGTTACTGTTTAGATAGTTTAGGTATTGCGAGTTCTGGAGCGCTTGCGTCGATATAAGGGTTAATGGAGTTTCGTGGCTTGTTGTGAACTGAACGTGTCCCGAATAACCTATTACAAGTCTTGTTTTGATCGGGAGTATATGATGTTGAAGACGGTACTTGTAAGACATTCTATAGAAGTCCGATATCGTAGAAGATGGGCGGAATCTAAAGATGTATTGATTGAAGTAAATTAAAAGTGGTCCAATGTATTTCTCAATGGCTTTATTCGTTGGCCTTGTGTCGATGAAGCAATGGCGTTAAGTATTGCTGTAAATACTTATTTTGTACCTACCTACTTTTTTACTTAAGGTTTTGTTATTTTATCTCCTTTTTTTAAGGATGCGAAATCGACAAATTTCTTTTGCTCTGGGCGGAGCAAAAGTGAGTGTCAGATTCTTGCTGACCAGAACCCATCCGTGTTCCTCCTTCCCTTTGCGTTCCAGGCAGTAAAAGTCTGACAGTCCCTTCCGCAGAAAGGAAAGGGCGGAAGGAGTCATTTGATGATTTTTACCACCTAAAAAAAAAAACGGGCCGCGGTGACTCTTTCGAACAAATTTCGACTCCTGGAGCGTCTCCTTCTGTAGTAGGTATATTACCTACTTAAAAAAGATATCCCCAAATCTACTTTTAAACTTAGATTGCATGCAGTAAAAGCACAAAGTGTTGGAAAACTTAGGTATATCTTACAGTCGTTTTTCAATTGTTACATTTACTTATCTACTTATAACAAGTTTTTAAAACTAGGTTCCGCATAATAAGAACACAACAACAAAAACCGGCCAAGTGCGAGTCTCGCACATGAAGGGTTCCGCACCACACAAGTAATTTTAAATCATTTTTTTTTATTATAGCGGCAACAGTAGTACACACTCTGCGAAGTTAATCTCTCTACCTATAACGGTTTATAAGATACAGTCCACTAACAGACAGATGGACGAACAGGCTTAGTAATAGGGTGCCGTTGACATCCATCGAATACCTACGGAATCCTATAAACTCTACCAATAAAACACAAATTCGAAACTCAAATAAACAACTTGACCTGATAAATTACAAAGAAAAAGTTATAACGTATGCATGACACAACTCACGCAACCCAGATATAAGGAGGTAAACTCATTTACAATTCTCACAAAATTCAGCGAAGCAATCAGTCTGCCGAGTCGAGACAAAATTTCGAAGTCAAACTTGAAGATAGCCCCTAACATCAAGACTTTCATTGAGTTATCGAAGTACTTCTAAGAGAAAAGGCAATTTTTTATAGCTTATTTCGGATTCTGTTTCTTGATGTCAGTTAAAAAAAGTAAGTTATTAGATCTTGTTTGACTTGCTGAATAGATTTGTATTGACTTATTAAGTACGACTGTTTTTACTGTATTCAATTCTCTGTATAAGTATTTCAGTTTTTCTTTGTGTATAAACACAATATGAATTGTTTATGTCATAAAAGTAGAACAAAATAACTCGGAAAGAGTGTTTCTTTGCCCTTTTTGTCACTTAGTTTATAGTATTCCTAAATTATTACCGTGTCATTAAAGTAAAAAGATCAAAAATAATCTAAAGGAGAGATTCATATCTTTCGCTCACATTATTTTTGTAGTAGGTAGTAAAAGTAGACATATTTTTTTATTCTGTATTATTATTTCGAGTTCTTTTATTATTAATATAAAACAGGATCATGTCATCAATTGAAATTCTTATTTGGCAATATTATATCAAAGAATTTTTATATGAGTAATACTAATACTTTACAAATCTCGTTAGTAATTCTTGTATAAGAATAATAGGTACCAATAAAAGTATCTATTTAAATTGGCTCACTCACCGAAACTGTTAAAATATTACTGGAAAAACTTTCTAGAGTAATAGAAGTACTATTTGAAGAATATCTAAGGAATAATGTAACGAACGTGATATGCGAGTAGTTCATAAGATATGTACATTTTCATTTTTCTCAGACGAAACGTGAGGCGTAGACGAAGCTCAGAGATTTTCGGAAATTATAAGATTTACTACCAAAAATAGGACTGTTTGTTTCACACAAAACTTTTCTGAATCTCCCTTTTATTCGAAGCTTAAATGCAAATAAAGAAGTTTCGTTGACAAAGGTGTGAACAAATATGAAAAGGGGATAGAAAAAACTGTAGATCAAACAACGCGTTCCGTTGAATCTTTGATCATAAAGAGCACACTTCCAAAAATGGTTTTAGGGAGTGTCGTTAACATCCCTTTCAAGTGGGCTAATAGAACTTACCGTCGGCAAAAGGTATATTAGAGAGTGCTTTTATGTGCCTTTGTAAGTAAACGTTTACGTAATATCTACAATAAAAACGTTTTACTATTATTATGTTTTAAATATCATTTAAATATTGTTCAGAAGTGTTTTTGTAAATTAATAATTAGAAAATATTTTGTTAAAGTCCTGTTAAAATGGAAACAGAATTTATGTGATTTTTTTATGTGATTTAATTCTGCGAATTAATTTAATCAGAATTTATTGAAAGGTTATTTAATCGATTGATGTAAGAATCATCAAAATCGGCTCAGGTGTTTCATCTCTAGCGCGCCACATAGTAAACAAACAAACATAATATAAGGCTGATAAATAAATTACCCTTCTTGACGACAAAAATTGTATAATTATGAAAATAGCAGTTAATTTAAAAAGATAATCTTTTAAAGAGGCAAAGGGTACGTATGGCCACTCAAACAACAACTAACCCCGGTAACTGGGCATTATGATGCGGTAAAGTATAAAACGTTAACCTGCCCTTTCCGGTCCTTGAAGGCAAGTACCTCGCAACTTTAATACCATTACTTATTCAGAAAAATCGTAACACAGTACAAAAGAATCGCTGACGTTAAGACTTAAAGAAATAGGTAAAAGGTTTTATGTGATTTCGTATCGCTTGCAGATAGGAGTAATGCAATATCAAAACGTATTTTTTACAAGAGCATACTTTAATATTGATGAAGTAGGTACATAATGTAAGTAGGTAGGTACATAACCTACCTTACAATTTAAAAAACAATATTTTATGTTATTTCGTATCACTCGCAGATTTTTTTCGGGACGAAACCAAATGTTATTATTAATTTTATAATGATTATGATTGAGATTGTGTCGTAACAGTATTATTTCCATAGTCACTTATAAATTGACGTGGATGTCAGAAGACGTACGGAAACAAGGGTATGATGGGGGTAAGGGGCACAGTGTGGCCTCTCTCTGAATATGTAATTTGATTTTATTTGACGGTGACGGTCAATATAGAATTTCCTTTTGGAGTAGCAGCAAAAACATACTGTTTGTGTCTTTCATGTGAGAAATTAGTGTGATAATTCGTTCTTGATTGAAAAAAAAGTGGTGGAAATCAAAAATATGACAGCGTCACGATTGCTCGATGTTCATTTGCCCGAAGAACGTTTGTTCAAATGAACTTTTCGGTGTAGAACGTTCGCCCTAATGAACAGATGCCCGAAGAAAGTTCGCTCGAATAAATGTTTGCCCGAAGTCCGTTGGTAAAAAAAACACCGTAAAAATAAAAACCAGCCAGTATCTATTATTTCTCAAGTCCTTATCGGTCAATCGTTTTTTCAGGCAAACGTTCTTCGTACAATCGTTTATTCGGGCGAACGTTCGTCGGGCAACGGGCGAACGTTCTTTGGTCAAAAGTTCATTCGGGTAAACGTTTTTGTGTCGTTTTACCTAACCCAAATGAAAGTGCAAGTTCTCAAACAATTCAAAGACAAGGGATAAGAGTACATACTCACATTCCTCACACCTACGCAATGTGAAGTTTAATAATACAAAAGCTCTTTCCAATGACATGTTACCTACTGTTACTAAAAGGTCAAACTACTTATTACAATATATTTTACAAATACCTACCCACTACCAATCTTTGTTATTTCAGTGGATTGAAGTTAAAGGTTAATTTGGGCAATGTACTTAGTTGAGAAGATAATTATCTACTTCTAAAAATAACGTAGTTAGGTCAAACCTTTGGCGCAAGAAATAAACTGTTTGTTGTTTTCACTGTATCTGTATGTATTTCTCAAGGTTCAATTTACTTTATTTTACTTACTGACTTACCGCTCAAGGCCCGGCCGTCATACCGGTATGACAGAACAATAAAAAATCAATTGTGTCTCATTACGTGGGACTTGAGTAATTGAGAATTTTTAACAAAAGACATATTACACAATTCATGACATACAAACTAACAATGGTCGACAAAAGGTACTACGTAGGTGAACTACTTCTCTAATGTATATGAGACCATAGCACGCACAATAAAGTTAACAATTAGCTAACAAAACAATAATATAATTTATAATAGGTATACAGTTCGAAATTATAAAACAGAAAATAACATCAACAGTGATGCTCATCTGTTTGTTAAATCCTTTTTCTGGATACCAAGTTTCAAACAAATTCCGTACGTTACAGCGTTGTTTGAGTTGTACTATTATGAAACAGTTTTTTCGCGAATACGTTGACAGTGTTATACAATACTCGTATGTTGTGCATGAATATTAATATTTGTATTACTTTATTCGTTTACAACTTACTAATCGCCTCTATGCTTATCCTCTCTTTAAGTCGTTTGTGGTACGCGTTCCTACCCGCCAGCTGCAGACCTTCTTGAAAGAGGACTTTTGGCCGAAGGGTGTCGTATATCGACGTTTCCGAGGTCGGTTACGCGACACCACGCAGCGCAACACGACGCCGACGCTACGTGTTTAGTTGTTTAGTTATTTAATAAAACTTTTATTATATAATATGTATTAGTTTATTTTTATTACACTATTTTGTGTATTCTTTCTATGGGATAAAATGTTTTTTTGTTTTTATTAATTGTGTTTTTCCATTACGAATTTCTCAGTACCAGCTCGGAGTTGGGAAGTTGATGGTATGACACCCCCTTTGCTGTGGACTATGAGAATTAAGGAACAGCTTCTGCGTACTTGGCTAGTCTCCAATGAGACTGGCCGTCGTGACTGAAACCGGTCTTAAGAATAATTATTATTTTATGATTTTTAAATAATATTCAACTTTTCATTAAAATAAACCTAATATTTACTATAATAAATATCTACCAAGATTTCTTAGAATAATTACAAGATGATTACTCGTATTTCTTCAAAGTCTTCATGACAAAAGTTGTGGAGCCCTGGTGTCTGAGAGAGATTGATGAATGGATCAAATAATCTTTCTAATAACAAATGACAGGCTGAAGTTGTGAAATCTGTAGACTTCAAATAAAAGTTTTTGAATGAATTTATCGCTGAATCGATGTCAACTTGCTTAACTAAATAAAGTTAAGAACACAAAAGACATGAAGTTAAATAGATAACAATGAGTAAGTTTTTTAACAAAAAAGTCTTTTGGTTGTGTATAATAATATGTACTTTTTAGGGTGCCAAACGGGCCCTTTTAGAAAACCCCCGTAAAACCATGATAGGTAGAGAGTTTATGTTTTGCTCAGAGAGTGTGTATTACTTTGACCGCTTTATGAATAAACGATAAAAAAAAAATTATTAAAAAAAAATCAAGGAGGTCGGCCCATGCAAGAAACTTGATTATTTTTGTGTAGTGTTAAATATGGTAAGTATATGGTGATACGGAACGACCGCCTTTTTTTATTATAAATATTGAGTCACTTGGCATACGGCCTTAAGTAATTCATACTTGACCAAGAAGAAACATGTCAAGCTTAAATACTGCAACACTTTAAAGTGTCAAATATTTAATCCGTAGCCCAGTAGTGCCAGTTTACCCTATTTACCCCAGCCATATTCTGGCAGAACCATGTAATTCGAATGGCATGTACTGTAGATCTTGGTAAGTGACACCTTGGCACAAGTCTCTGGTTAACAAGCCAGAAACGATTAAAACCCGAGCTCTGGTTTAAGTAACTCTTATTATTACTCTTTGACCTCCAATAACGGCCGGCGCTGACTGTCGTCGCGGCACGGCACAGCGCGCTTCGGTAGCCCGAAGGACGCTTTGGTATATCCCGCAGAATGCCACGACGTGCCGCGGTACAATTGTATCGAAATAAAGGAGTATGAAATCTAAACTCGATGAAATAAGGATAAAAATAATTTGATCAAAAATCAAATCCTTTTCCATGCCGTACCGTGCCGCGACGTCAATTAGCGCCAACCCTTAGCCGACACGGTTGGAACAATGGCTGAGCGATTGGCTGCTACGTTGCGAGTCGCGGGTTCTAATCCCGCACGGAACAAAAATTTGTTTGGCCTTGTTTGTGTACCTATATGAGTTTATGAGTACATGTTTGTAAGCACACCTAGACGATACAGGAGAAGTTTCTAGTGTTGGCAACGTTTTCATAATAAAGGAAAACAAAATAATAATTGGATATAAGTAGTTATAATTATTAATTCAGTCTTTGACTATGGCTTCAATTATTCTGATACAAAAATAACAAACAACGTAATTGTTATTGTTCTTAGTAATTACACAATTTTCACAATTACATAAAATAACAATCAACTATGAAGACGAAATGAAATAATTGGTCTCTATACATCTATTTTGTTTTATGTTACCCAGTAACTGGGTTGTGGAGGTCACATAGGCAGTCGCTTCATGTAATAAAACACCGGTATTCAGCTGCATTTGGTTAGGCTGGAAGCCGACCCCAACATAGGTGGGAAAAGGCTACTCAAATGATGGTATTTCCCACTTCAAAGCTATGTAAAAAGCGACCTTAAAAATAAAAACGTGTTATTTGAAACAGTGGGTAATGTTATTTCACTCGTCTCTTTGTAAGTGACTAATTTTATAAAGCTGGTTATTTTAATTAGCATGACAAAATGCTACTTTTTCTTTTTACCCATTTAAAAATACTTTCTTTCGCTTTGGTACGAATTTCAGAAAAAAAAAATTATGTATTCAAATCGGATCGACGCTTCTTTGGACCTTTACTTTAATAGATTGCGGTTTAAATGCGGAGAGGTCAAAATGATGTAAACGATTTAAACGGAATAATGATGTAAACGATTTAAACGGAAAAAAATGTTTAAAACGTCTACAGGAAATTAAAATAAGTGGCATCGGAAAAAAATATACACAACATGACATAACATTACGCCTGTAATCTCCGAAGGGTTAGTCAGAGGTGTACCCATTAGTACACCCACATTTTGTGATTTATGTTTAAGTCCTATGTAATAGGGGGCGAGCCTATTGCCATCAACCAGACACAAATCCAAACTTCAAAGCTGGTAATGAGAAATTCCTGATGGAAAAACCCAATAACACTTTGCCCGACCTGGGAATCAAACCAAAGACCTCATGCTCAGCAGTCACGCTTTGCGACCACTAGACCAGTGAAAATATATAAATATTTAATCAGTTCATTTTTTATTAATGTACCTGACATTCAAAGGAAATATTTTTTTTCCGTTTTAAAGGAACGTCCTTGTGATAATTTCTTTGGAATCTGTCTCACCAAACTTTTTAGTCATACGTAATTTAAAAACCTGAAATCTCGAATAATAAAAGAAGTTGGGTGACCACAATAAGAAAGTATTTTGGGAATACTAGTCTTTGTCCCGTATCCCTATTGTTGTCTTCGAAAAATCGAGATATACCTACACCGATATTATTCAATAGATACTTGCAAATTCCAGTGGGTATTCAATGTATTTTCCAAGAAAATCTGTCTGTATTCAATGAATTTATGACCGAATAAAGGATGAAGTATTTGGGATGTAATACTTGAGTTTCAATAGATGACACACAGTGATAGGCAAAGCCTGTACACTAGTAGTTTCTGTACCTATCGATAGCTAAGGTTCTATAAGAGATTATAGGTTCTGAAACTGATCATGTTACTTACTGTTACTTTTAAAGGTTCCGTACTACTAAGCTCCTAAAACTAATCCTCCGCTGTCCGTCTGTCTGTCCGATCATAGGTAGAGAGTTAAACTTCTCAGATAATGTACCTATTTCTATTGCCACTGTAACAACAATAATCGAAATAACGTAAAATAAAAAATAAAGGGGTCTTCATAAAAGGAATGTTTTTATGGATTTTTTTGTTCGATATTAATATTGTATGGTGGAACGGAACCCTGAGTCCGACGCGCACTTTGCCGTTTTAAAGTTATTTGTATATTTGACAGAAAACTGACAGAAAATGATTTCACGCAGAAGTCTTATGCCTAATTACGCCAAAAACTTAACTAAGAAATAATTGCTAACACAAGGTTAAAATATAAAATGTCATACATATTATGTGGGTCTTATTGAGTGTAATCTATTATTACATATTGAAGTGATTCCAACCATTCCGCTAACGTCAAAGTCTAATAAAAGTCGAAACCTATAACATACTTTATTCTTGAAGATATCGATAAATATTTATCCAGAAATAAAGTAGGTACACAAAAAGCTGTTAACTTTTGTGGAACTGCGGAAAATTGCTCAACGATACTTCAATAAAACTTTGTAGATACCTATATTATTATATTTTCAGATCTTTCCGTAGAACTTATGTAAATTGAACCTTCAACTGATGAATTGAACGTAGATGAAAGAGTTATAACGTCTCAGGAGAAAATCACTTTGAGAGAGAGAGGAAAAATATCTACCATCTTTCACTGTCTTTGTCAAATAAATGATAAATGTTGCCAGCGAATAGCTTCAAATTATACATCCATACTTTTACGAGCTCGTGGCTAAGTATCAACAGACGCATGGGTCGATCCATCAGGTTAAGCTACACTTTGCTGGGGATGGTCCGTTGATGGGTGAGCATCTTTACACACTGAATTTCCTCCGTGCCTAGGAAAGCACGTTAAACCGTTAGTCCCAGTTGTCATACGTAAATCTTTGACAGTCGTTACAGGTTGTCAGAAGCCCGAAAATCTAACAACCAATTTGTTGTGGAGGTTCAGATAAGCACGTATAAAATACTGATATTCACTTACATCTGGTTAGACTGAAAGCCGACCCCAACATAGTTGGGAAAAGGCTAGGCAGATTGAGTGACTTCTACAATAATACATGAACCTATCTTGATACCTTAAACTACGATTACTATCCATCCATAAGTATTGCAATGGATTATGTCATCGTTTAAAAGCGATTGCCAAGTTTATTTGCCAAAACCCGTCGTAGGATTAGGACCCGATACGATTCTGTAGTGATTAGTGACGAAACGTACGACTTATTATGCTATCTACAAACCTAGAATACCTACTTACAGTTGTATTATCTTAGATCTTTAAAGAGTTATACAACTTTTACTGTTGTATACATTTTTTTAGGAATTGAAATACTCGTGATTATAGAAAACTTTTCAATGGAATCGATTCTGAAATATGAAAAAAAACATTTTTATAGAGAACAGCCGAATTTTTAGAACGAAGTACCCGAACGCGGCTTGAGGTACGAATTAAATGACAGAAGTCGTCACGTAAGGAAAAAGCCTTATAAACCCTCCAGGTTTCTATCTCTTAGTCTCTGACACTTTTTATTATACACGAGTGTCAGAAAGTTCGTACCAGGCGGGGTCCCCCACCCGCTCAATTTTTTTTCATATTTCGGAGTTGGTCCCACAATAAAAATGGTTTATATTAATGAGTACTTCCGTCTGTTAACAAAATTCAAGGGAATTAAAAATCTAGAGAAAAGATCTATAGAATCTAGAGAACTTTCAACAGTATTATCAGCACACTATGAACTCCTAAACTTGAACAAACAAAATGCAATCTAAAGAACAAACATTTAGTGAAACTCGGTAAGTATACAAAAAATAAGTAATATTGGTACTTAAATAAAAAGTAATAGGTAACATTTTCCTGTAAAATTTTCCTCTTGATAAATTTGGCTTATAACGGCTTAATATGAACAACAAGACCTATAACAAAATGTGTTAGGAATAAAACAAAACATTGTATTACCCTTTTACAGATGTTAGGGTGTTAGTAAGGCCTTAGGGAAAGAAACTTTTTGGCTTAGGCATTTGTTTTGTCGAACATCGGTAGGTACTCAGAAACATTATATCGCTTGAAGATGGGAGCTTGACTTGTCTTAACGAGGACAGTATCATGTCCTCAGATTAAGAATAATATATCATTTTTATGGGCATAACATAATGTGTTTTTGCTTTCAGGACCCTGCATGTGCTTTTTGAACATACAGTGAGGTTTCGGCAAGGAAATAGCCGTCAACTTTCCTTCTTTAAATATCGCTAAAGTTAACTGAAAGTTAAAGTTACACACAGCACAGCACAGCACAGCACAGTACAGCTATACTCAGCCGATAAGTGAAGATGATGGATGCTGGTGTTAAAAAGAGACGGCAAGAAATGGGAAGAGACACTGATAATAGCGTAGCTCGTTGAAGTAGATGAGCATAATTATGAAACTTAACTTACCGATAGAAAATATATAACTATGAAGAATTTAAATTACTTTGTACTTGTACGTTTCAATGTACTTATGTAAGTAATTATTTTGAGTTCTTTTTTTAAACCTCTAATTTTGTTGTTTTGCGCTAGCACAATAACCTGCTAGGTTATCTCTTCACCACCTTTGGTTGACTGGTAGTAAATGCCTAAGACATTAAGTCTGCCATTGTACTTTTATGCTGCATAAAGTTTATATAAATAAACTAAGGCGTAATACACACGGAGAGATAATTTTGGAAGGTTTTCCACTGCTCGACCACATGTTATTAAAAAGCGCAACGTACACAGCAACTCTCAAATGCAAAAAAGGGCGTAAATTTTGACGACCAATGAAAGATTATCCCTGTCCACGTCTATTCGCCTCTGTATACCACGCGCCTTAGACTTTCATATCCAAGTCCGTGTGACGTAACTACTCTCTCAAACAAATATTAAGAATAATTTATCATTTTTATAGGCCTATCTATGGAGGCGTTGCGTGCGTCGACATTTGATCTAAAGGATTCTGTATCAGCTTGTAATGTGGAACGTTAACACTGTGTAACCAAGAATTATGTGCTTCAAGTTTTACGACTGCGGAGTAATGAAGTTACTTTTATAGCTATTGGTAAAGCTTGGGATGCAAAGTAAGTACCTGGTACAGTCTGTTGGCAAGGACGTCTGACCCACCATAAAAATAAACGAATTTGGACCCTCAGCTTGTAGCATTAAGGTTTATTCAATTTATATGAGCTTATCAAACTAGTGCTCGAGAACTCGATGAACAAATACAATAATAATACAGACACGCAAATTTGATCTTTATTACGTTAGCATTAGGTTATATATTATAACTACTTGTTATAATATTATTAGTGTAATAGCTTATTTTAATGATTGCATTCAAGTAATTCTGGTCTCGTGGCCTGTATATAAGACTGCGAAAAACGAGTTGTGAGATCAAATCCTGCGACGAACTTATTGTTTTGCTTTCAATTTAGAATTTATTTAAAAACTATTTCTTGTATTATTGTAAAGAACTATAGACGGATAATCTTCAAATAAAAACTTTCTAAAATGGTAATATTTTCGCATAACTTGTAATAAGTGGGTAGTTGAAAAATAAATATTAGTATTCATTATAAAACTGGTATTTTCAAATGCTACGGGTATGCAGTGACTACGCGCAAACATATTTTACCTTGCCTTACTAAATTCTGTGAACTTTAAAGTTTTTTAATTTACCCACCAGTTTAAAAGATAAATTGACGTAAATCTATTCTATAATCATATTGCTCGTTCTATAATAATGCAACCAATATTGTAGAAATGAAAACAAATTAAAAAAGAAACTGATAATAGGTGGACTGTGTTTTGACACCCACATGTTGTTAGTCGCCAATCCAGCATCAAACCGCTAAGCCACAAGAACTTGTTGGGAATACGCGAAATTAAAGATTGGTTTGTAATAAAATTATGTTGTGTAACTTAAAAGCTTTTCAACTTTAATGTCAACTAGATAAGGATTAAAATAACTTAACAAAATTATATATAATTCTGGTAGCTCCGACAATGTTACCTTAAAGTTACGTGTTAAAGATCAAATTTGCGTGTCTGTTTTGTTATTGTATTCGTTCATCGAGTTCTCGAGCACTTGTCTGATAAGCTCATATAAATTGAATAAACCTTAATGTTACAGGCTGAGGGTCCGAATTCGTTTGTTTTTAGGGTGGGTCGGACATCTTTGCCAACAGACTGTACTAGACTGAATGTTTTATTATTCAAGTATGTTTTTATTGTAGGGGCTTCATATGGAAATATGTCTACATTATTGATTTGTGGCGATAACTATCACGCCAGATACGAAGTACAATTACTATCCTCTATCTATCGTCTATCCTATCTTATAACTACTGTATGTATCCATAAGCACAATGTTTTGTGCTTCACATTTCGTGTTACCAAAAGAAATTATTTTTCACACAAAAAATAAAAGTCGTTTATACTCAGAGCAAGTCGAAAACTCATAGGGAGTTCTTGACTTGCTGTGAGTTTAATTTAAAAAATAATGCTGTATCAATGCATTGATGCACTGAAGTGTCACTGTCACTGTGTGAGTGACTGTCAGTAGATGGATGCGGGCTGCCCAAGACCGGGATGGTTGGCGCTCTTTGGGGGAGGCCGACGTTCAGCAGTGGATGGCTATAGGCTGATATGATGATGACGATGCTGATGAGTGCATTGATACTATATTAATTATAAAAGTACCAGCATAAATAAATTCTTTATTTTTCTCTCTGGAAAAGTACTCGTAGATACAATTAAAATGTTTACTACGGATTTTCGTAGCAAAAGCGCTACGAACTTTTCTTTTTGTACCTTATCAGGAAAAACAAATTAGGATTAAAAACCGGTATTTTAATCCTAATTTGTTTTTCCTAATAAAATTTCAGTGGGTTTACGAATGTACCGGCTTGGAACTAATGACCCCCAAGAGGAAAATGCGGAGAATTTTAGATTTGGACATACGGACATTCTTTTTGTTTTGTTTGGGACTTACATAGTTAAAAAGGTACTTGAATTTAACGAGAATTTATTGTTTTAATATAACTACAAATCAGTAATATTATTTTTTGTACTTTCACTTGTTTGTATCTTTTTTTTACTGTATTTTTTTTACTAATTTAGCTGTGAGGAAAATACGGAGTATATATTTAACAAAATTAAACTTTGGTTTAATTAAAGTTACTTGATATGAAGCTTTTGTATCTTTGCTTTAATTTTGTAATACACAACGAAATTACCATGCTACTTGAACTTAATTAATATGATATTTTTTCGTGAAAATACATAACATGACATCACGCCTGTAATCCCCGAAGGGTAAGGCAGAGATGTACCCATTAGTACACCCGCATTTCGCCAGTTATGTTTAACAGCCAGTGTTTTCGCCAGTTGTGTTATGTTTGTTGTTTTTTTTTTGTTTGTCTTTGTATGTGTATATGTATACAAAGAAAAATTAGTAATAATCTGTAATGTGAAATGTAGATTAGAATTAAAATAAATTAGGAAATTTGCAAACGTTTTCTACTCACAATCCCTAAGCTCATAATAAACATCACTGTGAATATTTATACTAATATAATTAAAGCTGAAGATTATTATTTTTTTATGTATTTGTTTGAGCTCGTTATTTTCTAAAGCTCCCAATCGGATTAACAAAATTCTTTTTGTATATAAATAGCCAGATTCATGAGGCTATATAACATCACGCTACGAGTCACAGCAGCGAAGCAGTAACCAAAGACGTAACTTAACACGAATAAAAAAAAAGCAGCTAGTTATTTTTTATATAACACTAGCTTTAGCCCGCGACTTCGGCCGCGTAAATGTCATTTAACGTGGACGCAGATGAAGTCGCGAAATATAAAATAGCCTTTGTCCTTTCTCGGGGTTCAAACTTACCCCATACCAAATTTCATTAAAATCGGTTCAGTGCTTTAGTCGTAAAAGCGTAACTGACAGACAGGCAGAGTAACTTTCGCATTTATAATATTAGTATGGTTTGGTTATAATTTTAGTGTGTAAAAACATATACATTTATAGTTATGGCTATTGTCGTAACTCCCGTACAATGTATGAATCGTATCAGTTTATTTGTTCGTTGAAAATAATGACCATCCTCTCAAATAGGTATGTAATTTTTGGAACACTGCCACTGGTTGTGGTCTACATATTTAATGTTTATTACTACAGTTCCATATCAGAAATATACGGTTTCCTGTTAGTACAAATGAAAATAATAACTAGTTTCGTTGTTAACACGTGATTTATCATATATTTTGTACTTTCCTAAATTAGCCACGGGAATCAATCATTCTAAGATGTTTATATAAAACCGGCCAAGTGCGAGTCAGACTTGCACACAAAGGGTTCTGTGCCACCATACAATATTTAACACAACATACAAAAAGATAAGTTTATAATCTCAAAAAGGGAATTTTGTGAAGTAACTACAAAACGGTTTTCGGATTTATTCCTTTACTACATGGTATTACCTACTTCTTGCCACATTTCATGATTCTACGTTAACGGGGAGTCCCATAAAGGTTTTGATTCCCTAGCGAGAGTTAAAATATGCGCTATAAATGACCTTATCTTTAAATTGCGTTGACTTAGAAGTTTAATTTTTTCACTGCCTCAAGGAGTAGCAGAGCCGAGTTACAGTATATTAATTTCAGCTTGATCCCCCTAGGCGTTCCTGATAGATGGACATACAGGTAAACGGACAGACAGGCGGACAACAAATGATCCTATAGGTAAGGCTTCCGTTTTTGTCGCTGACGTGCGGCACCCTAAAAATGTACACGTAACGTATGTAAAAACACTAGCTTTTGTTTTGTATATGAGCAAAAAGGTTCTCAATAAACGTCAACCTATCAAATAGGTGTTTGTTACATAATTTCGTAACATTCCAGCTTCGTGAATAAAATTTCATTTTAGATGTACGTCACGGAAACTGAAGTGGGTCAGAAACTAGTTCACAAAAAGTACATCTACTTAAAGCTACGTAATAAGCAAGAGTCGGTTATCTGCCACCAGACTTGGCAAAAAATTTATAGAAAATACGGGGTCGAGCTTGTTCTTTACATTTGTAACGTTTGAAAATTAAAAACATTCTGTATAATATAATAGGATTAAAACGCATTTACTCGCGGGAGAGAACGTTCACGTTGAGTTAAATATGTTTGTACTTCAAAATGCACTTCATTTTACACTTTGTTACCGTTTTCTTTTCATTTTGTTGAATGAAAAATTCACTACGTAGAATTCAAATCAACTGTTTATGTGTTTCTCAGTCTCAATTATTTCGTTAGTGTATTAGCTTTCCGTTAATACGACAACCATCTAGCAAAACTTGGTGATTATATCAATCGCCAACAACTATTCGCACTAACTGCTTATTAGGTGCCCTATGTTTAGCAGTAAACGTTCACGAACTCAGCCTTATTATTGAAAGGAAACTACTTCAGACGTGGGACTGCTATTTTACAGCGCTCAAGGTTTCAAATAGACTCAGCAAGCGCTGAAAAGTGCTGGAAAGCTGTAGAATCTGTTGTAAAAACTTAAATAAATCGCGAAATGGTCCGGCAAAGCTCTTAGGTATACTTCACGGGGTCTGACATCCCCGTCACCTAAGAACTTTGGGTTTACAGCGGAAAAAGCGATGGAGAATCAGAAAGGTATTACTCACTAGTTAGTTCTAGGTGTCCAAAGTCCCTTTTGATGCTTATTATAGTCTTTCGTTACTACATTGTCTGTTATATCATTCGATATTACTAGGTTATGCCTTCGCCTTGTGTTGCTTTTTTGAGCACGAAACCGTTTTTTTTCTAAAATAAAAGTAGCTGGATACACTTTTATACAATTAGCTAACTCAATTATTAATTAGCAATTAGCTAACTGCAAATGATAGTTCCGCCAAAATCGGTTCAGCTAAACAGATAGACAGACGGATATATTTTTTTAAATTGGCATAAGTTCGTAAGCTATTATTCGCTATTACAAATAGAGAGTCCAATTTTATTACTGTGTTTAGATCGTCTATTAATACTACTAAACACATAAAGTGTTAATATTCGTAGATTACTAAGTTGAGTTTTCACCTACATTTTACAACTCCGTCTTAGTAAATAGTTTTAGACTCTATTGATTAAAATTTCGGTAGTACCCACCTAGCTACCTACCTATCGTTTGTCTTAATTAGTCGAGTCTAGACTAAGTGGCCGTAATTGTATCAACCAGACGCTGAGACTTCGTTCGACTTTGTCAAGCGGAGTTTTGTACAGATTTTCCTTAAGGAAATTGTCAACCGCAGCCTAGGGGCAAAATTGGCAATTTATCGTAATACATAGCTATAACCTCTCGCTATATCTCAAATCAGCGAATTGTTGGTAGAAGCCGACATTCCTTTAATAAGCCTATCGGAGACATTGTATTCTGCTGATAGTAAGCCAAGACGTAGCTTAATACATACTAGCGCTTATCGCGAAGTTGCTTGTTCACCTTTTCAGGAAAACCTAGCGTTCTAACCGCAATTAATTCCCCTTGTGAGCAGTCTTTTAATAAATGATAAGGCGAACTGTTTTGTTCGTAGAAATGGAATATTGGCGGAATCCTTCCCGACGGGTGAGAATCCTGTGGTGTAGTGGGGTTTCCTAATATTACTTAACACAATCTCTGCGCTATGTTGTGCTATGTAAATGCTATTATCACATTCTCTTTAAGGGTTAAATCCTCTTCGGGAAACTGGGATTTGTCTACCACAAATCCCATTTCCCGGTAGAGAATTACGTGGGACAGAAATGATGAATAAATAATTTATTATTAGTAACCTATTTTGTTCAAAGTAAATTACTTTCATTTTCTCGTTGGTCTAGTGGTCGCAAAGCGCGACTGCTGAGCGTGAGGTCTTGGGTTCGATTCCCAGGTCGGGCAAAGTGTTATTGGGTTTTTCCATTAGGAATTTCTCAGTAGCAGCCTCGGAGTCTGGATTTGTGCCCGGTTGATGGCAATAGGCTCGCCCCCTATTACATGGGACTTAAAACATAACTGGCGAAATGTGAGTGTACTATGGGTACACCTCTGCCTAACCCTTCGGGGATTACAGGCGTGATGTTATGTTATGTTACTTTCATTTTAACGTTAATTATCTTTTGAAATATTAGGCGTAATCGTATTCGATCACATTAACAATTCATTTAAAATAATTTCTTTATTTGTTGCGTTTTAAGTGTTTTTTTATTTTATTTTAGGTGCATCGTCTTCACATTTTTATAATTATTTATTTGAAGTACCTAAACAAATTATAGAAAATTTATTTTTTATTAGAGCAAATAGGAGTTTCTTTCTAATTCGTCTCCATAAGAAACTACCTTTTGAAACCTAGCTATGTAAATTAAATTCTTTTTTGTATATAACGTTCAAAAGTGCCTTTTGTTTTTTGGTATAGGTACCGTGTAAACCTCATAATTATGCATTAAGTAAAAGCAGTTTTTTTTGGCATTTAAAACCAATTTAGTTGTATTTATTTCTACAGATAAAAAATACGACGTAAATGTAAAACCATCACTTTAGTTACTAATGTTCACATACTACACAGCCTTACATATAATACACAGCCTTCTAAATCAATACACTACTAAGAATACAATGGTCGAAATCTAGAGCAAAGTTATTAAAGACTATAAATCTGTCGTATTTCATCCATAAGCGGCCGTTATAATAATATTAAGCTTGATACACGCGCAGTTCAATTATACCCAGAGAATACCTACTAGATTAACTACTAGTAACTGCTGTACGCGGGTTACTGTACAGGAATATTACTTTTTTAATTGAATGTATTATATTCCAATATTATCCGCGTGAAAATCGGTTACATGCGGGCGTGTCAATTTCTTTGCGCGGAACCCTTAATACTATTTTAAAATAATAGTAAGTAGTGTAATTTAATCTTTATAGCTAAAATTATGCCTGTGAAAGTCCCGTCAAATCGGTAGCCGTAAAATAGCCGGAACAAACAGACAGATACCATTCTAAGTAAGTGTTTTTGTAATATTTATATGTTTTTAGTAAAACGCTGTATTTTTTTTGACGTAACAAACAGAACTTTTTTTTTATTTATTTATTTGTATAGATTATATTTTATGCTAATTACGTCTTGTCATTCCTCGTGGCTAACTGTCAAGTCGTTCTAATTTTAAACAGAGAATATCTTATAGTTGTATTAATATAAAATAAGGTTATAATATATGGTTAAACCAGCCAGAGTTTCTACAATACTAACCTGTATATTGGATTTACCGTATAACTTATAAGAAGTTGTGGTGTTAAAGTAGGTATTGAATAAAAGGGAGCACTTACACAACTAGGGCGAGAATATAGGATTTCGGAACTATTTCGTGGAAGTTCGGTAAAAGTCAAGTTTGAATACTAGTGTTTTAGTTCGTGGTTAAGTACTTATGAAAGTCGGTTATGTTATAAGTATTACAACTTAAAACAAACAATAAAATTGTATTAACTATTGCAATAAAGATTTTTATTTATATTTTTAGTTTGATCAGCAAATGATACATATTTATACGTATCTACAGTTGATGTCGATGTGGCAAGCGCGACTGCTGCTGCTACTTATAAATAAAATAAAATAAAAATACAATTTATAAAAAAGAAAGGACAAAACTTCGCAAGCAATCGTCCGCGTCAGTGTCAATAGTCCAAGTGCCTAAAACGCTGGCAGCATTGCCACGTTGTATGACAATGCTGACTGTCATAATTAGATAATATACGAGATTAACAACGTCACACATCAGTCATACCACACGAAGTATGTGGGAAAATATTTTAAACACAAAAACAAAAAAAGGTTTATAAAAGAACAAAAAACGGGTACCATCCATTGTAGACCGAGTAAGGATGTTACATAAAAAAACCTCAAAAAATATTCTTCTTTGTTACACTTGTTTTGTGAATGTCGCTTCATAAAATAAACATACATTTCAGGTGACAAAAAAGGCTTGAGGGGCGTTAACAATTTTTGTAACAAAGTTTAAATCCACAGAAGACTTGTTTCACTGCCATACTGAAAGCGGATCTTGACAGTAAAGCCCCCGCTAACAATATTGTGTGAAAAGAATTTTCACATTTTTATTAAGGACTTTGCACAAAACTTTACTATGTCAAATACATAACAAACTTTTGTGTTAGAATATTATTAAGTTTATTTTGCTTTTTTTTTTTTTTTTTTGAGGTGGTAAAAATCATCAAATGAGTCCTTCCGTCCTGGGCGGGGCGGAAGGGACTGTCAGACTTTTACTGACTAAAAAACCACCCTGTTCCTTCTGTTGCCCTTTACGTTCCGGGGCCACGGTATCCTGTTAAGACGTCCCGCAACCCCGGAAGTTTATTTTGCTTTACATCCTAAAAGCAATGCATTAGAAAAACCCGAAGCGCGACGATCGTGCGTTTATCTATACGCTTGTGTCCTACCTATGCGGTGCCATGCGACAGTCGAAAGTAAAATTAAATAATTCTGTGTAGTAACAAATATAAAGCAAAACTTCAAACCAACAAGGAACGCAAAGAAACCCTTTTACTAAGCCTACTCTGTCTAACGATCTGTCGGTAAATGTAACATGATAAACAATACAAATAAGTTCGGTTGCTACGGAACCTTTTGTCTGTCCCGTCTCGCACTTATCCCAAAAAGCCAGTTGTCGATACGAAATCTAAAGACTGAAGCTTAATCCCCGTATTGAACAGAAAACTCTGACAATCAGAATCGTAATAAGTTTCGACCCAAGGATTATACGGGTATGGAACACACCAGCGGTTTTCATCGATATCGACTTGCTGACTCAACATTGTTTTTTTTTCTCATATAGAGAATTAAACCACATCTTACAAAATAATAGAAGAAAGTTATTTTTTAATCTTAAGTATAATAGGATTTTGCCTGCTAAACGAGATGTTCACAGCCTCCGCACACCTTTAAGATTTTCCTCTTTAAGATTTAAACACGCCGCTAATTCCGAAATTAACGTGAGCTATCTATTCATTAAACACAAGTACATAAATTCCTAAACCACGCTTCAAAAAGTAACCATATAATTTAATAATATTTATTTATTTATTTATTTATTTATTTATTTATTTATATTCATTGTCATGATGAGACAATGTGAAAATGATTAATGATAGTTAATGCCAACTTGTGTAACGATATGGATTACATTAAATTTTGGTCGCGACGTCTGTGGCAATGTCTTTTCAAGGGCATATGGGGAGGTAGGGCACGCAGACAGACATGAAGATGATAAAATAGTAATAATACCAGCCTATAATTGGCCCACTGCAGGGTAAAGAACAGAGAAGGCACAATCATTGATCACCGACTTGCTCCAGGCGGATTAGCGATTTAAAACTTACGTTAATTATAAGTCCAGGTTTTCTCACGATGTTTTCTTTCACCGATGTCAGTGAAGTTCAAAATAAAAAGTACATTAAGAATTGAAAAAGGCACATTGGCCCTTGCCCGTTTTCAAACTCATGCATGAGAGGCATTGGGCTATCTCAACATTAATGTGAATGTGATAAATAAAACTAAATACAGTTAAATAAGGTTCTATTATTAGCCTTACGTCTACCCAGTAGAGAACAAAGATAGGGGGCAATTATACTAGGCAAGGCTATTCTCGTACTAACTTTTAGGAATGAAAAATAAAAATCCCTTTAATTTACCTAATTTTATTCCCATTTATTGTCGCTGAGATGAAATTGCGACTAGATTTTAAACGTTTTTAATAAGTAGAATTAATTAGACTTCAGAAAATGATAAGCATTTGCACGTTGTCTTTGCTTGACCACTAGGGAAACCAAAGTCAAGTTAAAGTAAAATCATTAATTTCAAAAAGACCAAAGCGCTTTTGATAGTCGTTTACAAGAAAAAAACAATTGAAGACCGTTATTCGTAAGGAATACTTTTTCTTTTTATAATATTTTTTATATTTCGAACCGTGTTACTTATAGGCCTAAACCGTCTTCCTAGAACCGTCGAGGTGGTAAATATAACTTTAAAATCATAATAAAGTATCTTCTACGATTTCCAACTGGCGAGCTAGCAATACCCATTAGGAAAGCGCTCTTTAGGTTGGAGTGTAGCCTTAGGGGCGCTAGGACTTAGAAAATTTTTGTTTTTTTTACGAAAAGTTTTTTCGGAAAAGTTCCAATTTTATTGCAGCATCTTGTTAAGCTAGTCCATAGAAACAAATTAAGCTCTGAGAAGTATGGCCCTACGACGCACCGTTTCCGAGTTATGGGTCTTCGAAATTTTTAGTTTTTTATAAAACACTCTATATTTCCAAAATGGTAGGTCGGATGAAAATCTTTTCTGGAAAGAAATTGTTGCTCTAGTCGAGAACCATGAGATAGTGTAAAGAAACCCGCGAAAATTAGTAAAAAAAAAAATCTTAGAAAATTTGACTAAGTCCCGTGCCCCTAAAGATACGCAAGCTGACGATCCGACACTTAGAAAATTTTTCATATTTTTTTTTTTTACTAATTTCCGCGGGTTTCTTTACACCATCTTATGGTTCTCGACTAGAGCAACAATTTCTTTCCAGAAAAGATTTTCATCCGACCTACCATTTTGGAAATATAGAGTGTTTTATAAAAAACTAAAAATTTCGAAGACCCATAACTCGGAAACGGTGCGTCGTAGGGCCATACTTCTCAGAGCTTAATTTGTTTCTATGGACTAGCTTAATAAGATGCTGCAATAAAATTGGAACTTTTCCGAAAAAACTTTTCGTAAAAAAATCAAAAATTTTCTAAGTCCCAAATTTTTTTTTTTTCAACCAAAAAAAAATTTTTTTTTTGTTTCTTTGCTGTTCATAGTGCCCCTAAGCGTATACTCCAACTCCAACAAATCCGCCCCTAAGACGACCCACTGACCGCTCTTTACGCTCAAAGCTTTTTCATGAAAGAAGGAAAAATGATTTTCGCAGTAAGGGAAAGCTATTTCACTTTGATATCTTCGATTCATATGACTTTGATGGTTGTGAGTTATTACCGACCAGCAGGAATCTGTTTTTTCTTACTCATGTACTTTTATTTTCCTTTCGATCTTTATTTTATGGTAGGTAAAGTATATGGTATTTTCTGCGATTAAACACTACTTGTTTATATAGCTATGAATATGTATATATATCGTATGTGCCGTTAGCTTATTATAATATTCCCAGTAAGAGTTTTATTTAGCTTTTATTTAAAACCCAGTTGTCAGTGGCGATCTCCTTTTTCAATGAACAGTTTATAAAAAATGAGCAAGGCAATCCAAAAAATGAACGGCTTTTCAACTATGAAGATTGGTCTTCTTTGGAATAAATTAATCCGTTCGAAAACTGTCAAAGAAGACACAGTGCAGTCTACAAATCGTCAATGACTTTTTTAATAGATAAAAAACGTACCTATTAATTAGTCTGAGATAATAATAGGGCATTGCACAATAAAATTATAAAGACGAATAGAAAAAATAAAACATACCATCTACCTTTTCAGTAATTAAAATTATTCTCAATAAAAATAGTTTGTAATTATGGGTTGTATTACGTTACTCAAAATAATAATGGTAATTTTTTAACGAAAGTAATTAAAATAATGTTAACTTTTAAAAACAAAAATAAAGTACTTACATTTTTTATTTAAAAACATAAGTCCGATCCGGTACCAGGTGACCATAACATTAGAAGAACACTACCACGTATATTCACTGCACTCCACACGACAATGTTCCGTCGAACGAGGCGAATTATAATAGGGGTATGTATCTACCGCGGAACGATGTTACCTCGGCAAGAGGCTGCGTGGTACTGAATAAGGAGCGGACTGGAGCGCACTGACGTATACGTCACTTTGGGCCGCGGGTGCCATACACTGCGTACAACTTGAACTTAGTCTTGTAATAATTGGTAACTGTAGAAGACTCTTGGTGGAATCCTTTAGGTTTGTATAATGAGGTTCGAAACGTCTTTAGCTGTGAACCGTTTGTCTTTATATTTTTTGAAATTTGAGATAGTTTTGTCGCGAATTTATCTGATTTTTGTGTTCTATGTAGGTACAATGATATTCTTAAATAAGAACAATTTTCTTCCAACATTTTTTGTTAAAGGAATTTTCTTTCTACAACAAACATGTTGAATCCAATTAGCGACATTTTTAATGAAATAAGTTATTTTAATTTTGTAGTTTGGATATACCTGTTTGTTTTATTGTTCCTATGCCTACATAAGTAACAACTAAGTAACCATCACTTTATAATCGCATTCGGTGAACTGAAGGTGTTCGATAGTAAACCTTCGCCTAATCTTCACAAGCACTGTGTTACGTTATAATACATTGCGGATATTCTGTGCAGGAAAACACTTCCATCTCATACGTACCAAGCAGTGTACACGGACCAAGATTGAATGCACGCGACGTTGTAGCAACGGTCGGGACGTCATTTGAATACGCAACGGAAACGGAAGCCTCATAGACAAGCGTAATTTTTTTTGCCGAAATTAAAATGTTTCATTTTGTTTTTTTTTTTTTTGTTATTCTTATAGCTGTCCATCAAGAGTTTTAGTGAAGATGTTTAAAAAAAAACAAGAAACCTTTTAATTTTGAAGGAGATTGTATCTTTATTTTCAACCATGATGAAAAAGGGATAAAAACTGGTTACTTTGGGCCACTTACTTTTGTAAATACCATTTTTTCAGTTGTTTTTTTATAATTAGGTTATTTATAAAAGTACGGAGTAGTAGACTGAGGTCCCAGAGTCGCTAGATCTACGTCATTTTACCATGACTGAAATATTAAGAATCGATAGAGGTATATTAAAAGGTATGCGTAAATTGTTGCTAGCTTCAATGCTGGATCGTACGGGCTAGCTTAATTCGGAACTTTAAAACGTCTGGCTGATATTATGGTCCACTCAAAATGGGGCATAACGAATAATTTTCTGAAAAATATAGGTATCACATGCTGATCTTTCTACATAGGTCATTTTAGAGTATTGACGTAATTAACTAATTACGTAATTGACTAATTCAATCTATGTAAAAAAAATCTTCAAAGAAAAATTTTACTATGGCTCACACACTGATTCGTTGTCTTTTGAAACTTTTTGTATTTATTTTTTATTTCAATTCCTTTTAATTAAAATGTAAATAAATGATACGACTTTTGACTTTTTATATTTTATAAAAACCAACCGTCACACTTGATCGTAAATAGGTACGGTATGTTTTATACCTGAAACCTGACGCTACCAAGCCTATACCTCTTCTCTGCTCGTCTCCTAATGACGTATGCATCTAACTGCCATTGCAAAATAATGTTTTGTCTTGGACATAGCTGTCGTCGATGAAGGAAAATATCGTGAGGAAACCTTGACTGATGTGGTGATCTAAAGAGGCCTTTGCCCCTCTATAAGACAATAGTAAAGCTTTTTTTATTATTAATTAAATTGACGTTGGTGTGGCGACTCTGGGATTTTAGACCATAGTATGTAGGTATCAGAGATGTTTATTATCTACCATAGTCTAATTTATTTGTTGTTTGTTTTAAGATGCCAGGTACTTATTAAGACCTGACCTTGTTACCCTTTTAGTGACGGCTAAAATACTCTGGCTAATTCAAAGTTCATTTTAAGCCGAAGAAGAAAAAGTTAATACCTACCTACACCGGAACTTTGAAATATTTCTCCGAATTTCTCTTTACACTATTCTTAACTCAGTACTAACTGAGTTGAAAAGAAAAGATCGACTAATACATATTTATAAAAAATACAGTGATAAAGTTTTGTTATCTGTGAATCTAATGAGTGTAGTACCAAGCTATACTAGACACCTCAACTGAACTCAAATACGATTAACCGTTTAGTAAAGGTTCATCTTTATACATGAAAAGTTATCTTCAATAAGTTTGTGGCCGCAAAATCTTCTTAGTATTTAAAAAAATCGCTTTCGTATGTTTGTGTTCGCAAAACTCGGAAATTAATCGATGGATTGACTACCTCGTTGGTCTAGTGGTCGCAAAGCGCATCTGCTGAGCATGAGGTCTTGGGTTCGATTCCCAGGTCGGACAAAGTGTTATTGAGTTTTTCTATCAGGAATTTCTCAGTATCAGCCCCAGAGTCCAGATTCGAGCACGGTTAGTGGTAATAGTAGTAGTAGTGGTATCTTTTTTTTATATTTTTAATTAAGTATTATTAGTTTTTTTTTATTCTTTCTTTAGATTAAGTACCAACTTGTTTAGGCTGTTGTAGAATTATTTTGTATACGTCACTTTCACGTGAATAAAAAGTTTTTCTTTCTTTCTTTCTTTCTAATAGGCTCACCTCCTTTTACATGGGACTTAAACATAGCGGGCGAAATGTGGGTGTACTAATGGGTACACCTCTGCCTAACCCTTTGGGGATTACAGGCGCGATGTTTATGTGGATTGACTTGAAATTTTTACACAACGTTGTATTTTAACAGAAGAGTATTTTATAGTAATCCTTTTTTTATAATTTACATAATATATTAGACAGAGCCACAGCGAAATATGGCCAGGTTCAACTATACCTATAGTATACCATACATAAAGCGAAGTAATAAACTGCTCTAAATCGTGTAGGTAATGTTAAGAGCTCGCCGCTACTAACCTAAAAATGAGTGTACTTAGCATAATGTAAGGGCCGCGTAAACTTTAGCACATTTCCTCCCAGGTCACGCTCCGTTCCCTTCACTCGCTCGTCACATTTACTTGTTATGTAATTAACTGGAGATAATTTTCCACAAAAAAGAAAGCGCTTTTGTAAAGAAAGACATTTCTATGTATGTTCTCGCTTATCTTTGTAACAAGGTAAGCTCGGGTTCCGAGTGAGAAAAGTACGTCTTTAGGTATTTTGCGGGAATAGTCGCAATTTCGTTTCGAGAATTTTCTTTGTTTTACTAAGATTTTGCTGCAAGTAAGCTGTGAGTTCCGAGCTAGAAACATCATTTCAACTAGATTTACGTTTGTTTTTTTTTATTTTTCCCTTAATTCATTTCTATTTTAGTAAACGAAGCAGAATTTTTATCTTATGAAGTCAACAGGTACAATATTACTACCGAATCCTTATTCTGAAACGATATTTCATCGTCAGCAATTTTATATATTCGGTAACAATCTTCTGGTGTATTTTAAAGTTATCTCCAGGAGCGGTCGTAAAATTCGTGAATCAAACTACGTACCTATTCCCGAGATTTCCAATCACGATTTTCGTCTCCCGATTTTTCTGTTTTAACTTTATGGATCACTCGTAAATATATTTAAATATGTATCATTATCCTTTATCAAATTATTTTCGCCCTAGAATATTCTGAACCTCGAAAATTTTGCATTCTTTTTATCATAATTCCCTTTGACAAAATTATTAAAATGCCCTGAAGCATAAAAATTCATGATTCAAGTGAATGAAGGGGAACAGGAAATTACACATTTTAATTTCTTTGCCCTTTTTTTGACACTTTATGTGTAATATTTTTATTCAGTTTTTGTATATTTTACGATTCTCTACATAAACTGATAATAGTTATACTCGTAGTTAGGTAACGTTCGGTACTACTGTGTAGTGGCTCATTGGTACATATTCAGGTACTAAAGAGCAAAGGCTGCGGTTCCACTTGAGCTAAGCTAAGCTACGGTGCTAAGGATCTCTCTGATTTATGCTTTACTAGCTTCTGCCCGTGACTGCGTCCGCGTCAAAGTTGATTTCTCCATACAAACTTTGGACCACCGTTTCATCCCCTTAGGGGGTGAATTTTGAAAAATCCTTTCTTAGCGGAAGTCTACTAACTATAAACTACCTCTTCGCCAAATTTCATCTTAATACATCAAGCGGTTTTCGATATTTCGTAATGAGTGATTGAGAACCTTTCGTTTTTATATATTTAGATTTTCAAAGCTAAAAATAAAAAAATAATAATGCAATCCAATTGGTGTTTGTCAGACACATCCTTAGCAACCTAGTTTAGCTTAGCTCAAGTAGAACCGCCGCCTATAATAGTGTAGTGTACGTGTATATGTAGCAATGAAGGGATAAGTAGTAACAGCACACATAGGCAATAATACTGCTTCGATGCACACATATAAAGGAACAATAATGATCACAAAAGCAATTTAGCTCGCAGTACTGTATGGCTGTTCATGCGACTAAAATGACTGACGCTCGATGATAGCTAAAGTTTATTCGACAGTAGATAGGTATCTATATGGAATTAATAGTTTATAGTGCTGTAGGTAGTGAATTATATTTGATAAATAACTAGCTTTGGTCCGCGACTTCGTCTGCCTTTTCAGTTATCGCGGACGCAGATGAAGCTACGGATGAAGTAGCCCATGTTCTTTTCAATTACGTGATTCAATCGAGATTCGAAAGTTTTTGTTGTTTTCCTCGGGAATAGTATCTAGGTACCTACTTTTTTTCGGGATGTGTGGTATCCTATGTTCATTTCTGTATAACTGACAACGTATAATGCAGGATAATCGTTCAGTGGTTTAGGCGTAAAAAGGTAACAAACAAACTTATTTTCGTATTTATAATATTGGTTAGGATGATTTATAAATAACTAGCTTTTGAGGGCCGCAAACAAAGTCGAAGTTGAATAAAAAGTTCTTTGTTGCCATGCAAACATTACCTACCTCTTTATAGTATTAACATAATGTAATTACACTAAGGTATTAGTTTACATAAGTTTGCAAATATACCAGCCGACGACCTTTAATTAAAACAATTGTCTGGAGAGAAAGCAAACATGGGATGAAGGGTACTTCAGTATTGCTTGAAGCATCGGCCATTTTGATGAAGTGAGTATGTAAAATTAATTTTCTATGACCCAGCACAGACCTTAGCGCTCTTACGCACTAGCGGTTAACCGCGGGGGCAGCTAACCTCGCGGCTAGCCGCTTTTCCAGTTTAATATGCAACCGCTTATGACCGCTAGTGCAGGACCTTAAACGGTTGCATATTAAACTGGAAAAGTGGCTAACCGCGCGTCTAGCCGCCCCCGCGGTTAACCGCTAGTGCGTAAGAGCGCTAAAGGTTAAACAACATTATTTTCCAGGTGTTTGTGTTCGAAACTGTAATTTTTTGGGGTTTTTTATCAGCTCATGTTGAAAAAGGATAGATAACCTTTTATGCTTTCATAATTTAGTTGTTGCTTGAAAACACCTGTCTCTCGTAAAATGTTTGTCATTAATATAGTTACGTTTATATTTTGTTGAATATGTCATTGTGTTTGTTGGATACGACATTTACTTAAATTGATAAAAATTTAAAGTTAAAAATATTAACCATTCAGTGGTTAGTAAATAATTCATGAGTGTTGTTTCTAAAAAGTGTTATAATAACTAACCTAAATTTAAAATTTTAATAAAACCATGTAATATCAGCTGTTTCATACAAGAGTGCATCATAAACCGAAACGGTCAAAATGTATGGAACGGTTGCTTTTTTTTATAATCGACGATTAATGTTGTTTCTGCAGAGTTTAAAATCATGTACTGAATCCGTAGTGCAAGTTTTTATACATACGAGTAGTAATTACGACTGTATATTCACAAATGTTGGGTGTGTAAATCACTTTCATGTATTATAATCTAATCATACCTAATTCTTTATAAAAGAAATTAAAAAAGTAAGCACTACCCATCAAATACACTTCAAATTGCCCAAGACATGCAATAAAGCTTAAAAGAACCAATTTATTTTAACAAAACCATCACCAGTAAACCAGCAATTGAAGAAAGAATCACAGCAGTTTACCCAAGAAATACCAGTTTAACAGCAATAAAAAGGCAATAAACGTTTGTCTGTGTTACGCAACAACTGACCATAAGTAGCAATTCACGCAAATAGTAACCGTATACTGTAAAACAAGGGGATCCCATACGTCTTTGGGAAAAAGGCTCGTATGGGCCATATTTATTTGTGGGTAGTGACAGAGGGTGAATAGGGATAGTGAGTGATGGATCGAGGACAGTTGTTTATTTGTTCAGACAATTATTTTTAAATTGAAACAAAAATAATAACATATTTTCCTTTTTTTTGTTTATCTTGGACATCACTGACATCGGTGACGGAAAATATCGTGAGGAAACATGGACTTATAATGATGTAAGTCTGAAAACGTCTTTCTACCTTAAGCGAGCATTTTGATCAATACTCGTGCCTTCTCTGTATGAGAAGAGACATTTTTGTCCTACAGTGACACAATAATAGGCTGGTATTATTATTATTAAGTACTCAGTTTTGCTCGGACATCTGTAATTTAATGAAATGAAATAATTATGATTAACGGTACCTAGGTATATGTAATATCAATGTAATCCTAAAAAGCTAACGTTTGTCAAAATAACGAGTAGGTATCCTATAAAAATCTCTAATGATTAACCGATAGGTAGCATAGTTGGCGCCGTAGCGGAGCGATTGGTTGTTGCACTGCGTGGTTCGGTCCCCCCACGAAACAATAAAATTTATGTATAGTTCCTGGTGTGGTTGTCAGTGTATGTGAATTTACATGTTTTTAAATCACTAAGCCTCCAATCACTAATCTGTTTTTGTAAATATTGTTGTGGAAATAAATGATTTTTGCTTTTCATAAGATTTTTTTAAAATGAATCCACGATACAAGAGAAATTCATGGAAATCATGGAGTAGGGTATCATATGATTATAAAAAAAGTTTTCAGACGGTTCCATTACTTTCGTGGAAAACTAGTATAAACACCACGTTACTTTGGCTTTTGTCAGTACAACCAATTGGTAGTCGATGGCCACGGAACCTTTGAAACGTAACACATGTGAGTTTGCAAACAGATTGAAATGTTGTTGTAAAACTTTCCGGAGCTTCGTACCTACGCGACAGCTGGTACTTACTACTACCAAACTACACATAATGTATTTTTGAAGGTGCCGTGGTACTCAAAGATACCAGAACGGAACCCTACTATTAAGACTCCAGTGTTTGTCCATCTGTTACAGCTCTAAATTGTTGAACCGTAATAGATAAACATACAAAGAAAATATTACTATTACCGCTTCAACAAAAAAAAAAGAAAGTAAAAAATTTCAAGATAACGTGTTTTTTTTAATGTGGTGTTAAATATGGACTGGTCAGCATGAGGTCTTGAATTCGATTCCCAGGTCAAAGTGGCAGGGCAAAGTGGTATTGGGCTTCCATTAAGAATTTCTCAGTAGCAGCCTCGGAGTCTGGATTTGTGCCTGTTTGATGGCAATAGGCTCGCCACCTATTACATGGGACTTAAAGATAACTGTTGAAATGTAGGTGTACTAATGGGTACGCCTCTGCCTAACCGTTCGGGGATTACAGGCGCGATGTTATGTATGTAAGTAATATATGTTAAATATTGTACGATGGTACACACCTCTTCGTGAGCCAATCCCACTTACATTTGGCAGGTATTTAGCTTTATTTACCAAATAAAAAAAAAGTAGTCAAAGACAATTTACTTAGCTGTTTAAACCAATACAAAAAAGGCTTTCAGGCTCGATTTAGATCTCATTTGTACAAAACAAAAGATAATTTACGAAGAATAGACACAAAAGTGGGCAGAGATAATCTCTTAAGAAAATACTTAAAAGAAAGAAGTCTTGTGAACATCCACCTTCTTTATGCCAACGCTACAATTCTCATCTCTTTTCGTGGATTCTTTGCCTAAGCTTCCCATTTTTCATTTTCACTTGCCGGCTTGAAGACAGCTTAACTTTTCAGGGGACACCCCTATTGTTATCGCTTGCGTTGGTTACCATTGCTGATCCTGGAAAAGGAAACGTAGAATTTTCGAGAATAATGTCCGAGTTCGTGGCGAATTGAATGCGCACTTTTTTAGTTATTTTTGTATTGTTTTACGTGTATTTTCTAAGTTTATCTTGGACATCATTGATATCGGTGGAGGAAAACATCGTAAGGAAACCTGGACTTGTAATAACTATAAGTCCGGAATCGCCAATCCGCTTTGAGCAAGCGTGGTAATCAATGCTCGTGCCTTCTCTGTGCTAGAAGAGGCAATGGCCTTTGTCACATTGCAGGGCAATGGCCCTGCAATGTGACAATATTAGGCTGATGTCCTGAAGAACACTCATTTTCCTTCCCAAGAAGGGTCAGGTAAAGCAGGACACCGATTGTATATAACCTAAATGCTATGGGAAAATGAATCATGTTATTTGAAGCTTAGGGTAGTTAGTTACTAGTCAGGGATTCATGGGAGCCCGTGACCATTCGCTTCTGTAAACAAGATAATGATTAGCAATGCTCTTATAATTAGGTTTTGTTGATGAGATACATCGATGTCTAACTAGTAATAATAGAAAGGAGGAGGGACGTGCTATAGTTAACTGGTATTCAATCGTGATTGAACGCTTTGATCAGGCCACCGTTTACAGAGACAAGCAATTAAATCGTGTAATTGGTGGTCACTTAAATTAATTGCTTGATAGGCGGACGCCTTTGCGTAGTTACTGAATCTCTGTTCCTCGATTCCTTTAAAGCTAAGTAATCGTTAATATGGTCCTTTGATGGAAATACGCCTGTCTGTCTATCACGCTTTCACAACTAAACCACTGAATCGATTTTGATGAAATTTGGTATAGAATTAGTTTTAAACTTCAACAAAGGACATAGACTACTTTTTAAACGACTTCGTTTGCGTCCGCTATAACCGCGATAACTTATATTTGTGTGATAAATAATCGATTTATTTTCTTTAACTTAACACTACATTATTTACAAAAAGTACCTATAAGTTGGAACAGGGACATAATGTATCGAATAAAGGAGATGGCCAATAACTGTCCGTGATAGAAGTACTTTCTTATTTATGGACGGATAAGGGTAAAGTTTTTACTACATAATCTAAACGGCAACAATTTTTCTTTGGTCTATTTGTTTAGTAAGATTTACTATCTTACGAAACCTCCATTTTATACCTTTTAAGTAGCAGTGCTTTTTACTTTGTAACCTATACAAATTATTTGTGAAACTTTTCTTCCCCATACTAAACTATCTTTGGAAGGGGCAACCAGATTCAATATTTTTTCTCTTGTAAATGTCAAAAGTGCCTTTCCTGTCATGCAGTACGTAAGTCAACTTTCGCCAAAAAATATGTTAAACCTAAACTATACCTACTAGGAGAATATTTAATCATAATCTTTTACATAACCGATTTCCAATGTCCGTTATAAATCTTTACATTGTCGATTGTTATGCAAATACATATAAGCTCTTGTCGTCCGAGATTGACGGATTACGAAGAAAAATCTGTAAGCAACTGTACGTTTTAGAAGTTTTATTCTGTACCCGAGCTCATATTTCAAGTTAGGGTAACAATACTGTTCTCCTTTTATTTTGTTTGGAGCCGTTTGTGTCGTATTTTAGACATAAACATATTTGAGACAGAAAAGTATTTTTGAAAGAAGGATGGCAAGAGTGGACCCAAAATGAACGGAGCGATGTGCACGGTCTACTTTATATCAATTATAATATCAAGTAAATAAGTGTTGTACAAAAAAATACTGAGTTATTACAAAACGGGAATCAAAAGTTATTAATTATTCATAATTAACAAAAAATAATCATCGTGCAGTTTCTAAACGAAACATATAGTTACATTCCTTTCTAGGCTAATGATTAGATAAAAAGTAGTTCGTTTTCGCTTGGTGATTTTCCTTCTTTTATACTTATACATCTTGTTAAAAAGTTGTTAAATATTCTGAAAACCCATAACGATGAAACATACGAACCATGTAAATAGACCGTAAAAAAAATAAGACTCATTATTTTGCTACATACGTAATGGATTATATGAAACGGAGAAACGGAACGTCATTATCAAATTGACACTGACGACATTTTTGTTGACATTTGCAACTATTTGTCTAGAGTTGCCCAACTATCGATAGTTTCTTTATCGATAGATCACCTCGAAATCTAGTAACAATGCTAAACCACTGATACTATCGATATCACAAAATAACTAAAACTATTGATTGGAAGCGAGAGAATCGATAGGATCGATACTATAACATGATAATATTATCAATAGTATATCGATTTTTTAAAGTAATACTATCGATACAACACCGATAGTTTTATCGATAGCTCACATTATCGATACCATCAATACTATCGACAGTATTGCTCCTAAACATATGCTGGACTTCGATAGTATCGATATTATCGGAACTAATACTTTCGATACTATTTTTGTATATGATTATAAAAATACTTAAACTGTATCATACTATCAGATAATATGGATACTATCGATAGGCTATCGATAGTTTAGCGATAGTCGACTATCGATAGGCAACACTATTTTCAACGGTTAGCGTTGTAAAAAACAAATAATATTTCGGCGATTTTGTAAATTCTTGACGACTTGGCTTTGGACTGATTATGCTGTATACCAACCTAAATTCGGCATTTACTACTGTATGACGATTTGCAAGTGATTTGGACTTTGTCAAACTGTTCAAATGCGGCGCGTTATTGTAAATTATATACCTACAGAAGACATCGCTTGTCCGAAAAAAGTCATCAAATTGTTAAAAGAGTTCAGAGATGGGTATACCCTCGCGATGTGAGTAATTGAGTATATATTATGTGAACTAATTTGTTGAATTTCTGAACAAGAAACCCTGCAACAACTAACAACTCGACCATTGTAATGTCTGTGCTGCATGTGGCAATCTATTTTGAGAATAAGGAGTAGTTGAAAATCAGTTTCTTCGTCTTGACATGACTGAAATGATAATCCGAATAGAAAACATTATAATAAGTAATATCTGAATATAATACCCCGTGTTTAATGTACCCCGTGTTTATGTGTCTGTGTGGTGTGTTTAATGTGGCTTTCTTTTTAGGTTTTTTTCAAGCATAAATACTTTTTACATATTAATGTAAAAAGTATTTATGCTTGAAAAAAACCTAAAAAGAAAGTAAAGTATAATGTCATACCGTAACCATGGAAACTATTATATAACAAAGATGTCAAATTAAGATTAATTATTTTACAACAGCAATAAAAATGGTTAAGTTTTATCAAGCAGTATTTTTAACTATTTATTATTGACCAAAAGTTATGGTCAAACACCCCGACAGGTTGGTTATGAAATTAATAAATATTGTACTTGCCTATCCATATTATTATTTTTACATTTGTATTTTTGACAACTTTTTACTAACTTGTATATTGTTTCAGTTAATCTTTAACAATAAAGTATGCGTGCTATGCTATTTGCAGGCAGGGTGGTGGACAGTTTTCACAGAAACTCTGCTCTTGTTGTTGTTATCGCCATTGCCTGTTGGGGACATGAATGTGGACTCTTGCTCACATGGTATGAGCATTTTGTGGTACGTGGATTATCCCAGACACCAAAGCTATGTCGCTGCACCAGCTAGCTTAAAATACAATCATAAAATACTATCTAGGAACGCAAAACAAGATTAAAGGAAGATGCAATGTTTGTATGTCTTGAATATTTTATAAGTAATTACAAAATAAATAAAAGTTTTAAATAAATAAATGTTGTTTTATTCAACAAAACTCTGGTAAATGTAGATAAAAGTACATCAACTGTGCTTTTAAAGAATATTCCAGGAGATATAAAGCTGCCTCCTTATCCTGTGATATTATGCAAAAATATTAATTACAGGTGAATCTGGCTAAACGGGTATATGACTGATAATTAGCACCTGAATAAAAATAAATAATAATATAGTATGTATAAATAAATAATAACCAATAATTGCGAGTCTTAGTTTACTTTTAGATTATTTTAGGTTATAATCTTCCACCTTTCATATTTTTTTTCTCCCAACTTTTTCAAATTACTTTCCATTTGATTTTTGGTTAGCCTTAAGTCGTTCTTTAACTACAAATCAGTTTCAATATTACACACTACTTCTATCACTGGGTCCCAAATTACATGTAGTCTCGCCATTCTCCTTTGAGATATTATTATTATTTAGTTTTTTTGTTCCATAGGCATAATATCTCGCCTGGTAAGTCTCGCATAACCTCAAAAATGACTCAACCGATTGAATACCTACAAAATATTTTTTATTGTATTCGCCTTAATACTCGAGCGGTTTAGGAAAAAGGAAAATAAAATTAGGGTCATCATATTGTATGATAATTACAAAGCATAATGTATCATAAGCTATACTCAAATCTGTTATAAAATATGGGTACAGTGTTCCAGCGAAGTAAATATATTTTTGTTTTTGAAAACTCGCCTGGTTCCATATCCGTACCTACAATTTTAGAAGAATTTAATTGTTTGTTAAATCATTGTTTTCCATCGAAAACGACCCAAACAAAATGTATTTTGTTTAGGTCGATGTAGATGTAAAGTGGAATCTATTAAGTAGATGTTGAAATACTAAAAGTTAAATGAAGTTAAGTTAATTTTCCTCACGAGTGCATTGAAAAACGTCATATTAAACGCGAGCATATATCATTACACTCTTAACTCTATTTTAATTGACTTATTAACTAGGGTTTAAATCCAGCCTGGACTATAAAGACAAAATTAGCTGACTTGTATCATAATATACGTATAGGTTCAGGATGTGGGACAACAGAATGTTGGTAAATTTTCTATCTCGTTAGAAGACACTCCGTACCTTACAAGATGTGAACAATAAAGTTCACTCTCTAAGACTGCGGCAGTATTCAGCTCAGTAGATACTTAACTTAGCGCTCAAAATTTACAGTATCTTGTAAAAGTTAGCGGCACTCGTGATTTTAACTAACACTTTGCATGCGTCATCTCGTTGCCGAGTCCCTATCTCTTTTGAGACGAAGTTTCGTCGAAAATTTTCTTATAATTAATTTGTGTTTCAGGAAAATTTGGGGTTAGTTGGGTTAGCATGACGCACATCTATATTATATAAAGTGAAAGGTCACTCGTTCACTCGCTCACTAAACGCAAAATCTCGAAAACTACTTGACCTGTGAAGCTGTTTGACAGGTAGGTGGTTTATAGGTAGTAGATGTTAGATAAAATGTTGATCATCCAAAATTACGGATTTAGCGACAGGGCCGAATTAAGGGGGTCGTTGACTTTCATTAAGAATTTGTTTGTCAAAACAAAAACAAAACGAACAAATCTAACAAATTCAAAACAAAACAAAACAAATTCTTCAGTTTATAACATTAGTATAGAACTATAGATAAAGTAGCTATAATTTACTTTTTTTTTTAAATTATAGTACTTACACCTGTAATGACAACTGAGTCAAATGTACGACATTATAAATATCTTTTTACCTCATGCTAAAGTTGGAAAGTGTTTGAAGTCAGTGCCAACGCCTGAAAGCACGTTTGGCATCATTCCTCGGTTAATAGTTGATAAACTTGAACTACGTTCATGCCAACTCAATGTCGATATCTTTACTTGATTTTAGACACACGATACATGGTAGAAAGAACATCGAGAAACAAACTTTTGCCGTGGATACTGTACATGATTCTAGACCTCCAATCCATGGTAAAATCGTTACCCTGTCTACCGCAGGACAAAGGCCTTTTTTCATACCTACTGAGGAGGCACGAGCATTGATTACCTACTTCGTTTGTTCAAGGTTGATTGGCGATGTTAGACTTACGACAATTACAAGGTTTTCTCCGATGTTTTCCTTCACTGATGTCAATGATGTTCAAGATAAACTTTAAAATTCTTGGAAACCCACACCCTCGTGCACGAATGGCGGGCACATAAATCACTGGGCCATCACGATTACTACGATCTGTTAAGTAATTAGTAGAATTTAATGAACAGACTCTCTCTAATCACAACAAACGCTAAAGATGAACCGGAAAAAGTAAACGTAAATCATTATGAATGATAACAAACGGTATTCTCTAAGGAACCTTTTTTGCAATTCAAAACATTACAAAGCCAGCCCTTTACAAAAGGAGGAAGAATAAAAAAGAAAACCCTGATTTAAATTAAGAACTTATATTTTATTTACTAAGTAATAAGGGAGGTGATTGGACGTACGGTACACCTGCCGGTTAATACGAAGCCCATGGATATTGACAAGCCCCGTTGCGCTGCCATCGTTGCCAACTTTCTCTAAAAATAGCCAGTATTTTTATTGCAACCATCCGAATCTTTTATTACGTATATATATCCGAGCGTACGAACAATATTTTTAGTAGCCTTAATTTTATTTTTACGTTTATATGCGGCTGAAATAAAAAAGGCTGTTTATGTACTATCGATTTTAATAGCACTGGCGTTGTGGTATACCAATCGTGAATTTTTCATTTCCATTCATAGGAATAGATATGAAAAATTATTTTCGTTTCATAAAGTTACGAAATAAGTTTAGTTGGTATAGAAGTTAAGGGTTTTGGTGTCTATATACGCCTTCCTCTATTCCCTCCATAAAGAAACAGAAAGCTAACTACTTTGGTCAAGGCCAATATTATTATAACAGTGTTCAAACATCAAATAAATAAAGTACATCATCAATTGTGTACAATATCGGTTGTCATAGCGATAAACAAAATAAAAAGTAACACACTTGGCTTCGATCGACATAAACATTACCATAGACAAATCGTCCATTAATGGGGAAAAGAAAAGATCGTTATGATACATCCATTAAAGCTAAACGATAATGGTTCCGTTCATAATGCCAAGTTACAATCGATAGCTGGCCAATTGGACAGAATTCAGGGCCCGATGAACTGCGGTGACCTCACTGCAACCGAAATCAAATTAAAACTTTCAGATGGCAATCTAAATATATTATGTAGATAAAGTTGTGACGGACAATATTGGCTTTAAAATTAGAAGATTTAAATACGATTATACCTACTTTAATTATTTGAAAAGTTGTCTAATTTTTATGATCGTCAGTGGTTAGGAAATCAGTTGCCAATGTGATTTCAATTCATATGTAACCTTCGATATCACTGACATCGGCGAAGGAAATCATCGTTAATTAAGCTAATATAAATCGCCCATCCGCCTTGAGTAAGCGTGGTGATCAATGCTTGTTCCTTCTATGTAAGAGAAGAGGAATTTGCCCTGCAGTAAGACAATAATTGGCTGGTGTTATTACTTATTATGGTTATGAATTATGTAACAAAAGCCACGAAAACATGGCACGCATATTCATTCAGAGAAAGACATAAAAAAGAGAGTGGTGTAAAATAAAATTTGTACTAAAAACTGGAACTACTACTTGTCGAATTGATGAACGCGCCCGAGTTACAGACCACATTAAAATTACGAGATTTCTGGGTTGATAGAAGCGAAAATTCTGCTTTTCATTGATGTGTATGTAATGACTTACACGAGTGTCCGGGTCAAAATCGTGTTGTGATATTTCAGTAAATATTCACTAATATTTGCGTCGATCATACAGTCTTAAATACTGCCCTGGTAATCGAGAGGGCAGTAAGTCGAAGGTGGCCATTTTTTTTTTATTATCGATTTGGAATGTACGTCAAACGAGCTTTCTTCCTATCTAGGTTTTATATTTCTACGTCAATTAGAAATGCATTTTCTTATTTGATAAAGAGCAGTAAGAACGGTACGATAAATCTAGTTACTACGTAAAAGAGCAGTATTTCATTGACATACTACCCTTTTTCTTAGTATTAACAAATTCCTTAACAAAAAAGCAGTAAATCTCTGACATACTGCTCTTTTCGTTTGTTTGAACCAACGATGTACCAAATGAATTTACTAGTAAGATGTACAGTATGGAGCTGTACTGCACTTTTAAGATATTAATTATAATGAATGACTCCTAAATATACAAATATAAACACAGTACCTTCCCTTATTTGCTTATATAACATGGCATAAGATTTAAAAAAAATATAGTCTTGCAAATCAGTAGAGCAAAGTAGTTGCTACTGTGCTACCTAGGCACAAATAATGATCAAAATATTCGGCCATTTCGCTTCGCGTTTTATTTCATTTTATTATTTTATATGTGTTATGCCAAATAATTATAACTAAGATTGTTGATCTCATTGATTATGTTATCTAATTAAAACGGAAGTTACTCGTAAGTTAGATTGTAAGTGTGGGCGAATATTTACATAACTTTTAATTTTGTACCATACTGTTCCGACCTATTTTATTGTATACTCCTTCTTTCTACTTCGACCTTTTTCTTACACTGAACTGTTTTACTTTTCTACGCTATGTCATGTTTTCTTTTGTCTTTTGTTTTGTGTTGACGTTTTGATTATTATACAATTTTCCATCATAAAACTAAGCGTTTTTATTTCGAGGTTGAAGTACATAATAGCGAAGATATCCCTCTTTACTCTATACTGGTGACGTCCCCAACAAGGACACGAATGGAACAGAACATTACCGATCAAAATAGAGGGGAGAAACTCCTGGAAACATTCCGCGTGGGCGTGAGGGTACCACCGTTCTATCCGGAGAAGCCTTCACTTTGGTTTTCGCAAATGGAAGCACAATTTGCGCTTTCTAACATAAAGGTAGATGACACGAAATATTATGTCATAGGCCACTCTTGGAGCCGCAATACGCTTCTGAAGTCCAAGAAATAATTGACCACCCTCCAGCTATAAACAAATACGAGAAGCTCTTCACTCTATATAAGAATAATTTTGTGAAACCAGGTGACCAATATTGTGATATTTGATCTGTCTCTGATTAAGTCTTAAGTTTTGATTAATAATTATGTTTCTAAAGAAGTTTTTTGTTTATAATTGATATAATAGCGTTAATCCAAATTCCAAGAACTATCTAAGATTGTTCTCATTGATTATTTTTAATGAATAAAACGATTTTTGATTTTATTATTAAAGATTTTTTCTTCTTTTCCCACTATTCATAGACGTTCCTGCTCATGAAATCGTGATAAAACCTATTAAAATACTACTTTAAACAGCAGTAACGTTCTATACTCCAAAGTGAAATAGCCTAAATCATTTTCAAGATCTAAGGTAAAGGGCAGTATGACGCTCCCTTACTGCTGTTTTAAGATAAAATTTAAATTTATTATTTTAAATTCTGTAAGCAACAGAGCGGTATGAAATTATTACTAAGCAAGAGAGCAGTATCAATGGCAGTTACTGCCCTCTTACCTAAACATTAATTTAAATTAGTTAATAGTATAGTAATGAAGACACGGTTTGTTATGTTTTACGATAACCCTGATGAAGATTTTAAAACAATATTATTCTACTGTAAAAAACACATTTTTCCCTTTCTTTTGACATATAGAACATAAAAATCGAGTGTATAGTTTTATCACAAACACTAAAATTGTAACCAAAATCTTTGCGCGCCGTTTTCTCGAAACCGCCTTTTTTGACTTACTGCTATATCGATTACCAGGGCAGAATAAACAATAATAATACCAGCCTCGCGCTGAGAAGGCACGTTTTCTCAAGGCAGATTGGCGATTTTAGACGAATATTAATTGCAAGTCTAGATTTCCTAACAACGTTTTCCATAAGACCATATAAATTGAAAAACTTACACACTCGTACTTGTCCGTTATCGAATATGCAACTTCATGCACAAGAGGTGGGTGCCTTTACCACTGACATGACATGTACCTAGTCAAGCCAAAATCAATTAAAAACCTTCTACGATTAATAAACTGAGCTACCGTTCAACACTTTCATTCCGGAAATTGAAACAAATCTTAATTCCAACATAAACAAACGTTAAATTGACGAACAATTCCGAGTATCTGAACCCAAAATGTTTCGAAATCCTTCATCGTCTCATCACGATACTGTTTATCTTTGTTAATAATTTCGACAACGACCAACTAATTCCGTATGCCAGAAGAGAAGTAACTTAATAAAACTTTGTCTTTTCTTTAATTAACATCGAAAAACTAATCCAATTTGCAATTCTCACTAGGGTAACTTTTGCCATGACAAAGATAATGCTTGTTGAGATTAGGCACGCCTTTTCGGTAAACAAAGTTTGTCGGCTATATTTATTCAATTGAACAATCGTATGGATAATAATAGGCGTATCGTATTGTCCCCCACTCACAGATAGGCAGGAAAAAACAAAGTCCAATGATAAAATAGCAGTCAATCTGTTTTATTCAAAGTTTTGATATACAACAACACGTACAGTACAATGGGGCATTGTTTTCCCTAATGTTCCCATATATCGTGGCTTGCTTTTAACCCACACACAAAGGGACGCTAAATGAAAAAGCATTTATTTGGTATTTCCTTCTCTGTTACGTTTTCGTATTTCTGTTTGAGATAAAGCAAGTAAATGAATACGTTCTTGTTCAAATTTGCCTTCATCATCATAAGTCTGTCTTTACCAAAAACGTTGATTTACTGCAATAGAATTATGTATGACTTATAAAATAAAAACAAATGGCCAAGTGCGAGTACGACGCGCACAACAAACAACAACAAGGGTTTTGTACCCAAATAACACTTCACGCTTTTAATATTGTACACCGTACATGTACAATACTAAGATCGAGCAAGGAACGCCAAAAATAAACACATTTCTTGAAATGAAATGAAATGATGTTTATTCAGTAAATTGGTTGTAAATAACACTTTTACACGTCACATTTTAAACTAGATGAGTCCAGTGTTTCCTAGCCGACTGCTCTGAGAAGAAACACCGAAACAAACTCAGAGGTCAAAGTCTCTTTTAAAGTCCATACAATTACTTGTAATGGTCAAATCATATGCGAACCAAGTAGGTTAGCTTGTATAGGGATCCCTATCATTTTGAACTGAATCATCTATATAATTATATAGAAATCAATGCCACTCGTTGTAATTTAATAACTCATGAACGGCTGAACGGATTTATCTTATCTTGGTCTTAAAATGTTCGTGGAGGTCTAGGGAAGGTTTAAAAGGTGAGAAAATAAAGGGGTAGGGTAGGGTACGGTAGGGTAGGGGTAGGGTATTGATAGGGTAGGGTAGGGTAGGGGTATTTTGTATAATATGATAGCCAAATTCCTGAGAAATAGTAAAGGCTATCTAATATCACGCTATGACCCTCGGGAGTGGAGTAAATAGAGACGTAACTTTCCACAGGTGAAAATAACCACGCTTATAAAGCCGCCGAAAGCAGCACCTACTAATAACAAAACTTACGTTATTAGTTTGTTAATACGATTTGTGAGTCTATCATGATGATTTAATTATTTATTAAGATCTCTGGTAGCTTCTCTAGATAGTAAATTAGAATGAAAAACAATAACTTCGAAGTAATATTACATTAAACATGTATTTATTCGTGACGAGACGAAGTCTGTGGTAACGCGATATAAGTTCTTCTTAGGCTTATCTTGGCTTAGTATCCAGTCTTCTCAAGTCGAAACGATCATTTATATCCTGAATAGAGATTATTGGCTTCTTATATCGACCTTCACGACATTGAGCCGTCTCACTACAACGCATCGAGACTTTTTGCTTTTTATTTATACCAAGTATTCGCTCTATTTGACTGGTTTTTGGCCTTTGAGTAAAACATTCGAGAATTCTTTATGTATCGACGTTATTTTTTAGTATTTTGCTCTGCTTCACGTTCTCTTGTATAATGCGTAACGTTGAAATTCAGATTTGTCTTATTAAATCTAATAGGCGCATCGTTCGTAGGACTTCCGAAATGATGCAGTCGTAGTCCTAACTACCTACTATTATAATTGCGAAAATGAGTTTGTTTATTTGCTTTAATGGCTAAACCACGGAACCAATTTTGATGAAATTTGATGCAGACTAAGTTCGAACTCCAAGCAAAGACATAGGCTACTTCTTAATCCGCGATTTTGTTTCGCGTGGACGAAGACGCGGGCAAAATCTATATATTACGATATAATATTATATTACGAGATTTGAAGTAATTTTTATTTTTGATCTCATTACTTACCCACGGTTTAAAAAGCGTCTTAATAATTATGAAACCGTTCTAGGATTTACTTTTTAACAAACTTGTCTATTACTTAGTCCTAATTAAGTTCTATTTGTCTTTTACTAAAGAAACTGCCCCGTTCGTCTCGTGGTCAAACGCGCGACTAATGAGTGTGGGTTCCTGGGTTCGATTCCCAGGTCGGGAAGTGGTATTTGGTTTTTCCATAAAGAATTTCTTAGTAGCAGTCTAGAGTTTGGAAGTTGGTGGTCTGACAGCCCCGTGCCTCGAAAAGCAAGCAAAGCCGTTGGTCCTGTGCCAGATCTTTCCCTGGGTATCTCGCCTTAACTATGAGAGTCAGGGATACAGAAGTACACCTGTGCTTGTGCACGCACTTGTGCACTACAATAATCATCTGTGAGCTTGGCTAGTCTCTATTGAGAATGGCCGCCGTGATAGAAATTCGACAGAAGAATATTGTTATAGCAAAAAAAAATATACCTATAGCTACCCAAAAGATTATTAAAAAAAAATATTTGTTGGCTTCATGTCAGATAGTAACTCGGCTGCCTAAATAACTATGAACAATGCAAGGCAAGTTTTTGGAATTCTTCACTTGAATTAAATCTTGGAATTATTTGTAAAAATCTGCTTAAATTTTTACTTTTTACAAATAATTCCAAAATGTAAGATCTGAAGACGTATGCTTTGATTAATGTTACATGTATTCTTATTTCTAGACACATTACTGAGTAAACTGTCACCGTGTGATATGTGACGTAACTTTGTGAAGTAATTATACTTCGCAATCTTCATAATATTTCTTGAATATACCACTGTCATGTCATTTCAGAACAATTCAGTGAAATAATTCAGTCGTTATTTTATAAGTGGTTTCTGCAGTATGCGTCAAATGGTTTAAAATTTTAATTCCACGTCGCATTTAAAATGACATGTCGTAATATTTTCTGAAATATAATAGTTGACATTTATAAAATTTTATACAATTTATGTGGGTAATGCTATTTTAAATTTACTTATAATACTCGTATGTATTTAATAAATCAATTTATATTCTATCTTTCTATCTATTTATATAATAATGAATGGTAAAGTGTGTTACTAAGCGCAAAACTCGAGAATGGCTGAACCGATCGGACTGATTCTTTTTGTCTTTTTTTTGTTGTATTCATAATTTCCAAGACAAGGTTTGTATTAAAGAAAAAAATTGGAACATCCGCTAGTATATAATAAATATATATTTTAAATTAATTTATATTATAAATCATTTATAGGATTTGTTTTTAACTTTTTAAATAAATGACTACTCGCTTCACAGCTTCTGTATATAACTTAATGTCAATGAAAATTACGAGTACATTTAAGAGGGTAATTGTAATCATATAAAAAGCTACCTTATAACCACAAAGTGGCCTCACCAATGACATAAGTAAGTAGGCGAGGAAGGCCATTTAATAAATTGCGAATAAAAGGTTTTACTCAATAACCCCAATCAAATAAACATGATCTTCAGTCAAGCATTAGATTATCCGTGTAATTTGAATGGTATATCGACTTTTAGAAAAGGTTCGATTTTCCAGGACGTTGTCTCGCTCTTACAATATCTGACTAAAGCTGGATGTGTCATTAACTCCTGGATAGGTAGTATAACTACTCGGTCTTTTTATGGTTTTGTAACTGAAGGGTGCCAACGTGACACTATAACTAAGTCCGTCAGCATATCTGTCAGCGGGCTGTAATTTATGTACCGTGATAGGTAGTGGGTTGAAATTTTCATACAGTATGTATTTATATTACCGCTATATCAACATACAATTAAAAATAAAATAAAGTTATAAATTAAAGGGAGATATTTATTTCTATGTATGTTGTATTAAATAGGTATTGTACGTTGGTACGAAACCCTTCATGTGCGAGTTCGACTCGTGGTTTTTATAAAAATCGAATGGTTCACTGAACGCGTCGAATGTAACTTAAAAAACGACGTCTTAACTACAATTTTAATACTTAGGTTCCTACGTACTTTAAATAGTAGAATGGCAGAAGTAAGTTAAAAATAACTAGTATTAGTATATTTATTTAAGGTTTTTCACTCACCATAGTTACTGAGCTATTCTAAGCTATAAACCCTCGCAGATAATTGAAATAAAAAGAAAATAATGTGCTTAAAATTCTTGAATTTTTTGACAATACTTGCCTGTTTTAGTGACGATTAACATAGTTTAACATCGAATGTTTCCACTGAAGACGTCCTACTAAAGAATAACGATTTCCATCTTTGACCTAACCTTAGACAACCCTATCATTCACTATTATCGTCCACTCATTCCAAATTGTAAGCGATTACATACAATTGCTGAGAATCATTCAACACGGATCGATCTTATACCAATCAAAACGCAATTATATCCGCTATTGGTACGTTAATAGAAGCGATAGCTGAATAACAGAAACATTCCTTCCATTTGATGATAAAATGTAGGTCAAGGTTGTGGTATGTTTGATTTGTGTTCTGGAACCTTAATGATATGGTTACTGTATTAATTAGGGAACAAACAATTATGTTGGATCTTTTATTTACAAAACGAACTTCTTATGGAAATACCTATTAAACTTTTGTTAACCATATTAGTAGCTATGGCGTGCTGGACACGATTTAACTTGTCATTAATTAGAAACATTCCGTGTTGAAAATCAACCTTTGCTTTGGAGAGGTGCCAGAGAAAGAATGTATTTGAGAACGGGGTAGTGAAAGGGTTGATAATATGAACCATTGGTCTTGTAGTCACAAGCGCGGCTGCTGAGCGTGGTGTCCTTGGTTTAATTCCCAGGTCAGGCAAAAAGTGTCATTTTCCATTACGAATTTGATCAGTAGAGTTTAGGAGTTGGTGGCGTGACATTCCTTGCCTCGAAAAGCACGTAAAGCCGTTGGTCCTGCGCCTGATCTTTTCGCGGTCGTATCAGATGGCCGTCCCATCGGTATATGATAGTAAGGAAAGAGGAAGTGCACCTGTGTTTGCACACACTCTTCTGTTCTATAATATCCTGCGTACTTGGTTATTCTCCATTGACACTGAACGCCGTGATCGAAATTTGGCCGGCGAAATTGTATATTAATATAAAAGATATCTGTGCTTTAAATATCGCAACTACTGTGACCATTCCTTTATACCGCCCGCGTCCGGGCACAGTACAATGCTTGCTTCGCTATGCTGTATTATTTTTCATTCGATATGGCACGCGCTAACGACCGCGCTTCGGTTTCAATATTAAAAATAGTTGACAAGTTTTGCTTTTAGCGGTTCCTGTCGACTTTTATGTTAAAGTCGGGAAAAATTAAACTGATATTGGATACCGATAAGAAGGGTTTACGATTTTAATGTTTGGTTATTTTTGTTCGATGTTTGTGTTAATAGTTATGAAAGGGAAACTGAAAACAAACTTTTAGGCCTGAATAATTTAATGCTTCGTTATTATTATTAGAAATAAATATTGAGCTTAATGTTAGTTTTGTTATTTCGAGGCGATAAAATGAAATAACGGATGTGAAAATATAGTTACAATCATTGCGATTTTTTTTTGTTTTGACCATACTTGGAAATCTTCTAGTTGAGCCTCAAAGAGCTGTCAGCACAGGGACGGGGCTCCAATGGGGCCAAACGCCTGCCGGGGTTGCAGGACGTCTTAACAGGATACCGTGGCCCCGGAACGCAAAGGGCTTCAGAAGGAACAGGGTGGTTTTTTAGTCAGTAAAAGTCTGACAGTCCCTTCCTTCCCCACCCAGGGCGGAAGGAGTCATTTGATGATTTTTACCACCAAAAAAAAAAAAAACTAAAATCCGTAACTATAGGTAGACTCAGTACATCGTTCATTGTAACAAAAATGATTAAGTACGCCCAGCACTAAATCTTGTTTACTTCTCAGTAGCAGAAATACGCCCACGTGGTACTATTATACTGATTAGGTAGGTACTAAAATAAATCTCGCACAATCACGATGAATTTACCATTTTATATAAAGTTCGTGTTTATCTGGATTGTTGATTAATATAGAATTCTATATTTAGCCCTTATTTCTAACCTAACCTGTCCGAGTCGGGGTGCCCGATCTCGCTTCGCTCGCTTATTAAATGGTGGTGTCGAATTGAGAAGAATTTAAGTTAAGTACGGTAGTTACCTAATATGTTAAGTTCCTTTTTTGTCTTAGAGATTTTAGGCTTTGGGATGTAATTTCGGGATTTTAAACTTTCGACCAAACAATCATTCGGCGTTTAATTTTTCGGGATTTCTTCCATAGGCATTTTAAAATATGGTCTTTCAAATTTCGGTATTGTAATATGTACCTACCCGAAATTTATGTAATGAAATGTGGCAAATTGTTGACCGAATTGTCAGCAGTCTTTACGCGCTCGACCATTTAATAATTGTTGTCCAGCCTATTATTGTCTCAATGCGGGGCAAAAGCATCTTTTCATACAGAGAAGACACGAGCATTGATCACCACGCTTGCTCAAGGCGGGTTGGCGATTTCAGACTTTTTTTTAAATCTACCTAAGATCATCAGGACGTTTTCCTTTTTCGCTGTCAGTGATGTCCAAGGTAGTACATATGAAATGAAAAAAGTCACCAAATATCCTTGTGAATGTCGGGCACCTTAACCATGATCAATTCGACCGAAGCTTAACAATTTGCCACATTTATTTTTCGTTGATTTTCGTGTGAGAAACCGGGGGTTTGACGTTTACTTCCTGACGTTTTCTGTCGTATTATATACACTTCGACGCGCAAACATCAACACCCAGAAAAATTTTCAATAAAAAATCATTTCTGTTTTTATTTTCCACATTCGCGTCAATTCCCTATCACATCCATTACTTTCAGTTTTGCTAACTTGTACCTCGGAGTTTTATCCGGGCGACATGAAAAACGTCTATCGCCCGAATGAATCTCAGTCGTAAAACAAATCCGTGCCATTTTTCGGAGTACATTACACGCAAACCCACTTCCTTTGGAATAAACATAGGTACCACGGTTTAAAAGCGTTTATCTTTTGTATTTAAATGGATTTTATATGCAATAAAATCTTAAAATCTGTCCACAACGCAATAATTTAAAAACTCAAAAATGTTTTACTTTCGATTCTGTTGGTATATCGGTTCCACTCCGAATCATATTTGTGATTCTGTTTATGTCGTTCCCATGATACCAAACCTATACTCGATCCCATTACGCTAATGTCAAGAGCAGAATGACTCGCCAAAAATAAAACTGTGTTCCGTGATTCATCTAGTACAGTTACCTATAAAAGGATTTTTATTCAACAGCCAGCTTCGAGTGCATTGTTTGTGAATATAAAAAAGCTTGTTACATGTACCTAACTGTCTTATGATACCTAACGCTTAGATGGGTTAGGCAAGTTATAAAATGTACCTAACTACTTTTATTTTAGTACACTTTTAATACGTCAATTTCTTACAAATTGAGTAGTGACAGTAGGCATTGTTACCATGAGTCAGTAATAAACATTGATGGTTTCTAAATACAGTTTATTCATCAATCGAGGTCGACATAACAATTTACTATGTTTACGACAGTATATTTAGGGTAACCACTTACCCAAATTGCTGAAAAAATACACTGTTGGTAGGTATTTACCTAAACGTCTTGTTTCATGTTTTATTCGCACATTTCTGGCATCGGCTGTACAGGTATCGTGCGTGTGTGGGTTTGTCTCGACACATCATACTGTAAGTACATTTTTAATGTGTGGTGCGAAGGTATGCACGACATTGTCCCTCGAGGTTGTCCGTGATTTGATGTTGTCGCTTAGATTCGGCGTGTTCTGGGTCATTAAACATACACCAACGATTCTCTTTACACCAAGTTCTCACTTTGATTAATGAAATTAAAGCTAACGAATTGCAGTGTTGTTTAAGCGGGTCAGGTCTATCCGAAGCTACATTGTCTTTTAGATTATAGCGGTTTGCATAAACTGTTTAGATTAACTTGTGCTTGGCATACTTACGCATGTTTGTTCACCTATTTTGTCTTCGTGCGACAAAAAAATTTGTCGTGCAAAAATTCAATTACCTAATAAAAGGACTCGAAATGTGATTACACTACAATCCTTCAAAGCTGACAAGATTGATCAGTAACTCACTTCACCACATTCTCCGCTTCATAAATTTTCTCCGTAATCCGTTTACTAATAAAAGAGATTTCAGCAAAATAATTGGTCAATAACAAAATAATGTAATACGACAGGCGAGAGAATCTGTTATTGGCAATGGTATAGTCGGGCCTGCCAGTAGTTGTTAACTGGAACATTTCTTGTCGCTGGTTTCCTCTGGCTGACAAGTATCGGAGTAGTTTGTTAAACAAGAGGGGATAGAGAGGTGTTGTGTTCATTAGTTGTTCGGACATTGTATGCTCATCGAACTAATGGAGGGACTTGCTTGATTTCGACCGTGTTTGTTTGTGTTGCTTATATTGTTTACATGTTTGTCTGGCTGTTTTTGTTTGTACTTTTTTGTCTACGTTAACGTGTTTGAGTTGACACTTCAGGCTAAGCTAAGATGGTTTTGTAAACATTTTTGTTTTTTAGTTGTCTGTTACAATTTACAATGAATGAGGTCATCTTTTATCTAAGTTTTTTATAGTTATCACTGACATTGGTGGAGGAAAATATCGTGAGAAAATTTAGACTCATAATATAATTATAGGTTTGTACCTATAATTATATTATGAGTCTAAATTTTTTCACGATATTTTCCTCCAGACTTGTGTCTGAAATCATCAATCCGCTTTGAGCAAGAGTGGTAAGCAATGCTCTTACCTTCTCTGCTTGAGAAGCCTTTTCCCTGAAGTATTCTGCTATATCCTGCTACTGACAGCTGACATGTTGTTTTGGTTGTGTATTCTTTGTAAAGTGCGTTTCACCGAATAGTTCCTATGGCGTTATGTTGCCTACTCTGTCAAGAAACACTGTCTGCAACACTGAAAAATATTGCTGCCAACATAACGCCATAGGAACTATTCGGTGAAACGCACTATAGCCAGACTGTTATGTGTTTTTCGAATGCTTGAAGTACTAGCTGCCAGGGCAATGCATAGTAGGTATGCAACTGTGTACTTTATTTCGTTTAAGCACATGTATTATATCTATTTGACTACTCTGTCAAATTATTGATTTTCTGTCTTAATTGGTTTATCCATTTCAAATTAACAACTAAATAAATAATAAATAAAATACAAATTGCACTTACCTGTCTCATATTTAGACGTTGATAGCGTTCCTTTTGTCATATGCAATGGTTTCCCTGTGAAATAAATAATAGGATAATCGCATGAAAAACAATCTGGTATAGAGAAGATCGTTATTTACCAGGGTCGTTCCACGCGAATAATGCTAAAACGTCGCCATGATTTATTTCATTCCCATTTCTAGACAGTAAATAACAGATTTTAGTTAGTAAATAATAAAGTCCCTGAGTAAGGATACTTGTAATAGGTAACGATTTTAGCAATAAAAACTAAAATATCTGGCGTAAATCCTTTCAAATAAGTAGGTATCATTAGTATGATGTTAGAAAGTATTGGGCTATTTTGGAGCAGCTTTTTTCAATCATAGCTGTAAAATGTTTAAATATATTCTTTAATATTCCTAGGTTTTTATGGTATGACTGTATAATATGTAGTAGGTACATATATGTATGTGGGGTGTAATAAGACACATTATTATGTATAATTATAGCCGTTAACCAGGCAATTTTTTTTGCTGGGAAACGACTTTGTATTGTGAAAAATCGCTTTTTATGGTACTGCGGAATGTAACGCATACATAATATTGTGTTTACCATTGCATCCAAACGGTACAGGGGTTGTTGGTATATTTAAAGTTTAGTTAGAAAATTAAATTTTTATTCATTTTCGCAATAATATAAAACTTTAATCATTGCGTCCCTAATAAGTTACATCTAAGTCTAAGTCAAAACGTTTATTGCGAACTAACTGTACAATGTTGATGTTATTTTATGCTTTTTACAACATTGCAATTACATTAAGAAGTCAAAGAAGTATAAACACATTGATCATAACATATAAGGCGTAGGTAGTAAGAAAAATTAAAATGTAGGTACATACCATGAAAGAGAAACAATGAAGAGTTTACTTAGTACTGAAACAGTACAACCGAGAACAAAATACTTACAATCTCAATTCTATGAACATTGAAAATGAAACCAAAAATAAATGGCAATTGCTGTCCTGAAACAACGACCTCTGTAAATATTTTAGTAAAACAACATCGCTCCTTGTTGTCCCAGCTGAAATATTTCAACAGGCATTAAAACTCTGTTCTCGATTGTACATTGCCATGTTAGGAACAGTGTACACAGCAATGCACTTTACGTTCTATATGTAAAAGTACTTTTATATAAATAGTAGAATGCATGGGCTTTTTTGTTCGCAATAGAATGGAAAAATAGTAAACATTTTATTTTGTAAACAACAATGAATTAGAATGAAGCAAATGTAATGAATAGAATACATAAGTATTTTTATGAATAAATAACTCCTTGTTGCCTCGTTGGTCTAGTGGTCGCGACCGCTGAGCTTGAGGTGTTGGGTTCGATTTCCAGATCGGGCAAAATGTTATTGGGTTTTCCCATCAGGAATTTCTTAGTAGCCTTGGAATTTGGATTACATGGGACTGAACTAGTAAAATGTGGGTATAACGTGCTAATGGGTACACCTCTGCCTAAGCCTTCGGGGATTACAGGCCTGATGTTATGTGAATAGATAATTATTGTGATACACACACACAGATACAATATTGTGGTTTTAATGTGTGGTCTAATGTAATTAATTTTAATAGGTCACCTCATTTCAATTTGCTCAACAATTCAGAAACGACCATTTATAACAAATGATTTTGAATCGGAAATTAGGCACAGCCTTTTTATTTGGTATTGATATAGTTTTTTTTTTTTTTTTTTTTTTTTTTTTTTTTTTTTTTTTTTTTTTTTTTTTAGGTGGTAAAAATCATCAAATGACTCCTTCCGCCCTGGGTGGGGCGGAAGGGACTGTCAGACTTTTACTGACTAAAAAACCACCCTGTTCCTTCTGTTGCCCTTTACGTTCCGGGGCCACGGTATCCTGTTAAGACGTCCCGCAGCCCCGGCAGGCGTTTGGCCCCTATTGGGGCCCCGTCCCTGTGCTGACAGCTCTTTGAGGCGCGCGCGAACAGAACGCGCCGTCGACCCGGGCATGGTCCTTGATCGGACGGCGAGCTACCCATTACTCGCCGTCCGCAAGCCCGCGCCTACGGTGGCCGGATGTCGCCTCGCGACGTCCGACGCCCTGGGCGTCTCCCGCGGCGGCTGGGGCGTGAGGTGGAGGATGTCCTCTCCCTCACGCGGCCCGCCTCCTCCTTCGCTAGCATTACTGCTTCGCAGAAGGAGGTGACTGCATCCCATTCCCTCTCGCCTCGGAGCATGGCCTGAACCAGGCCCGGACGCGAGAGGTCGCCGCCGCCTATCGCCTCCGTGAGGACACGGCGGTGCTCTGCCCAAGCGGGGCAGACCTGCACCGTATGCTCCACCGTGTCCTCCGGGCGGTCCACACAGTGGTGACACCCGGGCGTTTCCTCCCGTGCAATCCGACACAGGAACCTCCCGAAACAACCGTGTCCGGTGAGGACCTGCGTCAGCCGGAAGGTGAGGACGCCGTGGCGCCTCTCCAGCCACTCCTCAAAGAGGGGTCTTACCGCCGCGATTGCAGCGTGCCCGAACTTAGGTTGCGACAGTCGCATCTTCCATTCCGCCATGAGATCGCACCGGAGCTCGATCCGCAATGCCGCGATTTGCCGCGGCAGCGGGGTTTCGCCCCGGCGCTGCGCGTCCACGCGCCACTCGTAGACGCGCTGGAGGACTGTAGCCTCCAGATCCCACGGCGGTAATCCGGCAAGGAGGTTTGCCGCCTCGCCGGAGACCGTGCGGTATCCCCGGATCATCCTGATGGCCATGACCCTCTGGCAGGCGACCAACTTGGCTGGTGGCCGCCGCCTGATGATGGGGGCCCACACAGGGGCCCCGTAGAGGGCCATGGACCGCACGACCCCCGCGTACAACCTCCGGCAGGAGGCGCCTGGTCCCCTGAGGTTGGGCAGGAGCCGCCAAAAAGCAGCCCCAGCCCTTTCCAATCGTGGAGCCAGACGTCTAAAATGCTCCTGGAAGCCCCACCGGCTGTCGAGGACGAGACCCAAATACTTCATCGTCGTCTCGACGCCGATGTGGACCCCTCCCACCGTTAGTATTGATATAGTTTACATTGCTTTATAACAGGCGTAAAAAACTCTTTCGAACACGCAAGTTACATTTACACTGACAGTTAGTAGTATTAGATAGTTTATGTTGTTATGTAAAAACTGAGAAAAAGTCAAAATTTATTACATACGTATTATACATACATAATCTCACGCCTTTTTCCCATGGGGGTAGGCAGAAACCACAGAACGCCACCTGCTACGATCCTTAATACTCCTTTCGCCTCATCTACGTTCATACATCTCGTCATACAAGCACGCCGGTTACGAGTACTCCGCACCTGACCTTTCTGAAGAACCTCACCATTAAGGTCAGTGTAGGTCTTCCTAGGGCGACCCCTCCCTGCGTTGCCACTCACCTCTGCCATATAAATCCCTTTTGTTAATCGTCGTTCGTCGTCGTTTTGTTTGTCGTCGTCGTAACATTTATTCTCAGATTAAAACTTATAGTTTTAAAAGTCTGGTGAAATTTGCCCTTAGCGTGTCTTAATTTTAAGCACCATTTGTAAAGGATTTAATTACAAAATAATAAGCATAAAAACAAAGCATTATCGCCGTCTGAATTAGTCTGCGGTTCACCTCCTTAAACGTTACGGTTTGGACGGCATCCCGCCTGGAGACCGCAAGCAAGACGTGTGATATAAGTACCTACTAGCATATAGACATATGTATATAATATATATGTATCTAAGGCGCTAAGATATTACATGTACTTACTGTGTATGACAATGTTAGGTAATTGCAAATATGGGTTGACGAGGTACATGATTAGTACGATCGTGCAAACAATTGTGCGGTATTAACCTAATTAATGTTATTATAGAGTAGGTACATGTGTAAATATATCGTTATTTGATGGGTACCTGAAGAACAAGTAAGGAAAAACGTTTGACTTCTAATAAAATGTTTTGGAAAGATTATCATTAATAAATAAAGCGATATTCTTTGTGACTTTACGTCTGAAATCGCCAATCCGCCTTAAACAAACGTGTCGATAAAAGCCTTTTCTGTACCAGCCTGTCCTTTGCCTTGTAGTAGGACAATAATAGACTGGTATTTTACCTAATACTGAAGTAGATTTTAACAGTATAGCACAGCACGTCTTCTCTCTGTGAGAAGGAGTGGGTCGTGATCTACTAAGTGGGCCCAGTGCAGATACATGGACGGAAAAATCATTTCTTTTGGGTTTAAAAAAGAAATACAAACCTATTTGTTGTTCCACTGCAAGGCTTCACACACAGAGAAGGGACGAGAACAGTTATCATAACACAAAATCATCTCTACTATTCACTATCAGTTCGTTTTAAGTACAAAAACTCATCCAATAGCAAAACGGCTAGCATTGCCAGTTATTATTCCATTCCATGCCGGGAAAGATCCATCTGAAAAGTTAATTGCTCAGCTCGCAATACCTGTCTGCGGCTTTTCAGGGTTACCACATAAAATATTTATTTATTTTATTCAGAAGATTTTGAATGGGATCTATAAAAACCATTATTTAATACCTCAACTTTATAAACATGGATTAATACACAGTTATTGAATGAATGCCAAAATACTAAAAACCTAAATCATGTGAAACACACATCTTGCTATCTTTGACATAACAAACTGTTTTTATGATGTGTAAACGAGTGAATTGATGTTGATTACCTATACTCATTTTTCGTTGACATGCAGTATACCTAATACAATGTTATTCTCCCTCAACACATTTTTGTTTAACCATGTGAATACATAAATTGTTTGATTCTTATTTTCTTTATAAAAAAAACTGTGGAAAAAATATGGAGAACTACCTTTTGCCGGAAATTTCGTCCACGTGAATTTTTAGCTGTCGCAGATGCAGACGAGACAAAAAGTAGCCTACGTCCTTTCTCGGGGTTCAAACTTGCCCCATACCAATTTTCAACAAAATTGTTTCAGTGGTTTAGTTGTGAAAGCGTAAAAGACAGACAGACAGAGTTACTTTCACATGGCAAAAATTTTCTTGATCTTAACATTCTAATGTTTAAAAAAAACTACTACTACTATAATATGCATAACTTTCAATGTAAATTTTAACGTTTATAATTATTATTGTCAAAAAAAAAAACATTGAGATGTCAACCCTAGCACTCTAAGCGCGGAACAATTCAACGCATGAAAATACCGATACTGTGATTTTTTTGCTTTCAATACTTCGTTTTGATACGGAACTGAATTGTTAAGATTTGTATACAAAGGGAAAACTGGCGACAAAACATAAAATCATGTGAATGGAGTAACTGGTGCTCTTAAAGCCTTGTATTTATAAAGTTTGTCTATTATGCTATGTGACTGGTAAATCGTATAAACACGTAAACATACAACACTTATTAAAAGTTACGTTTAATATTTTAAACAATCACTCAAGTGGAAGTTCCATTCATTTTACTGAAAGATAACATTTATCACATTGATGGAAAGTTTACGAAATAAATATTTAAAAAATAACTTATTTTTGTCCGCGACTTTTTCCGCGTAAATGTCGGTTTTCGCGGATGCAGAGCAAGTCAGCGATTAAAAAATAGCCTATGTCCTTACCTATAGTCCAAGCTACCTCATTGGCAAATTTCATTACGATAGGTTCAGTGGTTTTGGTGTGATATGATTACAAAGAGACCGACAGACAATGTTACTTTCGTTTTTAAATTAGTATCGATACTTTCTGTTAACTAATAAATTACGATTCAAATAAGGTGAAGATATATTTGAAGCACACTATAAATGTTATTATTAGTGCCTTCGTGCCTTATAAAGCAATAGAATACCTATAATTATGCACAGACAGACAAAATTATTAAATTGTATGTACCTAATGAATGTTAGTAAATAAATGAAGAAAAATAGGCGTGATTTAGTAGGTAATTAATAAATACTTAGCTATTTCACAATCCTTGATGTAAGAAAATCAACACAAATGAGGGTAATATTTTAAGTTAATACGCGCTCATTTCTCGACGAGATAAAATTTAGTACCTACTTCAATACTTGGCTAAAATATATTGTACTACTGCTTACTATGATAGCATAACTAGAAACAAAAACCTGCGATCTTTACGTAATTTATTAATGAAACAAAAGGAATTAAGTAATAGGGAAAATTTTACTGAGCATGATCATATACTTTTAATTTAGTTAATTAAAATATAATTCTAGCGTTATTAATGTTGTCGAGTAGATGAATTTTTCAAACATTACTAAAGCATTGAATTATTTATTTTGTTCAAAATCTTTCGTATTTAGATAGTAACCACATAATCTTTACTATCTAAATCAGAATTATTTTGTTACGGAATCTCGAAAACGATTACATAATAAATATAATATTTAACACAACATACGAAACTAAACACGTTTCTTGTATAGAGCTCTCCTTTAATTTTTATTTTTTATTATTTGTCTGTAAAATTTCAACTCTCTACCTATTACGGGTCATGAGATACAGCCCGTTCAAAAATAGTGAAATGGACAGCGGAGGCTTGGTAATAGGGTCCCGTTGATATACTTCGGCTACCGAAATCTAAAAAAAGTCTGTTAGAAGGTTGAAATGTGAATACACGGCAAGATTAATTACTGTAACTTCCAATGCTAAGGCTGCATTTGCATCAGCAGTAACCAATGAATGCATCTGTCTGTAGGTACATAGATCGCATACGAGCCAGTAGCACTAAACAGTGCGAAGTGACATAAACTGCATTGCGGCTTGCGAGTGCATACTTGTGGGGAGAAAGCGCCGACGCGACCATTAGTATACGCGTCATTCGCTGCCAGTGTTTGTACTCTCATTGAATTACCGTTTACATTCCGTTTAGCGAAATGTAGGTAAGAGTTGGTTTTGTAATGTCGTGTTTGGTGTTTGCTTAGTTTGAAAACTACTGAAGAGTAACTGTATTTTGTTACGTTTGTTAAAAGGTGGGTTTTTGTTTAGTAAGATTTTTTTTAGAAAATGGTGTTACATAAATTTTAGCCACCTTCAAACTTAACCTGTCCGTGTTAGGCTACCCTAAGTTCTATCTGAGACTGAGGTTAATTTGATGTCCAATCAGTATTTTTCATATGAAAATAATATTTTTGTACATTGGATAAATTGACGTTTTATAAGTTATTTGATGTGCATTTAAAAATAAGTCTTTTGGAAATAGGTAAAAAGATCATTAAACAAAGAAAAAAATAGTTTAGGTTCGCAATCAGCATAACCATATAAACCCAATAATTTATAACAAATCTCTAATAACTATTAAACAGCAACCCAGAAAAGATGTTCACCGTCGTATAAAATAATTAGTAGAAGGATATAAATCATGTTATCTCCGTGTGGGCCACGACAGCCAATAAGCGTTTTACGCGAATTACGCCAAGATAAATTGCTTGGCCTGACATTAATGCGAACTTTCTTAAGCTGCGCCTACACGAGCAATTTTAACAGCAATTATTGCTCGGCAACCGTTGCTGTAGATACCAATTATTGAAATTAATTAAATTTAGTAGCATTCCTTTATACTACTAAGATTTTTTTTAGCAATGTTATATGACGATCAGCACCTTTAATTAATTGCTAAATGTATATTATGTAGGTACTGTAGAGACTCTGGCTGGTTTAGCCATATCGAACCTTTTTTTGATCAAATATTATTATAAGATAAACTTTATTATAATTAAGAAAGACTTAACAGTATAATACGGGGGCTAACATGACGTATTTAGTTATATTATAATATTAAAAGATAATTCATATGTTCATTCATTCAAAATATAACTTATATGCGAAGTGATAATAATAAAAGTGTTATACGTGTTTTATAATCACATAGAACTGACCTCAACCACTTATTGGTCCTGTTTCTTGATTTGTTCTATTTCGTTCATTATGGTGTAAGGCGATTAACACACGGCACCGCGCACCGCCGCGGATGGCGGTGGCGGCAAAGCGGATTGCACCGCTCGACCGCGCGGTCGGGCGGTGTACGTGTGTAAGGCATCGACGGATTTCATAGAGGCCAGTGCAACATGAGAACCGCTTCACCGCCAACCGCGGCGGTGCGCGGTGCCGTGTGTTAATCGCCTAAAGGTCTAAAGCACCAATGCTACGTGTTGACATTACATAAATTGCTCGATATTCTCGAGGCATCATACTGGACTAATATAATATAGCTAAGACTTGAACCATCAGAGTTCGCCCGTGTTAAGCTCAAAAGCGGTAGGGTATCTAAAAAAAACCGTAACATTGATTTTTATGGCATCGCATAGCATACAAAAATATGTATCCAATGAACTAAACCAAAAGCGGTATCTTATTCAAAACATTGAATTCCATTTAATATGCCCATAAAAAAAATGTAAATTAAAGAAAATTATATTTACAAAACTTAAATTTTCCCTGATTTACCGTTTTTGCACGGCAGAGTTGCTCGTATAAACGCACCTTTGCGAAAATAAATTACGTATCTACCTGTACCAGTCCGTCGATGAGACGACGTTGTCCGCAATAGGTTTTTTAGGTGCTACAAGCAAGACAACTTTGTCACTGTCCGCTCCATGTGACACTTGGTAACAAGGTAAAATATGTGTTCCACAAACGCAAAATAAATTGCTAAACGGGAATGTCGGACTGTTTGACAGCTTTTACAAGAATTGGAAAAGGGACTGCTATTTTAGAATTCGGAACGGTTTAACTTTGGTACTGTTTAAGTTCGTTATCTTTTAAATGAATTTTGATAAGAAAAATGTCTGTTTAAGGATAGGTTTTCTTTTCTTAAGTAAAACTGTGAATTTAAAAACTTAATGGGACTTATTTTAATTATGATTATGATTAAATGCCATGAAGAAGGAAAACATCGTGAGGAAACCTGAACTTATCAATCCGCCTTGAGCAACCGTGGTGAGCTAGTGCCTTCTCTATATGGGCCATCGCCCTGCAGTGGACTATAAATAACAGACTGGTACGAGTATTATTATTATTTTATTTATTAGAGGGTTTTATAAATATGTTTAAAGGACATTTATTTATTTATTATTACACAAAATAACGTCACGGATTTTTCTGTCATGAAACATAAACATTCAAGCGTATTTTTTCGGCCATAGTTCCAATAAAGCTAGCGGTACTTTTCTATTTTTAACGCGTTCTTATTTCGTCAGCTAAAAAAACCTTCTAAGGACTGGAATTCTTCTATTGGAAGCGACGGGGTAGGCTTAAGGACACATTGTCCAAAAGTTTCCTTATTGTAAAGAGCATTGTACTGGAAAAAACCCAAATACGGATCTGCCATAAGTCTGATGCGTCGTCAAAATCATTTTGAGATAACATTTTATATTCTTGTAAGTACGTACGTAGGTACCTACCTAAGAAAATCGTAGGTTTTATTTACAAGACGTGATGTGATGTGAAGAAAAGATTTTGGTGACTAGATTCGAATTTTGATTCCCGAAAGGACCAAATATTTGTATGAACTATGATTGTATTTATATATATTTGTTGTAAACATAAGTGTGCTACAAGAACATGTTACGTACCTAGGCTGTAAACATGTCCATGACACGCACATAACTGAACTGCGGTATTGTTCTGTAAAGTTCTCTCTTGGTAGATTTAGTTAAGTGAGTGTGAGGAGAGTTGTCATTCTCTAGCATAAGTGAGATGAAAGCTCACCTTATTTTACCAATGAAGATTTTTACAGAAAAAAACCAGGCCATGCAAGCGGGCCAGTTAAGGCCTATGCATGAGGTTCGATTGCTAGAAAATACCAATGTGACTCTTTCAATTCGTATGTAAGTTTATCATGGACATCACTGACATCAGCAAAGGAAAAATATCATGAGGAAACCTGAAGTTATAATTAATTTATGACTGAAATCGCCAATCCGCCTTGAGTAAGCGTACGTGGTGATTAATCCTCGTGCCTTCTATGTGTGAGAAGAGGCCTTTGCCCTTTAGTAGGACAATAATAGGCTGATATTATTTTTATTAAGGTACAAGACTGATAAGGAATTTTTTGCAACGTTTTTGGCATATCTTTACTTCGGGTTTATTAATATGGGGGGTTGTAGAATATAGTACACTTTAATAAGAAGTTGGACTACCTAAATACACCACAACGGATAAAGCGACAGACTGTATAAAAAAGTTTAGTGCGATTTTATGTAGCACTATATCCGACAATGTATGTACAGAAATCTTTAGTATTGAGCTTGGAGTACTGAAAGTGGTAAGAAGGCCTAGGCTGTGTCAATTGATGATCGTAATAAGGTAGTTTGGTGTATTATTACTGAAAGCCTATGTGGTACTAAGTTCGCATTCTCGATTTATTATCATTAGTTGTTGAACATCGATTTTTATACCTTGCTTGACAATGTGGGCACAGAAAGGTATGTACTCGTATATAGGCTTTTCGACTTATCAAGTTATATACAAAATTGTATCTACTTATTGTTACTGTACTATGCTGTGCAGCTTGTGGTGAGAGTATATTAAACTGCAGCTTGTTAATTATGGTAATATTAATTAGAATATGATTGTCCGTGACGTCCGTGACTGCGCGATTAGTCTATTTCAGCTACTTTCATAGCATTATGTCTTATGGCATTTTATTATGGGGTCGGGCAGCTGATATTGAAACCATTTTTATTTTACAGAAGAGAGCTGTCAGAGCCATTTACAATCTACCTCGTCGCGAATCTCTTAGGGAACTATTTAAAACGATTAATATTATGACAGTGCCTTGCCAATATATTTATGAAAATATTATGTACGTGAGAAAAAATCTAAAACTTTTTAAGAAAATATGTGATAGACATAATATTAATACCAGAAATAAAGATAAAATAGCTCAACCATATTTTAGATTGTCTAAAGTAAATACATCTTTTATGGGGTACTGTGTGAAATGTTACAACAAAATACCTCCTGATATATTAAAATTAAATGAAAGAAAATTTAAGACACATATTAAAAGTACACTTTGCAACCAAGCATATTACAAATTAGAAGATTATATTCAAGATAAGACTGCTTGGAAACATGCTGGTCCTGCTCCATAGGACAATTAATATTAATTCTAGACAAAATCAAGCTTGTTAATATTATTAATTTTTTTTTGACATTTATTGTGTTTTATTTTCTACTTGGTTTTTTTTTTTTACTATGGGATTGCGCAGGCTCACACACTGTTGCATTGTTGGTTGAGATGTTGAAAGTGGTCGTCTACAGTTCCAATATTTGTTAACATGTGAACACTATGTAACTTTAAATATATTTTCACCTTAAATTCTTAATTTGTAATATAAATTCCTTTTGCGTGTTATTATATAGTAGTTTTTATATAAGGTACATTGCATTCACATGTAATTACGTATGACTCTGTATACAAATAATAATATTGTAAAACATTGATTTTAAAAGAGTACGTATGGAGTTTCTTGCCCATTCTTCTCCATACAAAACTACCTTTTGGAAGGGGCAACTAGATTCAATTCTATTTTTTTTCTTGTAATGACGTTCAAAAGTGCCTTAAAATGGCCTAATTGAAATAAATGATTTGACTTTGACTTTGACTTTGACGTGGTTGGATTTCCAGGTCGGGCAAAAAGTGTTATTGAGTTTTTCATTACGATTTTCTCAATAGCACCCTGGAGTTTGGAAGTTGGTGGTGTGACATCCCCGTGCCCCGGAAAGTAGTTGAAAGTAGTAAAGCTGTTGGTACTACGCCTGAACCCTCCCTGGTCTTGTGGGATTGCCGTTTCGTTAGAATGAGGGAAGAAGGAGTGTACCTGTGTTTGCGCACCCACTCGTGCACTATAATATCTCCTGCTTACTTGGTTAGTCTGCATTTAGATTGGCCGCCGTGACCAAAATTCGTTCTGGAGGATATTATTATTATGATTGAAGATTTTCTTTAATTATTTATTTTACATTTCAACTTATTAAGACATTCTCAACCAGTTAACCAAAGGTGGTGAAAAGATAATAATCTAAGAGTCTTGTACTCTCGTAGCTCGTAATTATGTCGCTTTTAGATGAAAAGAAAAATGCCGCATTTCTCCACAATTTCCTGGCAACGAGTATTTGAAGTAAAGAGAAGCGATTATAATAAACGACATCCCCAAACCTAAAGGCGCGGTCACGCCAAAGTCTTTACAAAACTTCTTATCGCTTGTCAACTCGTTAAGAAAATGTGAGTTTTCCTGGTACCAATGTGAAAGTCGTTTAAATACGCGCGAGAATAGCGTATATCAGTACGATATCGCTGTTCCCTTTCTTCTATTGGATATAAACAGGAATTATCATCAATACCCTTTGAGTCAATACTGAACGACTCTTTATGGGTGGCTCAAATGCTGCGTGCAGAATCCAATTTCTTAGGAAAGGGCGATGTCTGTTTTGTTTATTATAGACTTGATAATACGGTGTAATATTTTGCGATGTCACTTATTTTTTATATTGTTTTGTACAATGGTAGAAATTATTGAATTTGCAGATATTTTTTCGAAAAATAAAAGTTGAATTGTTTTTGTTATCCACATTCATATGTATAAATTTGAAATTGCAGGTCAAGAACCTTATTAATTAAAGCCTATGGCATTAAAGCTATACAGGGCCTAACATGAATGCGTAAACGTAAATTGAAAAATTAAAAATCGATAAATCCTGTTTCGTTTATAATTCTTGTTGAATCATTCGGTTCCTTTCCAGATGATTGAGCTAAATGGTGCAGATCCTCGCATCATGTTCGTGAACGGGCGCTGCCATAATTTTTTTATTGCCTACTGCCTATTCAGCTGCATCCGGGTTAGGCTAGAAGCCGACCCCAACATAGTTGGGAAAAGGCTAAGCAGATGATGATACAACCAACATTATTTTCACATGGAAGAACAAAAATAATGTAACTTTGGATTTTGTAAAAACTTACCTAATTGGAAAAAGGGTCCATGGAGTTTCTTGCTCGTTCGTCTCCATAGAGACCTAACTAGGTTTTGGAAAAAGAAAAAAGCTTAAACTTTCTAAGAAACTGACCGAATCCTTGACAATTTAAAAGTTTTTCTGGTTAAATTGAAAGAAACAGGTAAGCGATGAACGTTTGTTTAATTTAATAAATATAAAATTTTACTTAAATGTATAAATAGAAACACCTTGATTTATTGTTCACATATATTATATGAACTTCAAAACGAGCCAAATACAGTGAATACGAGCTTTCCGTTAGAACCACCTGTCACGTTTGGCTCGAGCCGCGCCAACTGGATATATCACGAGGCCTAGTTCCACCGCAGTCACTGATAAATATTTATTTTAGCTAACACAACTTCAGAAAATTTTATTTACTGAATACTCAAATTGACGTAGAATATTTCTATTTTAAAATCTTTCTGAAAGGAAATAGTGATCCTAGTTTTCGTCTGGGTAGGTGTGAAAAGCAAAATTTAATATTTTTAGTTGAGTAACTTCTTTTGAAACTTTGTCTTATACAGTCGGCGCTTTTACAAACATATAGTATAAACTTATACGCAAACAACCACACTCAGAACAACTACCTGTAGGCCATACAAATATTTTCACCGTTCAGAATCGAATCCGCAACCCACAGCGCTGCAACCGATCGCTCAGCCACTGCGCCAACCGTGTCTAATCTGTCTAATATTTTGACCAAGGTACGATTGGCCCATATACATATGTACCTATGTGTAGTTTATGCCAATATAAGATAAAAAGATTAGAAAGACAGCAAACAGCTAAGAATCCATACTAATATTATAAATGCGAAAGTGTGTCTGTCTGTCTGTCTGTATGTTACCTCTTTACGTTTAAACCGCTGAACCGATTTATTTTGTTTGTATAGAGATAGTTTAAGACCCGGGGAAGGACATAGAATAGTTTTTATCCCGGAAATCACCCCCTAAGGCGGTGAAAAGGGAGGTGGAAGTTTGTATGCAAGTACGATATAAACAAGTTCCACGCGGACGTAGTCGCGGGCAAAAGCTAGTAAAGTAATAAAGTGAAATCTTTAACACTTGGAAGCACATTTTTCTCCTGTCATAGTAAATGTACAATAAAATGACCTACCCTGAGATATCTAATTTTTATACTGGCAATATTGATTTGTCTGTTTGAGAAAGATGTGGGTCAATAGAAAATGCGGAGTTGCGTTTGTCAGACCGATGTATTGAGAGTCGGTGTACGGCTCTCGGAATCAGCAAGCGCATTCGTGCGTTGAAGGTAATATTTTGAAAATACCGCTCGACAGAAATTTTCGTATATTGAATTTGTGGAAGATGCTCAGACTAGGCATCAGCAGAAATAATACCAGCTTATTTTTTCCCCACTTCAGGGCAAAGACATTTTCTTATACAGAGAAGGCATTGATCACAACGCTTGGTCAAGGTGGATTGGTTTTATTGAAACTGGATTATTAGTCCAGTTTCAATATTATGTTTTTCTTCAGTGGTACCCAAGCTAAACTTATAAAGTACATTATGAGTTAAAATAGTCACATTGGTACTGGAATCTCATGGCCTTACAGTAAGACTAAGTACCCGACGATAAATATTGCACATCGACCTTTTTTGTTTCGTGCGACAAAGATAACGCTCTACGAAGCCGAAATTAGCCGATTGTCTCTTTCCAAAGGTCGATGTGCAATATTTATCGCTGGGTACTGTAAGTTATAGTGTTATTCTGTATCTCCCTATGGCGAAATTAGGTGAAGTGAATTTGAGGTGAGCTATAAATCTCTAGCATTAAGGTTGGCACCTCAATTAATCACTATCGTGGATTTTACTGCAGATCTTTTAAGAAAGCTTTATTTATATTGTGTTTAGTTTTTAATTAAAGAGAACGGTGTCGTAATTCTTTCTACATTTACTCAAAGAAATGAAGAACAGGTTGTCATGTACTTCACCCTCCGGTAAAAAGGGAAGACCCACCGGTGTTACATCTGGTGGGCTACTGCCCGACGACCGTTGTTGTCGGGTTGTGTGTAACTGTATATGCTACCGTCGCTGAAAACTTTAATATCGTGACGTAGAAAACGTCAGTTGTACTAATGTGAAGACCGCGCTAAAGAATGGTATAAATACAGCTCATACTTCAAGATAAAATAATCATGTCTGCAAATAAATGTAGGTACAATTGTTTTATATCAACTAAATTAAAATGCATTGTAGGTGTCTTACACAGAGCAGTAACGTCTCATTTCTAAACAAATTAGGAAAAAATCTTTTCGTTTAACTTTGAAGCATACTTTTCTCATATCAAAACATTCACAGTCGCCATCTGATTACGCAATCTGACGAACTACGTGGTTCCCTATGCATAAGTGTTGCACGTGGAACATTAAGTTTCCCCTTATGACCAAGCCATGTGTGCCACGTTTAGTTAAACTTGTAAACAGCTGTTGTAGGTACTCACACTTACATTTCAGTAAACTTACTTGTCGATACATAAGGAATTCTTTATTAGATATGTATATACAAAACTTATAAATATTAACATAATAAGGTATTTACAATTTGTAAAAGGGGAGAGGAAAGCTCATAGGTCTTCATTAAACTTGTAAAACAAAATCACACTAAAACATAATCGTAATATTTTTTGCCATTAAATTAACGCACCTTTTGTTCATAAACATTAACATAAAATAAAGGTGAATATCTTTTTATGAACAAGTTTTCACTCAAAAGTACATAATGAAACTGACATGAAATGAAATTTTATTTTAAATTTTCTTTGCTTATTTTAAATTATATATTTTCTTTTTAATGATTTTAATAAAATATTTAATGTCAGTATAATAAAACAAAAGAAAGAAAAAAAAATACTTTTGCTTAAAATTGTTCTCTAAAAATATTTTACTTATTGTATGCGATTAAGTAGTACATCCATAATTATGCTCGGTCTACATTAAATTTGTTTTTTTTTAAACGCCTAAAAACACCATAATTTAGTAGTCAAAGCTCACATGTTGTTCTATTCATATAACATTTACTGATTTATGGTAACACTTGACTAGCACAAAGAGATTTCACAATAAATCGCGCTTTTAGCCGTGATTGCTGGAGATGCCTAATGGTGTGAGAATTCCTCTGAACAATGCCTAAGTGGGCAGAATAACCATTAGTGTTGCTATTCTGTGGTAAAACTGTAATATTTCAGATTATTATGATAACTGTGCCTGTGTAATACGGGAATATTTTAATGCCTAATTTCACCCTCTACCTACTTTTATATTCTTTAAACATGAATAATGGTTATTACGCTTTAAGATTTAAAGTGTACGTGTTATCTATTTTAATAAGCACTATTTTATAGGAGCTTATCTTAATGAATGAAGCTGAGTTTATCAGTATATTCGAATCACGCGCAGGTACCTTATGGGTGAATAAACGCATTATTCAGTCTGGCTCAGTTGTTTGTGTTAACCAATCCGATTGCCGGCTACGTTAGCCAATTAGCCGATTCTCCGGTATGCCATATTGGCTATTGCAGTCAGTTAGCCTCGTATGTTTCCTCTCTTGAGAATTAATCGTGGATAACGGTCCAATATAGTGGTTCCATTCAGAGAGGTAGATCTATCTACTAGCTTTTATAGGTACACGTAAGACATTCAGGAGCTCACATATAAGACACACAACTCACATAACAAACAACAAGAACACACACATAAGTGATCGATGTGTAAGCCTTATAAATATTTTGTTCCGGGCGGGAATCGATACAAAGTCACGCAGCACAAATAGTCAATCGCTCAGCCACTGCGAAAACGGTGAATTTTTCGTAAATGTCAGGCTTATTAATTAATTGGTCTTTCGATACGGAAAGACCAGCAAAAAGAAACGAAATTCTAAATACGAACTCAGAAACAGATCGTTAAGGAGAACTGACGTAATAGTTATAATTAGTATTCTGTGCCTGTTTAGAACGTTTTTTCCATAGCTAAGGAAGTAAGAACTTAGCCGACTAAGATGTTACTTTAAAGCTTTTGCGGTCGAGTAGATGTAGAAAAGTTGTAAGAATGGAAGTTATGAAAAGTTACTGGATAGTGGATAGTGGAATGGCGTTGTACTTGTGGCATGTTTTATACATCCTTTTACTTTACTTTGTTTATCGAGTGTAGAAAAACATTGCCGTTAACTGCGCATTAAACTAAGTAACATTTAGCATAATTTATTGCTGACGACTTCTATTTTTGGTTTAAAAAAACACCCATAATTATGTCGCCAGATAGGTTTAAGTCCCGTGTAGGGGCGAGCCTATTGCCATCACCTGCTACTGAGATATTCCTGATGGAAAAACCCAATAACACTTTGTCCGACCTGGGAATCGAACCCAAGACCTCATGCTCAGCTCAGTCCCGCTTTGCGACCACTAGACCAACCAGGTAGTTAACTAGAAGTGTAACTAGAATACTCTAAACGAAACAGTGTGATCAAGAAAACAGGCAAGCACGTACCTACTTAAGATAGAAAAAATATATATTTTACAAGTTGTTGACGACTTGCTTCTTCTTTTAGTAGAACTATTTGTACGTACTTGTTAAAGAAAGATCCAGAATAAACAAAAATTATACATTACAGCAATTTCATAAAAAAAATAAACATTAAAAGAAAGCTGTGAACATTTACAGGGCACTTAACTCCTGACTTATTCTGTAGCAATCCTTGTTAGCCTTATGCTTCTACAATTTTATGAGTTTTCAAGTGCCATAACTCAACAAGTTAACTTTACAAACTATTGGTAATCGAAAAGCGATTAATATTCCACGGATGAGTCTTCTGTCGTTCGAAACTAATTTTGGAACGGATTTATTGCAGTTTTCAACTGTTACTGTTTCCCCGGCCATTCGGCATGTTGTTTAATTGTATGTAAGTTTTTTGTGTGACCAACTCTTTTTTGATTTATGCCCTTTCTAGTCAATTAGCTATATCACTGTTTTAATTTTGAAGGCTTCTAAAATGTGCCTCATTTTGAAGCCTTCTAAATTGCTGGTACATGTAAGAATTTATTAAAAATTTATGTTTATTGAAAACGTACAAAAATTTCATCAGAATTTGTAGATTTAATACCTATCGTGAAAATATCATATCATAAAATCTTTTTAAGGATTTTTTTATCATGTATTTTTTTATTCACTCGTTTGTTAACGATTATATGTGTTTTATCGTCTTCAAATAAGTAAGCAATGAATTTTCTGCAGATATTTTCAACTTCTATTCATTGTGAAAAAGTTAATGAAAATGTTCGAGTAAATAAACCATCATTAAATCTTTAGTGTCCAAAATTGTAAACTCCCGTAATGAAGTGTATTTAATACAGTAACGTCAATCAGCTCTTTCATTTTGTTGTCAGTTTTAATTAAACCGATCACGACGAATAATAGATGAACGATAAACATTACTTAATAGCAACAAAATGAGATTCGATTTATTCACAATTTACTAGTCGATGTGTGCAGTCGACAGTTACTTTATTACTAGTCATTACCATGTATGCAAATGGCGATAATGTAGTTAAGGTAAGGTCTCATTGTTTCACAACGTTGAACTAATTCAATCTTGTGACAAAAGCGTGCTTAATGTAGGACAGTGTTGTATTGTCTTTGGTGGAACCAACTATTAAGGATGTTTGTGTGGAGTTTGAAGTTCTTCGGTGCTTTGTTTCTCAACATTCTTGAATTGTTTAGATGATTATTCTATTGTACTTTCTTAATCATTTTAAAATTCAAAAGCAATGAATTTATACCTAATTAAGTTTCCGTTTGTAAACACAGCCATTGTAATTTGTATTCGGTTTCGAGCTGTTGTTAACTCAGGGCTGATTTTTCTATCAATAAATATATTTTACTAGCTGCTCCCTGCCATTTCGTACGTACGTATTTTGGTTCCTGCTCTGCGCCCGTGTGTAGTAGTATGATGTTATATAGTCTATAGGATTTCTTATGAATCTGGTTATCATATACAAAACGTTTTTTTTTTTTCAATTCGACTGGTAGTTCTAGAGATTAGCTTGTTTAAACAAACAAAAAATTTCTTCAGCTTTATTATATTAGTATCTAATAGATTTAAATATTAAATATAGCGGTTTGGCATATTTTCTATACAAAAACTGTTAAACTTTTACATTAAATCTACAAATAAAAGTTATCTAATGATTAAAAAACATACGTAAAATAAAAGCTCTGTGATAATTATTTTGATAGACTAATCTCATGTGAATTAATTAACATAAAGCTAAATTCTAGACATATTCTTTGATTTCATTAAGCCCATATGCTGTTTGCATCCTTGTTAATCCGTAATCCTTGATATTTTCTTAGCTCTAAGTTCAATTAACTACCTCGACAATCATTAATTGTACTGATCCAGAATAAACTTCCAAAAACTAGATACTTGCTAGTTTGTTCTAGGCTTTTGTAGATTTGACGTAGGTTCCTTATTAGATTCGCCACGCTACTGTTAGCCCAATTAATGTCACTCACTAAGTATCTAAAGCTTTAGTTCTCTTCACAAGTTCACATCCTTAGTTTAATTTAGAGATCCTCGCTCAAACCTTTACGATTTAATTAATAGTTAGTACCTAAGTACATTAGTATGAAGTTAATTAATATTCCTCAATGAACTGATAATTTTATTTCAGTTTATTTACGATTGCAAGAAACGAGGGTTCTGAAGATGTAAAATATTTTACAAATTACACATACCTACCTATTGGATATATTTAATTGCCGGTTTTTTTTTGTAACGAACTCTAATTCTTTGACATTAATAAAAGTTACTCCTTATAACATTAGCTATAATTATTATTGTGCCAGTGAAGGTCCCGTCATATTCGTTTCAGAGATTAGCCGAAACAAACAGGCGGACAAAATGGTTGAAAGGTTGTTTGTTTTGTACCTACCATGTAAATATTTTTAAAATAGCTGTTATTTTAACATTACAAGCAGATACTTCCATTTTAATTAATTTGTTTAGATTACTTTAACTACAAAAAATGTTTTGAAATATGTTTTTTTTTTAATTCTTTCTTTTTTGTACTGCGGTCAGTTAGCAGTCAAACGATGAATTGTCTAATCTTAAACATTAGTATTAGGTATATTTTGAATGAAGACAACATAACACGAAGCACCAATGAAAATAAATAAGCCTCTTATTTTTATTAATTAGGGTACGTCTTAATATCCCCCTCTCATTAGGACGGTATTTTTCAGGCGTTTCCTAACCTAATTTTCTAAGATCTTGCTATATGCTCATTAAACACGCGACCAATTTCAGAAATCCTGCTCTATATACAACTTTGCTAACATCTCGAATTTTAATCATAATTATAATCAATTACATCATCATCATCTTCATCATTTATTCCTATTTTGTTTCTTAAATATCCACCATACATCATTTTTTTTAGAGAACTAATAGTAATAATATAATATAGGTACCAGCTTATTATTGTCCTACTGCAAAGTAAAAACCTCTTCTCATGTAGAGAAGGCACGAGCATTAATCACCCCACTTGGTTAAGACGGATTTTTCGATTTCAGGGTCAGTGGGTCGTCTTAGGGGCAGACTTATTTTAATTATAAGTCCTCACAATGTTTTTCTTCACCTTGTTTTTCTGTCAATGAAGTCCAAGATATTATACTAAGAAAGTACATATAAAATAGAAAAAGTCGCATTAGTACTTTCCCGTACCTGATTACGAACTGACAGCCTCGCATAAGAGGCGGGCTTCAACCACTGGACCAACGAACGAATGCTAAGTAATTATTCGTAATTTTGTAATTGTGTAAGAACAAGTATAGCAGTTGAAAAAATTAAGTTTACTGGGAATTACACAAACTCCGCCAGTCCCTTAGTACTTAAACGTAAAAACCTCATCCAAACTAGTTAGAAATGGTCAAAAGTTTTTAAGTGCTACTAAAAAGTCTGTATATAATTGAGTAAAAACAAAAAGACAGATAGCAGTAACTAAATAATTTTACTGTAGGTACTTTTACTTTACTTAGGTTCTGACGAATGGTCTTAATTACTCACACTTTTTATTTCGTCTGCAGTCAGAACTAATTGTTATTACTTAATTTTTACATTCTTTTAGGATTCGTTGATAATATTCGTTGACCTTAAAACAAAAATTTGGTTATTTAGCGATATTTTCAAAGACAAACTTACTTTTGATATTTTACTATTTTTCTCTTACTCAATTCATAACAAAAAGTATTTTCTTGATAACAAGCAACTTTATTAAATACTAGCTTCTATCTGCGGCTTTGTCCGCATGGAAAATAAGTGAAATGTAAATCATAACCCATAGCACTCATAAATAAAGTAGCTTTCATACAGTCAAAAAATGCACCAGTATTTTCAGAGATTACCTCTTCTCTCTCTCTCTCTCTCTCTACCTCAAAAAACTGACCTCTTATAATATTAGAATAGAAGATAAATTAAAGTTCTCGTGAGAATCAAAAGTTAAATCTTTGAAACTTTAATGACATCACCACCTTCTTAAGAAACTCACCAAAAACCTGTTGAGTTTCTATTAAAATCTCATCTAGGTAAAATGGCACGCTCAAGCGAAGCTTTAATGTATCAAGAACCGTGTAGTTATTATTAAGTTTCGTTTATTACTCACTTTAATGGATAAGATGAGAATTCAGCACGTTAAACATGTAGACGGTGCGGTATGTGATAGTTTCTACCTTAGGCCTTTGTCTGACGATACCTGTCGATTAGTTTTAGTTCTTATCCCTAGTGATATAGATACACTTTTGATAAATCGGGTCTTTTTATCTACCCTGTATAATGTCCCGCTGCTGGGCAAAGGTCAAGTCCTTCCAGGTATTCTTTTCTTGATACACTTCGAACCAGCCCTCGCGGTGCGCTTCCAGGTCATCTCGCCACTTCTTTCTGAAACGCGGTATACAAAGTTCGCCTCGACGATGCCGACCATCATTATTTTTTACGATTTCCACATTTTTCTTAATTTATTTTTCTGTTTGTGTGTAGCAAACTAACGAACAGACAGTCTAACCTACCTGCAAATTTTTAGCAAATCATAAGTCTATGTATTTACAATATTCTGTTGACAATAAACCTACTTAATAATACATTGGCAATGTAGTGAATGTTGCCATCATCACGTCGTTATTTCATAATTGACGAACATTAATATTGCATTGTTTAATTTGTGAAAACACTGTCAATGTCAAATGTTGTGGGGTTTGAGCCTTTTCAATTAGGATTAATAACGGATTGGCATGATTAAGGATTTTTATTCGGGTTGTTTTAATAACTGAATTTTGCATGTAAGTAATCCGGGCCTGTCATTAACTGTCACTGCACACGCTGAACACTTTTTCTTGAACAGGCTTGAATAGGAAAATTAAGTAGTTCATCCTATAATCTTTTTATAATGTGTTTAATTACGTCAATAATTATGCCAATTATGTAACATTACTTTCAAGCAAAAACAAGTCATTGTACATACAAAGTATGCTTCGAATATAAAAATGAATGTGTGTTAATGTCAAGCATAGTTACTACTTCGAAAAATGAGAGATATTTTGTTCTGGCAGAACTTAACCCCATCGATTATGCATGCTCACTTTGTGTTAACGATTATCAAAACTTTTTGTTGATAGATAATCAAATGTTTGACCTTTTTTTATTTTATTTAACAGTCTGTAGACAGCCAGATGATTGCCCATTTTAAATGCAGAACGTTTTGATTTCATACACGTATTCAATTTTATTTCTGTTGCGTTGGCAATTGTTTTGTTTTTTATTTCTTTTTATTTTGTTAGTTGATTGGCGGATGGATACACAGCCTGTCATTTTGAGTTTGGCGTCATGACATGCTAGAATGGGTATGATAAAAGAGTATTCATTATTTAAAAAATGATTGCACAAAATTGCTGTGTTTTTAATTCATGGTCCTCCACTTTATTTATACTCCACTTTATACATAGTCTTTGAACGCTTGCTCAAGTTAATAGTATAGGCCTTGAAAGGACTTCATATTCCACTAATATCTATGCTCGTAGTTACAAAATGGTAATGATTTTTGAATCTCGGTACAAAATCTTGAAATACGTATCATTTTGAAATTCAGTTATTTGAGGGGAAATTGATTAACCGTACATCTAAATATTATAAGTCTTTTTCCCTTTTTACCTAATTTCATTAAGTTTAATTCTTAATTGACCAAAATAGGACTATCTTCACCTATGCTAGGAAAAGATGTAAAGACGTCATGCACTTTGGTCAATTCTTATCATAGGCATTATATCTACGTGCTTGATACGGAAAAATGAATGATAAAAAATCTTTTTAAAACAAGCTTTTTTAATATGATGTTACTAACTTTATCATTTCCTTCAAGCCCTTTTATTTGATACCCATATCAAGGGGATTGAGAAAAAATATGTTATCCGCCATCTTGGAACGGCGGCCATATTGAAATTATTACAATACTGAGTATTGGTCATTGTATTGTCATCAAAACTAAAGGAGTATGCAAAAATTCAGCTCAATCGGATACCAACAAATGGTCGAAAAATGGTTTGCAAATTTTGAAAGGACAACTTACATACATATGAACAGTGCAAGCTAAATAAAAGCTTGTAATAAAAGCTTGTAAAAAGCTTGTAAAAATCAATTTCACTGTGGTTTTAATACATAAACTACATACAATATCATATCTATAAATAAAATTACAATATTCATTTTTATTTTCGAATTGAAAAGCGAAACCACGGATGTGTGTACAGATAAAACAAATTCTGTCGATGAAACCAGCAATTTCATTAAAACAATATGTAAAAAATAAACAGTATTAACGTTTCACAATGTGTGTAAACGTACACAATTCTCTACGGGCGACTAATAAAAGCAGAACACGTTTTCGTACTAATTTAACTTGGTCTGACGTTGCTCGACGAAGATGTATTATGCGATGAGCCGATGACTAGATGTGGTCTTACTAACGAAGCTGTTGGCTTAATACAAATATATTTAGATAGTTACGTAGTTACTGTATTCGCTTTAAGTAAGTTACTATATTGCGAAACTCTTGACATCTAACTCTTTTGCTGATTGCTATGCTTGCTACGTTTCGCTTTACATCGGTCTCTAAAAAAATGTAGCATCATGCAGCATTAGGCCACCCATTGTTAATTTAAATGACAGATAGTGCTAGTCTAAATCTAGTATATACTCTAATATACTAGGTCAACTATTTCTTACTTAAGTTAACAATGGGTTGATATAGATTGCTTTAAAAAATAAAAATGGTTTTCTGATTTTGTGCTTGATTCTCTGATCTGATTTTGTGATTTTGTGTTTAGCATTGCCTTTAATGATTCTAAGTCATTGAAAAGTCTTTATTGGTATTGATTTAAGATTATAACAATGTAATAGATAGCTACTAGTCAAAAAGCCGAGGCAGAGCTATCGTATTACAGTAATCTTTTTATGTACTTACCACGTATAAAAAAAAATATATAAAAATATATTAATAAATGTATCTCATACTACTCGACAAGATTTTACTAAAATAGTCCTTTTTAGAGTTAGGTTTCTTAATTTGTGAAAAAAGAAGACGAAAGGGGAATAAAGTCATACACCCTACGCCAAAAATGTTTTAGATCCAGTTATGGCGCAAGTCAATTACCAACCGGGCACAAATCCAGCTTCCAGGCGTCTACAGACAAATTCTTATGAAAATACTCACTGATGCTTCATACAAAGTATGAAGGTTTACTATACCTATAAAACAAAATAAGGGTATATTTTACAGACTATTTCACATTACATTCAACGCCTCCGACCGCATATTTACATGAAATATGACCTCATAAAACACCTCGTAAATAAATAGTGTTGGGCTCATCAATTGTACGAAACGTCAAATACCTTAGACGCATAACATCGCGGCCTCTGGCCTACCATAGTTCTGAACTATGTACAATAAAGCGAACTACGAAGTAAGCTACCAATTTGTCTGGAGCACGTCAAACCCAACTGGTTATACTGCAGATTTTCAACTCCATACATCTTCTATGATCTATTGTTGTTTTCAATTGTTTGTTTGTATGGTGCGGCGTGTATGGTATACCGTACGTACCATACAGTGGCATATGGCGTAAAATTGAAATAATTCTAAACCTTATGAGGAAATTTGAGTGGTTTTGTCTCCATATACACGCTCTCGTCTGTTTTCTTTCTTTAAATCAATGATTTTTTACAGTGTATGTCCCTAAATTTTATTTTTTTTAAATACAACTCATAACATAACATCGCGCCTGTAATCCTAGAAGGGTTAGGCAGAGGTGTACACATTAGTTTACCCACATTTCGCCAGTAATGGGGGGCGAGCCTATTACTATCAACTGGGTACTAATCCAGACTCCGCGGCTGCTACTGAGAAGTTCCTGATTAAGAATCGAACCCAAGACCACGAGGCAGTAAAAATCTGTACGAAAAAATAAATTAGTTAAGTAAAAACAATTAATTACTTCAAATTCTAAAAATAGAAATGCTTGATTTCAATTACATATTGTATCTTCACTATCCATTCAAAATGTTTCATAAAACAAGACAGTAGGTATCTATAATATAAAGAGGATATTGGAAATGTGATAAAGCGAATTGGAATTGAGAAATGTCAGGCCTAGACCCGGAGCAGACACGTAGGCGTCTGCTCCTGTCAACTTGAAAAATAATGAAGGATATTGTTAGTAAGCACCCAATCTACATTCTGTCCTCGTGACCTTAGATGTCGTGATTTCAATCTACAGGAATAATGGAAATATGACTTTAATTTGACTGACAGAGTTTGTTGTACAAATAAGTTAATCTACATCGATAATTTATTGTGTTGTGGTCATTTAAAAATCGGCCAATTGCGAGTCGGACTCGCACACCAAAATATCCATACCATAATATTATGGATAAAAAAATAATACATTTCTTGTATGAAGATCCTCTTCAATTTTTATCGTTATCATGCATATCCTAATTTTGAAAATTCTTGAATTGAGGCTATAAACAAAACACTCTCCATTCTTATTAATTTGATTTTTTAATTTGAAATTTGATAAATAGGTGCTTACTTACTCAAAAGTATGTAGTCTCTTGTTTCATAAACGAATAACCATTAATAATTTATCAAACACTCTTTGATTGAATGATTTTTATTCTAATAACCACAGTAGTTGTTCATACAACGTTAAACTTATTCTGTGGTTGAGCTGTACAATATTTTACCGTATAATGTGTTAGGATCATGCAGCAACTTCCCGCTGTTCATACGGTTTAAATCAAATGCTGTATAAAACTGCTATGACTGTGATCCTCACAGTAAATAGTAAAGTGTTCCGTTACTTTTGTTGTCGCAAACGCGACTGCTGAAAATGGGGAGGGAAGCTGGGTTGAGAGGAATTCTACTGACTTTTAAAAACGATTACAACCGAATCTCAAAATAACACCTAATTTTTCAATTAATTATCAGTTTTTTTTTACATTGATAGTCACTTAGATGAAATTGCGACTAGATTTTAAACGTTTTTAATGACTAGAATTATTGGCGTTAAGATCAACGTCAATAAACGTAGGCCCACGTCTCACGTGCCGTACAATCTCAAACACTAACTGTGCCTAATATGATCATAGCCACGATCTGATCGTCACGTAAATGTAATTTAACGCACCATAGCTTTTGAGCTATGCCATTTATGTAGTAACAATGTTCCGCAGGATTTAATAATTATACGTAAGAGCACTTTGCATGATTGTACATGTAACTATAAGATATATGCTAATGCCGCCAACGAAGACGCGTGTATGTGATTAATATGTGTGTTAATACGATTATTCTTAGTAATTATTGTCACTATGTTTAGAAAATAACAATTTAGGTAAATGTTGTCTGGTATGCCTTTCATAAATATTTAGGTATGCTCGTTCATTTATAGCAGCTGTGTTTGGAATTAATTTTCGGTTTTGTTTGTGTGCCTAGTTGTTTTGTTTGTTAAATGAATCAATTTTGCGGAGTGGAGTCTAAAGATAAACTTGTTTAAGTGAATTACAATAATATTTCTTGATAAATCTTTGCCGATTGGTATTAGGTACCTACGAAAGATGTGTTGGCTCTTATTAATACTTTTTTTTAATCTTTATAAAGATACAAAAATTACGTATAAACCTATGTTTAGACAGGCGGTGGTGGTAGCGATCTTTTTCTAATTGTCATGAGCTTCTATTGTGCTTATTTCTGCCTTAATGAGCTAATACACGATTTCGATAGTTCTAATTATAGCCACAGATAAGTTTGCTATACTATAAATTGTAGTAATCTGACATAGACGTCAGTAGTACAACTCCGTGGCTATATGAACGCGGCATTTTAACAGTAAAAATTAAATCAACCAACTAGCAAACAACAAAAAACCTGCCATCAGCACTATCCTACAAAAAAGAGGTTTCTGAAAAATTATAACAAACGAATGTCGGTAAATCAGAGATATATGATAGATTTTTTGCCAGCACCGGCCATCGACGTTTATCCTAGGGAAAGTTGGAACCGTTCCAGAGTTGAGTGTGGTCTCCGAGTCACCGTTGATTTCATGTTTGAATTGTCGCCACAATTTATATAACGGTCTTTGGGCTTTACATACAGTCTAAAAAGTGAAGATAAATTCATTCATTTTTTTGACAGTTTGTTATGTAATTTAAATGAGTTAGGTATGAGCAATTTTTAAGATACAGGCAGCCCTGTGACAGACGAACGGATGGACGGAAAGACAGTGGAGTCTTAGTAATACGTACCTAGGTATACTCTACTACTAATATATTTATACAATATTTTTATGAAATTAAGTTACAATGCACAATAAACTATAGTGCATCAAAATATAACAGAAAAATAACGTTTCAATGCTATAGTTATTTTAATGTTAAAGTATATCCCGTTATTTTATGATAACCATAAAGCAATGTAGATTATATATTAGCAATTAACAAAAAAAAAGTTAACAAAAACTGCTGTTATTTTTCTAATAAATGGAAATAAAAGCTGTTTTTAATGTTTTATTTTATTTTTAAAACAGTACAGAATAGTTTGATCGAGCGTCCGTCGTGTTGGTCGATGTTTGGCTATGTGCACAATGCGTCGTACTTCCCGCCAAGATGGATGGTTTGCCGCTTCCCAAGAACTTAACACTTAATTTATTACTGAAATCAACATACTTACGTTTTCACCGGTATTTCATAAAAATGCCATGAATATTAAAGTACTTAGTAAGATAATTTATTAAGAAATTCATGAAAATGATGGATGGTAATGATTACTTATACATTTTTATGTGTGTGAGGAAAATGGTGGTTAATGTATTAACATTTTATACTGCGTGACAAATGGATCAACTATAACCGAATCTATCTAAATATATAAAAGCGAAAGGTCCCTCACTCAATCACTCATCACGAAATATCGAAAACCGCTTGACGTATAAAGATAAAATTTGGCAAAGAGGTAGTTTATAGTTAGGAGCCGTCCGCTAGGAAAGGATTTTCCAAAATTCACCCCGCAAGCGGGTCCAAAGGTATTATGGAGAAATCAACTTTGACGCGGGCAGAGGCTACTGCATTATAAAAATTATGTTCTACTTCAGCAGCTTTAGTTGCATAAAAGCCTATTTCGTCACAATAATTTCATAAAAATTCTATTCTATTTTTTTAATATATTAATTCAATAGTATGTAGACAATGAAAAGTCAAAAGTCTTACATCAGAACAGGTGCGGAAGTACCTATACTCTGAGTGACTCCCGTACCCGGCTAAAGGCGGACGCTGAAAACCATCGCCGTGGTTTCATGCCTTCGTGCACTGAGTGAGCCGTTTCGCTCGAAAGTGACATACACACATCAAAAGTGTCTAGGGATCAATATATTATTATTGGGTCATACTCAGAAAAAGTGTACATTTGGTATCTTTTCTTGTCCCACTACTTCATATTAAAGTAAATATCCAAATTATGACAATGTTTCCTTTTTTACCCTCAAATTTTTATGTTAGTGTAATAAAGAATAGATTTATATGCTATTTTAACTTTAATTTTCATTAAAAGAGTATTTTTTTTGAATGTCAAAACATTGTTAAAAATTTCTCCATACATTTTTTTCGTGTCCCAATGACGATTACACATTTTCAGATATGAATTGTTACGAATATTCATAGCTTTACTTTACATAACCTGTGGCTATATTATTCTTTATGAATCAAGTAACTAAATAGGACCAAGTATATTCATCAATCATCTAGAGAAGAATTTATTTTTATTTAAATAACTTTGTCCCAAAATTATGAAGTTTTGTTACTCAGGGTTAGTTCACGCAATGAAATATTGGAAAAAATACTTTATTTTAATAAATACTTTTTCCTATTCTGGCGACACTATAACTTACGTGAAAGTCACTGTCGCGGCAGCCTTTACGTTTTCTCGGTAGTCGTGAAGTCGAGATCTATCAAGTGAATAGGGATTTACAAAAAAATCCTCAGGGTGATAAACGACTATTATTGTGCTAAGTTTATTATATTTTTTGTTTACTTACTATGTTATTTTCTATTTTTATGTATTATCTTAACGAATACGCTCAGTGATGACATAGTATACACGTGGTTTACTTTAAAATATTTGTAGAAGTTAAAGTTTCTCAGATTTTATTCTCATTTTCGTTATTTTGCGTTACGTTACGAAATTGAGAAATTGTTAAGCTTAGTTCACAAAGACGAAAAGTACTTAAATTGTAATTATTATTACCGTCACGTAATTTGGATAAAGATTTTGAAGTGAGGGTAGTTCGCGCACATACAAATTCATACACTTGTAACCTACTTAAAAAAAAGAAGTTTTTTTTTGTGTTTGTTATCTCATAACTCCTCAAGCTTTTATAATAATATAAGTAAATCAAGATTCGAAAGACATGTGGCGCCACCTATTCTCATAAGAACGTTATTGTTGTTTTCCTCAGTAAAAGTACCCTATGTCTGTTTTTGTACACCTGACAAAGTATATGCGAAATTTTAGGATGACCGGTTCAGTAGTTTAGGCGTGAAAAGGTAACAAACAAACAAACTTATATGACTGATTAGCCAAATATAATCACGTGTTTTATTCGCCCAATCCATGTGTACTATACCTTATGACATCAGTTTCGTGACGGAGATTCTCAGTATCGTTACCTATCAGTTTAGTTACAAATTTAAAATGTACACTTTTTCTGAGTATGACCCTATTACCAAATACATCTTGATCCCTAGACACTTTTGATGTGTATATTTCCGTCTAGGACTTTCTTTTTCTATACTCACTTGTTTCTGTTTTAGGCTTTTGTAAACAACAATTTTTATACAATGTGTTTTTCTTCTAGTTGGAGAAACACCATTGGGTATTAGTCGGTAGAGGTCCGATACAACCCTCAGACTTCTCGGAGACGGAGGCGAGTCCATAAGAATTTCTCTGCGAAAAATAAATGAAAAACGAAGTCTTCTTCTTTTCGAGTCGATGATTAAAGACAATCCCCATTTTTTATTTTTTTATAGTTTTTGTGCCCAGTGGGTGGCCACATTTATCGCGGCATCTGTAGCATTGTTAACGTCTTCTAAATTTCAGGTATAGGGACACTTTGGGCACTGCAGTAAGGAAGGAAAAAGTACAAGTATAAAGTAACTTTCAATTTAGATTTGACTACATTGTCTGTCATATTTTTATTAAAAGAAACCTCAGCAGTTTATTTAAAATTTCAAATCGGATGCGTCAAATGTAGGTTATTTATTATTAAGTTATATACGAGGCGGATGGCTGGCAACTTATCACTGCATGAAGCTTTCAATATAGAAGTCCTATTTGCAGTGCAGCTTTAAAATATGCTTCGACACAGCTTGATATTTACATCAGCATAGGGAAATGTGAACGAAAACATAGTTTTAACGTAATATTATGATACGCTTTTATTCTCCAGGGAGATGTGTTATTTAATGACATTACTGTCAGATTAGGTATGCAACTGTGCATTTACATTTACGTAAGACCTAGGTCTTATGTAAATAAATATATTCACATTAAACAAAGTCTGGTAAAAATACGGGAAATTTTCCGAAAAAAAAATGCAATATTATTGATTCTGAGGCGGTTCGAAGCTCGCCGGGCTAGCGAGTTATAAATAAATAAGCCTAGGCTTTGATCTCTTTTATTTATATTACGTTACGTAATTTTTCCTGTATCGTAGGTCCGATAACAAATATATTATAAACTGACATACATAAACAACTACCTATAAGCCATGCAAATACACACATCAAAAGTGTCTAGGGATCAATATATTATTATTACCAAATACATCTTGATCCCTAGACACTTTTGATGTGTATATTTAATTTTGTTCCTCGGGAATGGAACAAGCGACACGCAGTACAGCGGCCAACCGCTCAACCACAACGCCATCCGAGTCGTGCAAACTATGATAAAGGTACATAACTATTTGATTACATAAAAAGAAAGATGCTGATCACATTCTGAATTATTACCCGACAATTTATATCCCTCATTGTGACTTATTTCCGGACCAAATTCACGAAATTACATTTGAAAGCCATAGTTTCTTTAGGGTCCCCGTATAGGTGCGAAAAGGTTTATCTTGTCAGTTGACCTAAAAAATACTTTACTTGAAGAGACGTCCTCTGATTAATGGTTCACGTTTATAACAAAAGGTTGACCGACTGACCGGCGAAGGGCTGACTTGAGGGGGTCCTAAGCCTATGAAACGGTAGAGAAATTCTAATTTATCTCACGTATTATCACTATAATTTATTACTGTCCACGTCTCAAATAATGCTTTTGTGCTTTTTGGGGTCTTATAATTGAGTTGAGACCTTTCTGTTTAGTAGCAGTATTTTTACTGGCGGTTTCGGGTTTACCGACATGTTTGGTTCTATTTTTGTTGGGAAAATAGACAATCATTAGCATTAAAATTTATTAGTGGTGTCGGTGTGATTTCAGGTAGGTACCTATATAGATATTTCTTCTTTATTTTTGGAACAGCAACACAACATATTCTGCAAAGGTTTTGGTATTGCGGATGTCTATATACCTACTGAAGGATTACAAAGTCAGATTGGTACTTGCCCGGTATTGACCCACGATCTCATACATGAGAAGAAGACGTCTTAACCGCTGGGCCATCACGACGTTTTGAATTAATAAAATTGGTGGGCCGTCGCGTCGGGTGGTTTTCCATCAAATGGCAAAAAAAAAAAAGAAATAAAAGTTACACAAAATCTATCGTCAACATCTTTATATCACAATAAGTAACGTTTACTAAATGTAATTTTTCCAAGTTTTATTAAAAGGGATATGAAAACATTTTTTTGCGGATCAAAAATGTAATCTCAACATGACGTAATATTAAACCTCTACGTGTTTGTCGCTAACTAAACAAAATACGAAGCAAAAAAACCTCAGCTTATATAAAATATATCCAACCAAATATTGTAAACGAATTTCTTCGCAGCTTTCTTGTAAACAAACGCTATTTTTCTTATATAGCAGTTTCTGATTCAATCGCCCAAAAAAAGCTTAAGAACAAATTGAAAAACGGTAAATGAAAATAAGTTTTCAAGACACGTTTGCGGTAGTTTCAACCACAGAATTGAATAACAGTTTGTACCTTATTGCTTTATTTCATATTAATGTTGCAATCATCTATGTAAAATATAATACATAATTTCAAGACGGTGAATTAAACCGTCAGACCCGAACATAACGGGAGTGAAATCACAAAAAAAACCGAATCCGACAAAAACGTCCACCAAAATGTTATAAACAAGACTGGATTAACATACATAAACTCACGCCTCTTTTCCGTGGGGGTTGGTAGAAACCACAGAACGCTACCTGCTACGATCCTAACATACTCCTTTCGCCTCATCCACGTTCATACATCTTGTCATAAGCACGCCGGTTACGAGTACTGCACACCTGACTTTTCTGAAGAACCTCATCAATAAGACCAGTGTAGGTCTTCCTAGGGCGTCCCCTCCCTGCGTTGCCACTCACCTCTGCCATACACTTAAATACCTTTTGCTAATCATCTTTTACTCATCCTCTCAACATGACCGAACCATCTACGCATACCCTTTACTATCTTTGTCACTACATCCTCTTTTAATCATTCCTCACTCTATCGTTCAAAGTTACACTACACATACTTCTATACCAGGAGTGGGATAGAACAGATTAATAAATAAATATAAATAAATAAAATACGTGACAGTCTTTCAAACTCAACTCAAACGCTACTCTCAGACAGATATTACATTATGTTTTCGAAAATACTTTACCATTCGATGTCAACGCTAGCCAAGCGAGTACTACTCCAGACCAGCAATAACCTAAGGCCTGGAGATAGTAATACTCAGTAAATATAGACAGGTCTAGTTAGGTACGTATGTACGAGGACCAATAAGTTATCCGAGCCTTCCAATTAACTCCTACAGCTTGCGTGGGACGTTGTCGATATGGGTCCCTTTCACTCGTAGATTGCTCTTGAAATATTTACAAAATATAGACAGTTGTAGTTTTTATTTGGATTCAAGTAGAGCAAGGATTGTAGATTTAATTTGTTTGTTATAAAAGGTTTTAATAATAAATGGACTGTTGACTAAAAACAATAAACAATGAAATAGGATAAAAATAATTATGTAGGTTACGTTGAAAAAAATATAACATAACATCACGCCTGTAATCCCCGAAGGGTTAGGCAGAGGCGTACCCATTAGTACACCCACATTTCGCCCGTTATGTTTAAGTCCCATGTAATAAGGGGTGAGCCTATTGCCATCAACCGGGCACAAATCCAGACTCCGAGGCTGCTACCGAGAAATTCCTGATGGAAAAACTCGATAACACTTTGCCCAACCTGGACATCAAACCCAAGACCTCATGCTCATGAGTCGCGCTTTGCGACCAATAGACCAACAAGGCAGTCTGAAAAAAATATTTAAAATTTTAATATACTTACTTCTGGCCGCGACTATGTCTGCGTAGAAGTCAAGCTTATCATAAAATTTAACCTAAGTATGGCTTTTTATCAATGAAAGAATTTTCGTAATCGGATCTTCCAAAGATTCTTGTAAACAACAAAAATATAAAAAGGAAAACAAACTTTACCTGTGTATGGATAGTATAGATTTCATAATAACATCTATAAAACTTACATAAAATTAAATATTCTTTGAAAATAAAAGTATAAAACGAAGTAACCATAAAAATGTGTATAGATTTCGTTGTAAACAACTTGATCCGTATAAAAGATCCCTTTGTAAAATGTATCAGAGATTTAACATCCAATTTTTACAAAAGCCGCAGGATTATGCAGGAAATAGATTATAAGGGTGCCGACCCACTTTTCCCGAGCTGTTGATCAAGTATCAAATGCTGGCCGCACCGACCGACCCTAACAATAGACTTAGTTCCAAAGCTTTATTGGTCTAGCCGCCAACAAATTCGCTGACCCTCCCATTTATTGGGGATTTTTTTGGACTGAGATGGATAGGCTAAGCTCCTAAAAGTAGCGTGAAGAAAACGTGGTAAGGAAAAGTCAGTGCGATAAAGAATCAATTTCTGTATACGGGTGTAGTAAATATAAATTCGTGAGTTGTTTCTCCAGAATAATCTCATAGTGTAAATGTCAGCAATCTCAAATCTTGCTCTACATACATACATAAACTCCCACCTTTTTCCCATGGGGGTAGGCAGAAACCACAGAACGCCACCTGCTACGATCCTTACATACTCCTTTCGCCTCATCTACGTTCATACATCTCGACATACAAGCACGCCGGTTGAATCTTGCTCTAAACATAACAATATTTTAAAAGACAACGATCTTTATTCATATCCATACAATAACGCCTTCAAAAGCGTATAGTATCAAAGCGTAGCGTAGTAGAAGCGTGTAGTATACAATTAAATAAAAGTAAAGTGTCTGTTTGTAATGTCAAAACAACAACTTTTTACAAACTAAATGTGAATGTTTACACGGCACGTACACGAAAAAAACATTTTATTTCTGTCTGTCTGTTTTTCCAGCTACTCTCTGAAATCGCTGGACCTATTTTGACAGGACTTCCACTGGCAAATAGCTAATATTAAAACTGATAACTACCTGCTAACTAAGTACCTACTACTTTTATTCTAGAGAAACAATTAAGATTTCCCGCTAAAAAGTAAAAACCCCGTGATACATACACGCGAACTAAGTCGCGGCCGTAAGCTAGTCTTAACAATAAGACCGTTATCACGCACGAAATACTCACAGGGTCCCATAATTACTTCGAAAACCCAAGTTAATACGTATAAGTTCCCCTAATTATTCCCTTCACGCGTCATAATACTTACACCATTAAATTTGTTTGATCACATAAAGACAACGGTTTTATCAGTGATAATAAGACGCTCGCAGTAACTGGGATTATTTCACGGGTGCTTCCGGTGTCTATAACAATTGAAGCCGTTCCTGTGGGCGTTGGAGGGGTAAAGAAAGGGGAGGGAGGGTCCCCGGCTAAGGGGAAAGAGCATTCAAGCCAGTGCCTTGGAATTTGAAACGGCCTGAACACTACGTCAGTTTCTATGCCGCTATCCATTCAGAGTACGTTCCACTTGGGATCTGATTTGTTTAAGGTCGTTCGCACTGCGGATATTATGAGCTAAGTTCTACGGATGTTGATGTAAGTTTGACAGTCTGTTTATCTTTAAAAAACATGATAATTTCAAATACAGGCAGGTACTTCGTGAAAGTTGTAACTTTGCTATATAAATATGAAAGTTTGTATGAATGGATGTCTTGGATGTTTTTGACTCAAACACGCCAGAACGGTTGAACGGATCTTGATAAAATTTGGCACAGACATAGATTGTAGTCGCGCATAGGCTCCTTTTTTTTTATTCCGAAAAAATGATCGTTTCCCGTGGGATAATATATCAACTTTGACGCGGACAAAGTCGCAAGCTAAAGCTAGTAGTTGCGGGAAGTCTTAACAGGATACCGTGGCCCCGGAACGTAAAGGGCAACAGAAGGAACAGGGTGGTTTTTTAGTCAGTATAAGTCTGACAGTCCCTTCCGCCCCACCCAGGGCGGAAGGAGTCATAATATGATGATTTTTTCCATCTAAAAAGCTAAAGCTAGTAGCATTATAATATTAAACGAATAGCTATTTTAAGGCATACATTTAAATTGTAAGCTTTAAAACAATTGTTTGTTATGTAAATGTTCGTACCTACATCTAAATACAGACAGAAATTAAATCATACTTCAAACAAGTTGTAAAAATGTTTCAAACATATTTTGGTTCAACGAAAATACACGCTGTCATTTGTATTACAATTAGTCCAACTTCCATTTATTGTGAGCTAAAATAAGCTCCAACCAAAACTCGTTTCAATGTTGTTCTAAAGTCTAAAGTCAACATCGAAATTGAATTCACAAATGTCACTGAATATTGAATTCAATTTTGGAAACCAAGTATTGATGAAGCAAGTGGAACGTAACATTCGGCGTTGGTGTCTTATGAAACTTAGGTACTTTTATTGTGTTGATAATGAAGAAGCTAGCGTAGGCTTTCACAAAGTCTGAAAGGTATTAATTACTATGAACTGTTTGTCTTCTTCAAACCATTGACATTTTGTAAAGGTTCAGAGGTGAAAGGACATTCCGAAAATGGTTGAGGTTTTTATTAGACTTCTTGAACGACTATTTAACTTAAGATATCGCGCTCGAGGGACGTTTTGCAAGTTTTTGAGAAGGCAAATGAAATGAATACCTAAATAAAATTTTCAGATACTTTTATGTGAACTCTTTTCGGACAGAGTTCGGCATGCAGTCCTCGGTTCGATTCTCAGATCAGGTCGACATTGTTTCTAATTTTTCTGTTACGGTGAAAGCACTGGTGCAAATTTTCTTATGTTTTCTGGGATTTGCATATGGTCATAAAAAACTTAGACGCAATAGTAATGGAGTTATTTATCTAAACTAATACTGAGCTACAAATTGTAAAAAAAAGTAGCAGCTCTGGATTGGACCAACAATATTGAATGACCACACCTCATTTAAAACTACAGCAACCTATCTCTTTAACATCCCACTTTAATATAGAAGTCCTGTTTTCATAAGAAAATCAAACAAATACTGTAGAACAAGAAGAAACTAAACGGTATCCACCATGAAATTACACGAAACATTCTTTATACTAGCAAAATAAACTTCATAGTGACTGATTGCTCTTCCTCGAAACAAGAACATGACTTTATTCTACCAAAATTCTGGAGGCAAGTATTTGAAAGGTAATTTATATTGCTTTAGGCCAGCTTTTCCCGCGAGGGTAATAGATTATACTTATGGTGCTAGTCTTATTATAACGTTACGTGAGCATAAAGTATCTGTTGTACGGAAAAATAAATATTGTTCGCGCAATATGAAATTAATAATAACTCGTCTTAGCTACTATCCACTTACGTGTACTGTTTCTTCGTTAGGAAGGGCAAGGACAACGTATGATTATATTTTCCCATGGGATATGAGCCACGTGCTGAAATCCTTACGTACTTTCTTCCTCTGTTTTGCCTACGATCGCACACCTATACTTTATTTTCAAGGTTATAACTGTATTTATATATAGGTAGTACTACAATCCAAGATGCATTTCTACGGATTCATCCCTGTGAGGCACCAGTCTCTCAACCCGTATGTTCTATCCTCGATTAACGCTCTCTTGTGATATGTTCGCGGACGAATGGAAGACTATCTTGCCAGTATGCTTGGAGTATATGGGTTATGTCATTCTATTCTATGTTCTTAAGTGACCTTAATTCGTCCCTAGTCAATTGATAATGGGCTTGACATTGTGAGACAAGCGTGTGATTTTTGTTAATTAAATAAATGTCTTTTATACAATAAAAGCGTGTTACACCTTTATTTCTCCTGACGTCCTTATGTAATACGCTAATTAATTAAAGGGTTTAAAGTGGTTTCTAATGTAATTGGCCAGTGACCGTTTTATGTTATAGTAAAATAATTATAGAAAACATCGAAGTTAAAACGTGAGATATACTAATAATAAAATGGTATTCAAGTTTATCGGTGGTTAGAGAAAAAATAGGACATAGTCGGGTACTAAAACAAGAGAATTTCGATATCACATATCACGCTTGTAATCCCCGAAAGGTTAGGCATAGGTGTACCTATTAATACACCCACAATGGGGGGCGAGCTTATTGCTCCCGATATTACACTATATTTTCCAAAGTTAAAATTTATATACCCTCTTTTTGCCAAAGTTTTAGTCTCAGGTAGGGCGCTAGCCGTCAACCGGGCACAAAGCCAGGCGTCTGTCAAATTCCTTAGGAAAATTTTACTATTAATACTTTCAGCAACCATTAGATGAATTAGGTTAATTTGGAGTATTATAATGACAAATATTTAATACTTATTTTCTTTGGTTCTCGTAAATGAAGCTAGTATATTGATACTAGTTTCTGCCCGAGATTTTGTCCACGTGGTTTTTTTCACCCGCGGTAAGTTATATCTTTGGTTACTGCTTCGCTCCCATGGGTCGTAGCGTAATGTTAAATAGAATGTATAGTACGGCCGGCGTATCTTGGCGGTCTGAAGATAGCTGTTTGGCTGCGCAATGGATCTTATAGAAACGAAATTGTTTACTGCGCAGAAATCGGCTAACTTCAGGGCCGCCAAGATACGTCGGCCGTATTGTACCTTACCTTATGAATCTGGCTATCATTTAGAAGACGATTTTCTTATCATAATAATATACAAGGCATGTTTAATCAAACAAACTGGTGCCCATCTTTAAAAACAAAGGTGATGTGCTGGAGTGCAACAACTATAGAGGAATAAAGCTAATGTCACATAGTATGAAAGTATGGGAGAAAGTGATTGAAAGGCGGCTGAGAGAAGAGAGTGAAATTTCACAAAACCAATTCGGTTTTATGCCTGGTCGGGGTACCACAGATGCCATTTTCGCTATCCGCCAGCTGTGCGAAAAATATAGAAGTGCGCATAAAAACTTGCACATGGTGTTTATCGACCTCGAAAAGGCATATGACCGAGTGCCTCGTGAGGTTTTGTGGTGGGCCCTTAAGGAGAAAGGTGTGCCAGGGAAGTATGTGCAGTTGATTCGGGCAATGTACAGTCAATGCAGTACCCAAGTCCGGTCTACAGTGGGCTCTACTGGCAGCTTCAATGTGTCTGTCGGCTTGCACCAAGGGTCGGCTCTTAGCCCTTACCTCTTCCTGGTGATAATGGACGCCCTGACGTTGGACATCCAGGAAGAGGCTCCCTGGTGTATGCTGTTTGCTGACGACATAGTGCTGGTTGCCGAGAGTGGCCTTGAGGTCCAGAGCAGATTGGAGGTGTGGTGGCAAAGACTGGAGAGTGTTGGCCTGAGATTGAGCAGAACCAAAACAGAGTACTTGTTTTGTGATTTCGGCGGTCTCTCTAGTTCTGTGCCAATATCTCTCGCTGGAACGCCCATACCGATCTGCTCCGACTTTCGGTATCTCGGGTCGCTTGTCCAAGGTGATGGTGAGATAGACCGAGACGTAACGCACCGGATCAACTCAGGATGGATGAAATGGCGACAGGTCTCCGGAACAACTTGCGACCCACGGATGCCCCTCAAGTTAAAGGGGAAAATTTACAAGTCCGTGATAAGACCTGTCGTATTGTATGGATCGGAATGTTGGGCCGCGAAGAAGACGGATGAAAAAAGATTGCATGTAGCGGAGATGAGAATGTTGAGATGGATGTGCGGAGTGTCCAGAATGGATAAGGTCAGGAATGAGTACATAAGAGGAAGTCTGAAAGTGGCGCCAGTGACAGAAAAGTTGAAAGGGAATCGTTTGTCTTGGTATGGGCATGTGAAGAGGAGGGATGAAACGCATGTGACCAGGAGAGTTATGAATATGAATGTGGATGGATGGAGAGCAAGAGGAAGGCCAAAGAAAAGATGGATGGATTGTGTGAAGAATGATATGAATGAAAGGGGAATCAGTGATAGCATGACGGCTGACAGGACAGAGTGGAAGAAGAAAACATGTTGCGCCGACCCCAAGTAACATGGGACAAGGGCAGGAGGATGATGTTTAATCAAACAAAAAACCTCTACATCTTTATTATATTATATTAGTATATTATAGATAGTTCAATTATACTTCCATTGGCTCCGCGTAAGTAAAGTCGTGGGCACAGTTATATTTTCATTAAAGCCAGCTATGACGGCGGTCTGCCATCAGTAAATCCCAACATTTATACCCAGTAATCTAAATATATATATATGTAGTAAATATATATATATGACATAGTGATCTATCAACGCACAGCCCAAACCACTGGACGGATCGGGCTGAAATTTGGCATGCAGGTAGATGTTATGTTATGTTTACCCTTTAAGGGGATGAACGGGGGTCCGACATTTACGCGGACGAAGTCGCGGGCAAAAGCTAGTGTAGCATAACGCTACAATAACAGTTCCGAATAATCCTCAACAGATAAATTCAGTACTTCTTCTACTATATTATCAACTTACAACATTTAGGAACGTAACAGCACCGAGTTATCTAAGTTTTCATTCGAAGTCATAAGGTAAGTCGCCCAATAGCAGCAGAACTGCGTATTTTATGTGCCGTTTTATGTTAACGGCCTGTTTTATAACATAACAGCTCGTAATGTTCAGTGGATGCAGGTATTAAAGTCTTCACACAACACTACAATCAATTTTGAGGAAAGTTTGGAAAGATGTCATCGTCAGTATTATACCGCGATCACCTTATAGGCGATCAGGGTTTTACCTTTACTGTTTTATTAATTTTAATAACTAAATCAAGGGAAAGAAAAAAAATATTTTCACAACTATAATATTATTATGTTCATGTTACTATTATTATAAATGCAAAAGTTAGAATAGATGGGTGTTTGTTACTCAATCACATCAGAACAGTTAGACGGATTTAGATAAAATTTGGCACCGAGATTATAGTCTGGAACAACACATGGACTACTTTTAGTCCCGGAAAAATGTACGGTTTCCATGGGATAATTAAAAAAATCCGAACAAGGTTTACCAGTCCGTTTTAATTATCAGTAAGTTCTATGTTATATCAGTTGTCTGGTTACCATAACACAAGCTCTGCTTAGCTTGGGATCAGATGGCCGTGTGTGAGTTGTCCCAAGATATTTTTTTTTTTTTTTAGTACTCGTAACCGGCTTGCTTGTATGACGAGATGTATGAACGTAGATGAGGCGAAAGGAGTATGTAAGGATCGTAGCAGGTGGCGTTCTGTGGTTTCTGCCTACCCCCATGGATAAAAGGCGTGACTTTATGTATGTATGTATGTTATTTTATAAATTCATTTTTCAAATTTTTTTCATTACCTACAAAACAGAAAGCAACTAAATGAAACGTACCACCAAGTGCGCAGCCGTACCTTTACGATTGCCCAGGCTTATTTTCGTTATCATTGAGCAAATGTTGGCTCCACATCCCTTGTAATTTCGTTAAAGGCTGCCTCCTCACGTGCACAGATGTACTTAAGTTGGTACTTTGTGACGGCCGTGCCGGTCACCAGATGCGTAAATGGATGTACCCTTATTATTATTGGCGTGGCGTATTGTTACTGCTTTGTTTGTATAATTGGTTAAATCCAATTGGAGTTTCAGTTGATTGATTAAGAGCGAAAGTCGAAGCTGTGATGTCAGGACTTTGGAACATTTTGTTACTAGTTTGAGTTAAATATTTTCTAGTATTGTAGGTAAGTAATAAATAGTATTTACATATTTAGTTTAGAATTAGATTTGTCTACTGCTGTATACTATAACTAATTTCTGTCTGTGGCTTGGTTCGTGGAAGTCAAGTACACGTAGAAGTCATAAACTCGCCTTTGGCACCCGGCAATAGTGAGCTTTCTATATGAAAAAGAACTTTTGTAATCAGTAGGTACTTTTGGAGATTACCTCTTACAAACAAAAAACAATCGAACTTTACTTCTTTATAATATTAGTATCAGTAGGTATTAATGGTACGCAGCTTATAAAGCGTGGCTGTGTACCTAAAATATATGAATGGTAGATAGTATTCAATGACGTCTATAACTCTTACGTCATAAATAAATAATTGTTACTTCACCTTAAGATTAAGATGCTTTTACATAAGAATAATTTATCGATTATCGGGGGCTAGAAAGTTAATGCGAGATTCGATAGCCTAGAATTATCTGGTGATTCACTCACTGCTAAAGCAACCTAGAAACTATTGTGTGAAAACGCCTTTAAAAAACGAGGTTTTAGGAATACAACATTGATTTGATCGTCCTGTAAATCTTTCTAAATCGGAACATGAAAAAAACTTCTTTGTATGTATCGTGAGAAAGGTAGTCATTATACGTTCCGCACTTATTTCACGCCTCACCGAGAACACGTCGAGAATTGATTGTCGTCTGCCGAGACATATTTTACGACAATGAATAGAACTCTAGAATAGGGACAGATTTCTTTTTTGCTGGAAAATTTTGTTTCATGTCTTTAGATATTTTTGCATTGTTGTCTGCGTTATTTTGCAAAATCCCGTTGACTTTATTTTGAAAAGTCGATTATTTTTATTCACTAAGTAGAAAGATATTATTACAGAAGAACAAAAGGGACTGATTGATCGTATTCATGTAGTATGGAGAAAATGGGTCACGATGATCTATGATATTTACACAAGCAAGATAAATGGTTTATGGTAGGTAATTAGCACCTCTTCGATTAAGGCCAGGAAGCGCCACGTGCATGGTATCTTCTTAACATGACTTTTGATTTAACTAGGTGTCTTCCTAGTGATTGGCCGCTGCGCTGTGTAGGTATCTCAGTTTCAATTCCCGCACTAAACAAATATTAGTATAGCCTATATGCAGGGATGGCGAAGTTTTATTAATAAACGTGCCATTTTCTATGAAAAATAAATCTAGATGATATAAAGTCTTTGTTTGCAACTCAAAATGTGTACAAGAATCGAAATGTTTATTATTTTATAATTATTTAAGTAAAAGGTTGGCGAGATTTCTGCTATTGAAATTAGATTAAATCAAATAGATAGATTTGTCAATTATTGACGTGTCTGTATTATTTTATAGCGTGACACGTGCCATTGGTTTTCCATCCCTGGCTTACAAGTACGTGTTTCTAGTTTGTTTGTTTGAATTATGTGAGTTTTTATATTTGTAATCGCGCCCACGATACGAGAAATTCCTAGTGTGGGCGTAGGGTATGGCGTGGGACGTTTAGGTGATTATTTTTATACGTTTGTCGTCAAATCCTAACAAGGGACACAATTATGAGAACTAGGTAACATTGAAACTTCAAAAAACTCTGGCTGACAAACCACATTTTTTTTTCACCTATGAACTTGTATATGGCGTTATTCTTTTTTTAAATGAACAAGTAGGTACTGGTAAGCTCTGGGGATGAGGTTACTGTAGTACACAGTAGTGGAGCAGTAACCAAAGACGTAACTTAACCCGGACAAAAAAACCATGCGGACGAAGTCGTGGGCTGAAGCTAGTATTCATATAAAAAAAGATTGGATGGCTAAACCACTCAGAACCTCACTTATGATATTTAAGAACCTACTTATGATATTTAAAATTAGCACATCAATAATTGGGTAGTTGACACCATTAACCCAAACATAACTACTTTAAAGAAACACTTTGTTTTAGCCCTGAAAACAGTGAAAACTCAATTAATTTTCATTTTACTGGATTTTTTTTGTGTTTTTGAAATAAATAAATACATAGTTAGTTAATTGAGTTGCCAAATAAGTGACGTCACAGTTCCATATTTCCATACAAAATCTATGGAAGAATCGCGTTTTGACAGGTCCTAAAATTACGACAATTGATTTGTGGTGTCAACTAGCCTTTTAGTAGTCGTAGTGGCTAAAGTTACAATAAGTAGCTACATCTGACAATGGCATAGTTTACGAGCACATTGACTGTCTGATTCCATTAGTCGAGTTTTACAGCTCGTCGCTCGTTCGAGAGGAACTAACATGCTACTCCATTTTGATTCCCACAGACTAACGTCAGCGTTTACGAACAATTACAACTCTCTGGCTCAGTCATAAAATCACATCTTTGAAGACATCAGGGACGTTGTCCATAGACAACGAGCACGTTGTATTTTATCGTTTTTTTTGTCATTTATTTTTATCGTAAGTACCTAGTTCTCTATTTAATTGGTTCTTATTTTAAGTAACTATATTTTTAGAGGCAATTTATGTATACCTATATACGCTTGCTCAAGGCGGATTGTCGATTTTATATTAATTAATTATTTTTAGTCCAAGTTTTCTCACGATGTTTTCCTTGTGGATGTCAGCGATGTCCAAGATTAACTTAGAACTAACATTTGAATTGAAAAATTCACATTCGTACTGGCCCGGTATTGAAGCCGCAACCTCTTGCATAAAAGGCGGTCCACTGGGTCATCACGACACTTATAATAAGAAAAAAATATTTAGTTTACGTACTAAGAAAAACAAGGCTTACTTGTCATTTAAAGTGAAATCCAAATGAGATGTTTTTAAGATGTTGGTGATACCCACCCCTCCAAAAGTAAGTGAAAAACTTAATATGTTTTTGAATATTATTACATCAGACCGCTCCCTTGTGATTATTTCAAACTACTTAGTTTTATTATTTCTTCATAACATTTCAGGCTTCTGGTAATAAGCGATTGAAACATGAACTATCAATCAACAAGCTAATCATGTACCTAATATCTATGTTAACAAGAATCAGTTTCGTATGACATTTTCACTATAAATGTCCACTTAAATTGCTTCCAATCATTGCAGTCACACGAATTCTTGATTGCTGTTCTTAGAATGGTTTCAAATCGTTGCATTTATCGGAATATTAACAAACTTGTGGTCTGCCCGCGACGGTCGTGTCAAAGTTGATACGTCACTCAGGAACCGTACTTTTTTCCGGGATAAAAGCTTTTGTGCTATTCCGGGCTATAATCTATTTCTGTGCCAAATTTCATCCAGATCCGTTCAGCTGGTGTGGCTTGATTGAGTAACAAAGATTCGCATCCAAAATTTCGCGTGTACAAGCTACTATAATTAAAAAATTTAAAAACACGACTGCAAAAATTGCACATATTTGTACTTTGTTTACTCGTCAGTTTTTTTTACGACGTTTTTTATTTACAGTGTTATATATTTTTTAAATCTACTTGTCAAATTCTAGACGATAAGTAAACATAGACACGACCAGACTCATTAAAAAAAAAAAAATTGAGGCTGGTATTAATTTACTTTTTAAAGTGACCACACCGCTTTCTTTTTATTTTTAACTATAACCTATAACCTATGTTACTCGGAACGATGCAAGGATTGTAACGATATCCCATACATCTAAATCGGTTTAGGCGTTTAAAAGTTATGGTGGAATAAAGAAACTCACATACATACATACATTAACCCTGAACACATAACACTCCTTTTTTTGGGGACCGCCGCGGAGGGCAGCACCAGATTGCACCACTCAACAACGCGGTCGGGTGGTGTACGTGTGTTAGGCATCAACGGATTTCTTAGAGGCCAATGCGACATGAGATCCGCTTCACCGCCAACCGCGGCGGTGCGCGGTGCCGTGTGTAAATCGCCTTATAAGTACGAAGCCAAACGTCATTACTTGAAGAACCCTGAGCACGCTAGTCCCTTATGATCTTTCATCTTAGTGCTTGAGATCTCATTGTTATAAAAGGTTGAGATTATAACAATATCGTTTTATTAAAAATCCTACATAAAGACGCTAAGCGCACTCTTATTTAGTTGATTACATACCCTAGTCATAAAAGGTTATTAAAACTGTATTCTAAAACTTTTTTACTTTCCCAATTTACTTCAGTTTGACTTTTTACTTTTGAATTGTCAAGGAGTCGGTCAGTTTGTCAGAATATTGAAGCTTTCCAAAACGTAGGTAGGCCTCTATGGAGAAGAATGAGCACGAAACTCCACGGACACTCTTTCAGTTAGAAAGCTTAGTCTTCTTGAAATGGAAGACCTTCTTTATTCGTACCGTCCATCTGCTTTAGATAACTCTGTTAGGTATTATTATTATTTATTGTTAATTTACGACGGAACCAATTACAGTAAATACATTATGTTGATAGGAACTGGTTAAATTTTTCAAAAGCACAAATTAGTCTCTATTCTGTAACTAACAAGGTTCATTTGACTAAGTATTCCGTATATTAAGTAAGTCTGAAGAAGCTAATTGCACTCTAAATGAAATGAAGTGGGTAATCACTCTGACCTCTGCTTCTCGTTAATAAAATGATATAAAAACTACTAGTAAATGTCCGTCCATTACGACTGGTGTTCACAATAGGAGTCTAGTCAAGCTCAGCTTTTGATCAAGAACAGTAACAGTTATACAATAGTCTAACTTTGACTGTGTAAATCCATTGTTTTAGATGCTACATTGAACTTTGTGACATCGAAATTTTTATGCAAATAATGCATGGCTTTATTGTTTGATTAAAAATTATTGGTGCGTATTGACAGTATTACATAATTTTACGTGTCGGCAAAGATGATAAAAACAAAAGAAAGATAAGACAAAATACCTACAAAAACATTTTATGAAGAATTTTTTTTTCTGCTTTTATCAAATTTTATTGAACTTACTAGGTCGTCACGATTTAAAATATAAATTAATAAAATTTAAATACATTGTTTTAGTTAACTAAAAGTAACTTATTAAAATTTCAGCATCAGCTAGATTTGCTTGAAAATACGAAACGATTCCCGAAGTTTGTACAACACTAATTTAGATTGAGCAATATACAACTTTTTTTAAGCTAAAATTTCGTCGATTGAGGTCTAATGCAAACAAATACCTAATTTCCATTTAAGTATTAATTGACGTACCTAAACAACCTATTATGTAAGTATCTACGTAGGTATATAAGTAGTTACATACATCATACACCCGTTGTTTGTCCATTGTTGTGTTTGCGGACAAACACAGCCCGGCTTGCTTGTACAGGCCCTCCTTTGGAATCGAAGCTACAGATATATTCGAACAGAATTCAAAAGGGACTCTATGGGTAATCGATTATGCGTGTTCGGTTATTAGCTGATTGCAGTGCATGGCTTTGATGCGGTAAATGATGATAATGTTAGCATAGGGTTATTTTGTGAGTAGGTAACGATCATCATCAACTTTCTCGTAAACATTATATATATTACTAATGACCCGCCCCGGCTTCGCACGGGTGCATGTATTATACATATAAACCTTCCTCTTGAATCACTCTATCTATTAAAAAAAACCGCATCAAAATCCGTTGCGTAGTTTTAAAGATCTAAGCATATATAGGGACAGACAGACAGACAGACAGGGAAGCGACTTTGTTTTATACTATGTAGTGATATCATTACGCTTGTTTCCCTACACCACCCTCATACCCTCCATTTTGCACGTATTTCAGTGACATTGCATCTTTAGAAAATAAAAAAACCTATTTTAGTACCTACATAAAATAAGTTTATCAAAAATAATTATATTTTTCCACTGTTTTCTTTCTTTTTTAATACCTAAGCTTAATTATTCAAATTCATTAAAATAAATCTTTTCGTTACATTATTTGGCTAGTAGGTGCGCACGTGTATCGCGGGATCAATGGTGTTTTCAAGTTTTCAATAAAAAAAATCGTTAGTAGGTCATTATTAATATTATTAAAAAAATATCTTGATAAAATAATATCCTCGTATAATTTTATTTCATCGCTAATAAAAGCTTAGATGATAATTTTACGGTCTTTAGCTTTCATTTTATTTGGAAAAAAACTCTAAGGAAACTTAGACATTGACGTGAACATCTGAAGGGTAAACATGTTTCGCGTAAATGAGTACCTACTGTTGTTTTATTCATGAATAGAGATAAAAAACATTGGTTGAGCAAATTTGATCCCAGTTCCATAATACATCACGCGGTCGACAAATACGGACGGTCAATTCCTTTCAACGGGAGTAATGATAGGAAGATAAATAACTGCAATACCTACTTTTATATATTGTGTTTATATTTTTCCAGGAAATATTTTGTAGGATGGTCTAAGGTTGTGCAATTTACCCACTATAATAGTAAATTACACATTTTTCTGCAACGTGTAGTTTTGCATCCTCGTCAAATTACAGGAGGCTGTAATAAAGGATATAAATAATCAAAACTAATAACGACATCCTGGTCTATAATTAGAAACTTTCTTCTTAGGTTCCTTATATTTGACAGTATTTCAGAATACATCTCTTTCAAAGAACAGAATTGCCCTGCTGCGTTTGCACTGTGTGCGTTTGGGTTCATCGCCCCGCCTTTTTTTGTACGCTGTGGAAATTCTCATGGACGGGGGGCATGCCGGACTCTTACCGGATAAAACCACCGCAGTGTTCCACCTCTACCTATGGCAGTGGGTGCGGGATTCAATGAAAAGAAAATGTTATTGTTTGTTTGTTTGTTTGTTGTTTGTTAGTAGTTGTTGTGTGTTGTTGTTTTGTTTGTTGTTGTTAATGTTATTGTTATTTACAATATATTCTATAGTTACATTAATTCAATTATTATACAAATGTGAAGACGATGTACCTAAAATAAAAATCATTTAATGTCCTACAACACGTACCAGGTACTTACTACAAATGAAAAAATGAGAGTTAAATTATTCTAATAATACTCCTCACTTTACAAAACCCCAAATCCAACCATCAACTTGAAAGGATACTCAAACAGAGTTGCTCAATTTCGTCGCACAAAAGTAGGTACACGGCGACAACCGACAAATTGTCGTCAAGTATCCTTTTATGTTGTGTTACGGGACACCAGTGTAGTGGCACTCGATCAAGCCATTCCTCATTTGTCTGCCCAACATTCGATCCGGTTGGAATGTGTTTCAGTCTGATTTCCTTCACTGTCCGTTGATTGAGCATTATTGCTTTTGATGTATTGCTTGAAGTGGTTTTGGTAGGGCATCTTTATTAACTGGTTATGTGTAATGATTCAAATTTAAAAAAATATAATAAGTAATGTATTCGTGGATTTTCTTGTTATAAGGGATGATTACTCAGTTAAACAATCGATTGATTAAAAATAAGATTAAGTTTTCGTAGTGCGAATCCGATATGATTTTTTCCGTTCATATTATTATGTATACTTTCTAAGTTTAAATCTTGGAAATCATTGACGTCGATGAAGAAAAACATCGTGAGCGAAACTGGACCTAAATTAATAAATAAATATAACACGTAATCATTTTGTAATCTTAAATGTTTAAGATTATAATCTCACAATTAATGCCACATTTAATTTTAAAACATTTAAGAAATCTTTATGATAATACAGAGTTTAATTAAAGTAGAAAGACTATAACGGTGTTAAGGTTAAACGTTAAAATTTCACGAGCATTTTATTGTTTTAATAGCTTGAGCGTTAAATGTTTGTTAGAAGCAAAGACACATAAAATGACAACGTTAGATGGTAATTAAAAGTTGTACAGACTAAAATTATAATTATTCAAAAGTATTAAAAGTAATTCCAAAATTAACTAAACTTGTCTGGCAAACAAATTGTTTGTGTTTTAAGTTATGATGTCTTGAGATTAATAAAGAAGCTTGACATTAAACAAATGTTGAAAGAAATACATGTCATTGTGTATTAAAAACTTGCATAAATAAAAAAAAACTTTTAATGAGTGTACTCGCTGCTTTAAAAAGAGCTCATTTATTTGGAGCATACATTTTGGTACTTAGGTAATAAAAAATTTTTTTAGCCTTACGCTAAAATGTTTTAGTAAGTACCAAATATCGCGCAAGCCAATTACCAACCGGGTACAAAGACTCCGGGCGTCTCTAAACAAATTCCTTGAGAAAAACCTAGTGTTGTAACTTTTAGCAGTCACCTTTACAACCATTCTACCTGCTTGGAGGATTATGTTGACAAGACATAATAATACTTATTTTTTCTTTAGTTACACTAAAACCTAAACGACGCCGCGGGCATTTTTAGTAAATTCTAAAAAGTTTGAATTCTCTGTAAATATAATGAAAGACAAAAGTCTGAAAAATAACCGTCGTATTTGCCTTCAACAAAGTAGTTAGCAAGAACACTCAAAATTATTTTACAACTCCAGAACAGAAAAATATTGACGCGAAACTTTATAAGTGGTACACTACATATTCTAACAAAGTTACCCATAATACCCCACTGTCGAGAGGAAGATAGTTTTGGGGTAATTCAATTAGCCATTATGTGGCCCTCTGAGGGAATCGAACAAGTTTGTTGTGGCCTCTGTTCATGTGAAGAATAATTAGTTCGTATCACGCAAACAACTTGCTAGGCCTGCTCCAAAAAATGTCAGACATTTACAAGATTGAAGGGATTTCGAGCCTTTAGACGTCTTAGAAGTGTTTTTTTTTTTCTTTTTTTATATATAAGATGGGTTTGCCTTAGTCTAGGTCAGAGATGACCGATACAAAGTCTATTATGAGCTTACCCAGAAGCCTGTTCACTCTAACTTTGAAGAGATTAGGGTCGCATGCGTTCGGAAATACAGACGCAGTTAGAGTTCCACTCCTTTGCTGTGCGTACCTATTATAAAATACTTTTGGAAACGGTTAGTGCGAATTGGTGGAATAGCAACAAGGTAGGGTTGGTAATTTGCAGTGCGTTTAGATATCCGATGGCCGGTGGAATGGGGTCGTGGAGTTTTTGTGCACACTCACCGAAACCCAAAAAAACGGTTGTGAAATAAACTGATATAAAACTGGTCAACGATTAAATACAAAATTTTTAGTGATGGCCTAGTGGTTAAGGTGCCCGCCGCTTGTGCATGCAGTTGTAGGTTTGCAACCGGGCATAGGTAAAGTACCAATGTGACTTTTTTAATCATATGTACTTTATAATGTTTATCTTAGACATCACTGACATCGGTGAAGGAAAACATCGTGAGGAAACCGGGACTTATAATTAATGTAAGTTTGGAATCGCCAATCCGCTTTGAGCAAGCGTCAACAAAACTCGTGCCTTCTGTGTATGAGAAGAAACCTTTGCTTATAGTGGAAAAATTATAGGCTGCTGTTAACGATTAAACAGTAAAAAAGAATTAAGAAGAAGAAAGGCCACTGCCCTATAATGGAACAGAAAAGTTTTCTAAGTGAACCGGCTAAAACGAATCTTTTATTCATAGTTTCGTCAAATAATCCTCACGTTTCAGGAGTAAAAGAAAAACTTGCGCTAAAATCAACAATCAACCAACGTAGGCGCTAAAATTGGTGTAGGTAGATGTTGCCCTTTCAAGTACATATTAGTATCTTTTTTTTCTTGGGAAAATTCTCATAAAGAACTTCCTCCGCCCAGAGAGAACGGAAGGTTACGTCGGACTCATGCCGATAAAAAGCCCACGTTTCCTCCTGCTACCTTATAAGTCGGGAGTCCAATATTCGCTTGATACATGATCCGCGCTCCCTACTGGCATTGGATCACAATGTCACCTTTAATGTAAATCTATACTTAGATTATAAAGTTGAAGAGTTTCTTTGTTTGTTAAAACGTGCTAATCTTAGGAAGAACCAGTCGTATTGGAAAATATATTTTTGTATAATTAGAGCCAAATTCATGCGCAATAGTAGGTATACGCTATATAAAATCATGTTACGACACAAGGAAGTGGAGCAGTATACAAAGACATAACTGGGGGCCTACCCCCATCTCTTGAAATAATATTATTTTAATATTAAATTGCCTTCCGCATTGTTGGGTTTTCAACGCTCGGTTCAGTGCTGAGAGTTGAAAATCCAACAACAGAAATTACAATGTAATATTAAAATAATATTGTTTTAAGAGATGACGGTAGGCCCCCAGGTTGTACGAAAAACCAAAAAGGTACAAAATAATAAAATCTTTCCTACTCATTTAAATAACCGCTTTATCATTATGCCAAAAATAATTTAACCCACACACAAAATAATTTCCAACTCCCACAAACGTGATTACAATTCCTATTTGCGATACGTCACAGCGGTTTGAACATGATGTATTACTTACGCCAAATAATAATTTTCAGTAAGCCCCTTTAAATGTGTGAGACTGTGATACAAATAACTTTGAATTTATCAAGACTGAACAAATCCTTCCCACTTATATATCTTAAAAAGAATATCTTGAATTCTGCTTTGCCAGGGGACTGTAATTTGCTAAATTGAGACGTGACTTCTTGCTGCTCAGAAAATCACCCTAGTGACAATATTATAGTGTATGAAAATTAGCCGCATTACAGGCCGTAGGACCATTTCGGGCAGGAAGAGAAACGTTCGAGTTTTTGTGCAAAAAAGTCAAAGTCAAATCATTTATTTCAATTAGGCATTATGAGGCACTTTTGAACGTCATTTTCAAAAAGAAAAAAAGAAATTGAATCTAGTTGCCCTTCCAAAAGATAGTTTTGTATGGAGAAGAATGGACAAGTTACAATATTTGCATACAGAATTATACACGTGAATGCAATATACATTTCCGTTCCGTATAAACATTCAGACGGATGAAAAAAAGCAAAGCAAAGCAAACAAGGCAAAAGCTAGTGTTGAATTTAAAAACTAATATTAATTCTGTATTATGGATTGTTAACTACTGCGAGGAATAGCAGTTGCATATTATAAAACATTTGGGAAACGTAATAAGAGAATACGTAAGCAGCAAAATTTCACACAAGACGACAGTTACGTACGGGATAGAATAAAAGGAGCGATGCATACGACAGTTAAATTTAAATAAAACACTATTCTACTATTCACTGTCGTGATAGCATAGTGGATAACCTGCTGCCCCTCATGCATGAGTATGGGTGTTCAATATCGGGCAAGTACCAATGTACCAAGTACCATTATTATCGGTGAAAGAAAACATCGTGAGAAAACCTGGACTTAAAATTGTTTTCTTCACCCGCACTAAGTAATTATGTCATTGGTTACTCCTCCGCTCGCATAGGTCGCGTAGGTGTTGTATAGCCTATACTATTCTTATAAATCTGGAATTTTTCCAATATGACTAGTAGTTCCAGAGATTAGCGCATTATCCAACATACAAAAAACCTTTCAGCTTTATTATATTAGTAAAGATTACGCATATACCGAAAAAAAGATAAAGCTAAAAGCAGCTTGCATTACACTGAACAAACGCGCCGCGTACTATTACCACGTGCTTTTAATTCCGCAAATAAACGAAGCGAAAAATTGTTAGTTTGCGTCCGTGTCACGTGACAAAAACCTGCCAAATACCCAAGTACTTTCAACAGACAATGCTTTGTGAGAGTTACGGTTACATCAGATTAGTGGACTCCATTCAGGTTTCACAATAGGCACGGTACGTTGTCAAGACGATAATTGGTTGTCAAAGCCAAACAATTGTGTAGGAGCGAGCAAGAGTTGAAAATTACAGAGGCATTTGAATTTTTACGAACGCTCCGGGACTGTACTGTTGTCGTCTCAGGCAAATTGAAAGAGCCAACTGAAAAGCTTTTTGTGGAAGGTCCTTGATCTGCTGCTAAAGCAAGGTTCTAATGTCGGATTTTCATAGTTTTCTTTTTACAATGCAGCTTTTAAACTTCTTACGGACTTGATTAAAGAAATATCTTTGTATAAATATTGATATTTTAGAAAACAGACACTAATGCATCGAATTGAACACTACTATTAAACTGTTGAACTGCTACAAAACCCTATAAAGCCTTTACATGTCTATTAGTTGTATATTCAAACACTATACAACTTTTTGCTAGCTGGGAAGTGAATTATATTATTATTCCTCATTCGGCTTTTTCAGCGCTATAGAGCGCAGCATATTTAGTGTAATCAGATCGTGTTCAAAACATCATACTGCGCTCCAATACACAGGTCATTGACGTGCCTTGAAATACTGCCCAGCTTAAATAGGACTTGGCTGAACGTGTCTGCCGCATATCTAACGATCTATGGGCCCGTAGAACACAATATTGGAGGCCCCGAAAACGCTAGGGAGACGCGATAGACCTCAAGGAGATGGAAAGACGACTTGGTCAGCTTTCTTGAGAATCGGCACGATGTAGCGCAAAGTGACGACAGATGGAAGGAATGAAGGAAGGCCTTTGCCAAGCATTGGGACAATAAGCGCAATTAATAATAATAATAATTCGGCTGCTTTATTATTATCAGTTTATTATATATTATCTTCATTTTCCACATTTTCCATTATTCCCAACTTTGGGTTTACGCTAGGGATGGTCTGGGATCTCAGTAGATGCGATGTTAATTGCCTGTCAAAAGCAATGGCCAGAGACATTCATAGGTGTGCTTTAAAGCTAATAGGAAAAAGAACTATATTTCATAAATACGTCTTAAATATACGGGGTGTAAAAAGATATACACCTACAGGTAGTTGTCCCGGGTCGGGCTGTTTGTGTATGTGAGTTTATATGTTTGTAAACACGCCCACGATAGGTACAGGAGATTTTTTAGTGTGATTAAATAAAATAAACAAATAAAATAATTAAATCTAAAAGGACTGTAAAATTTCATTATACCGTGGAAGCTTATATTTGTTTCCTTTTGCTTATCAAAGCTCCCATGATTTTTAGTCCTAAATACGATACTTACTTTTAATAAACAACTAATACTTTGGTGACAATGTTAAATTTAACGATGAAATCATCGTATTAGGTAGGTACATTAAAATAAAATTAACATCCAAAAATGCTCCTTAATAAGATATAACTCAATTTTACTACTGCTACTTCTGTAAGTTGAATTCTGAATACAAATAAGGCGGAAACACAAATTAGAACATACCTACCAAACATAAATCTCTGTTAACACATTCAGAACATCCTTGCGTCAGGGATTTTTCAGTTCACCCATAAAGGATCGAAGGTATAAAATTGTGATGCGCAAAAAGTATCAAATTGATAATAAAAGTATGTTTTCTAAGCTGTAGGTAGGTACCGAATGAAAGGAAAATGATGGGTGGAATATACAAATTATAAGGAAGCACTTTATGTTATCGGGAAAATATTATCCTACCGTGGGTTTGATTAAAATTATTTTGAGCAAGAAATACGAGTATTATTTTACCGCTGGTATATTCTGTAACGGTCTCTTTAAGTGAATTTAGGTAAGGTGAGCTTAAGATGAAGTGTTATCCTACCTGCATGTTGGAGTTTGATAGCTCACCTTAATCAAAATCAAAGTTTGATTTTGACTTTGACCTTAACATCATTTCACCTAATCTCAGATCTTTTTGTACAGAATAACACTGCTTATGATTGTTGAATCAGTACAAAATGTACCTAATAGAATATATTGTACGTATATTATTATTCGTTTGAATTAATTGTTTAAATAATTGGGCTTGGGTTCGATTCCCTCTGGTCGGGCAAAGTGTTATTGGGTTTTCCATCAAGAATTTCTCAGTGGCAGCCTCGGAGTCTGGATTTGTGCCCAGTTGATGCCAATAGGCTCGCCCCCTATTACATGGGACTTAAACATAACTGCCGAAACGTGGGTGTATTAATGGGTACACCTGTCTAACCCTTCGGGGATTACAGGCGTAATGATACGTTATGAATAATTATTTATTGTCTACCATGGTCTTAACATTGTGTCTACACCAACAAAACAAAGAAAACTATACTAAAAATACATTTTCATCTTGTAGAATTTAAATATTAATAAGCAAATTCAAGTATTCACGAAAAATGTTTCTGACACACGCGACCTTGCTCACAATAAGAGTCACAAGATCACTCAACTCAGATTGGGTGAGGTCCCATATTTGCTTCTTTCGTACTTCCAATCTATCTAGCCTAGTCTTTCTAAGATAGCCCTTTTTGTAATCTGGTTATACACATAAATCTCATAACTCTGGCCAGTAAAATAAAGCTATATACATGTTAGTACATCGTAATGAAAACTTGTACTATGGATTGGCGTTCACACGGAATAGACGATTTTTTTATATAAACACCAAAGCCAAAGTTAAAGTCAAATTATTTATTTCAATGAGACCATTAAAATGCACTTTTGACTGTCATTTACGAAGATTAAAGAATAAAGAATTGAATACCGTTGCTCCTTCCTTATAGTAGTTTGGTATGGAGAAGACTGGGCAAAAAACTCCATACTTACCCCTTGACAATAAAATGTTTTACAATATTTTGTATACAAGATCATACAGGATTACACGTAACGCAATGTACCTGGCATAAAAATACACTATTAAAATTTAAATGGTATACAAAAATTAAGAATTTACTGTTTAATTTCAAAAATACAAATATTGGAACTGTAGACAATAATTTCCACGCTCGGTAGTCTAAAATCTTGTACTGAACCAATGGTTTAAGTTTTCATCACGATGTCCCTTACAGCGTGAATAATGTTTGCGGTAGTTTTCAAATAGTTTAAAAGTTCAATATACGAAGTAATCACTCTATTTGCATAGCAATCCACCTTGGAGACTAGCTCTGCTCTTTGATTGCGATTCTTTCGCAAACTACAATCACTGGTGAGTGTTTTGCCATGAAATGCAGTGCTAATTACGGAAATGCACTTATTTTAACGAGGACTGCACTTGTAAAGCCTTTTTAGCTGCGGAAAGGACGTTACAAATGTGAAAAGCACTCTAATTATAGTGTAATTTGAGGGAGTGTGCTCTTATGTGGAACTTCTTCGTAAACAATTTTGTTTGTAGCGTTCGGTTGGTAAAGGTCTGCACGGTGAATGTTAAAGGTTTTATGACTGGCCGGTAATATTAAAATGCATTTTTTAAAGTTTTCTACATCTTTTTTGGTTGGCTTAACAAATATAGTAGAGTGCGTTTCACCGAATAGTTCCTATGGCGTTATGTTGGCAGCAATATTTTTCAGTTTTATTGTTCAAATTAAACAAAATCTGCGGGAGCGTCTTCTCGTCAATGACTTTGCAAACAGAGTAGGGAACATAACGCCATAGGAACTATTCGGTGAAACGCACTTTAATTTGAACAATAACACTGAAAAATATTGCTGCCAACATAACGCCATAGGAACTATTCGGTGAAACGCACTATAGGTACTTTGAATCATACGGAGTGAAAGCTCTGTAGCGAAAAGTTTTGCCATTGATTCTGAACCCCTGATTTAAAAATAGAATTAGGTGTTTCTTATATACAAAAATGTTAGAAATAAAGAGCTGATTTTTTTTTGTAATACCACCTCTGGGGTGTATAGAATTATGTACCAAATCTATAGTAAAAGTTTTTGTTCCGATGTATTTCATCCGTTATTCTTTTTACCAGATGCAGTTGCTCAAAAATGAACTAGTATTTGCAACACATGCATTTTAGGTATCTCTTGTCCGAAGGACGTACAGAGTGCTTGGTTTTGTTGAATATTCAAACTGTCGGTAAGCCTACAAAGACGACGGAACAATATTAGATTCTACCTTCAGTTTATACTTTGGTAAGTCAAGTAAACCTACCGCTTTTAATCTCGATTTTCGATACAAAAAGTAAACTGTCGTAAAAATAAACTACCTTCGTTTAAGAAGTTCTCAAAGACAGTTAAATGGTAAAGAACTGTCATTACCCTTACATTTGCTCTGGTAATGAGGGTCACAATTGAATTCTTTTTCAATTTATTTGCTAACATTACTTTACTTTTGTCAATTATTTTTAAAGACCATTTTCCAAAATAACAAACGAATGCTGCTAAACCGGACAAAGGAACAATTTGGTACCTAATTTTGGAAAATAAATACCTACGTTGTTATTTGGAAAATAAATACCTACGTTGTTATTTGGAAAACTTTAATCGTGATTAACAAAACGAATTCATATGGAAGATGTGAGTGGCAACGCAGGGAGGGGACGCCCTAGAAAACCTACACAGAACTTATTGGTGAGGTTCTTCAGAAAGGTCGGGTGGGGAGTAAATACTCCTGATTCGCAACCAGTTGCGAATAAGGAGTATTTACTCCTGATTCGCAACTGGTTACGAAACTCAGTTGCGAAAACGGCCGGAGGGGGACGGGTGCGCAGTACTCGTCGTAATCGGCGTGCTTGTATGACTAGATGTATGAACGTGGACGAGGCAAAAGGATGAAGGCGGATGGAGTATGTAGGGATCGTAGCAGGTGGCGCTCTGTAGTTTCTGCTTACCCCCAGGGGAAAAAATATGTCTCTGGAACTACCAGTCAGTTTGGAAAAATTTTGTATAATTATGACAGTCATACTTCTGAGGAAGGTATGGGCATTACGATACGACCCACTGGAGCGGAGCAGTAACCAAAGCCGTTCCTTAACGCGAATAAAAAAAATCCATGCGCACGAAGTCGAGGGCCGCAGCTAGTATTATCCATACAATGCACTAAATATATTCTCCATACCAAAAGAAACTTCTTAGCAACAATTTTCGAACAAACAGCAATTGGCTTTCCTTTTTTATTCTAATAATGTAACTGACGCTAAAGAGATTCTCCATGTCCTTTTGACTGCCTCGTTGGTCTAGTGGTTAGTGACCCTGACTGCAAAGCCGGAGGTAGTGGGTTCGATTCCCACCCAGGACCAACTTTGTGTGATGAGCATAATTGTTGGTTCTGTGTCTGGGTGTAATTTATCTATAATATGTATGTATTTATAAATTATATAAGTATGTATATCAGTTGTCTGGTTACCATAACACAAGCTCTGCTTAGCTTGGGATCAGATGGCCGTGTGTGAGTTGTCCCAAGATATTTATTTATTTATTATTTATTTATTTATTTTACCTACTTTAATTGACATAGACTGTGTCACGGCTTTTCTGGAAACAGCCTATTCAAACGCTCCGCAGTGAAGGGCTTGTGGGATTCAGATAAAAACAAGTTAAAATCGAATTTTCATCAATACGACGTTAGGCACAAAACGAACAAAAAGTGTACAGGATTACCGATATTCAAAGCCATTTACATGTTTATTGGGCTTCCGTTCTCAAAAGACCATTGATACTTTTCATTTGCGGAAAAATTACGGTTAGATTAAATTGCTATGGGATAGTAATCAATAATGATTGAGGTTCTTTTGTTTTTGTGAAACGAGTGTTGTGTACGAATTGCGAAAGAGGTTTGTCGTTGTTAAAAAAAGTCATTACGTTTTTTTTATTAGGTTGGTACTTCTTTTTTTTTGTAACAGGCAGGAAATGTTTGAATATGCCTATTGAATTTTAAAAAGGTAGAATTTATTTTATAATAAAATTCTTTCTAGAATTATCAATACCGGTTTTTAATTTATTAGGTACTCTATAAGTTACTGCAGTCACAGAGGACTTGTCTTGTGTAAGTCAGTTTATTTCTGAGTAAATTGAAAAAGCTTTTCAATATAAACAAATACGTACGGCTACAATTTCAAAATGATGTTCTTCTTCAAATACACGATTTCATTTATTTTTTTATTGAAATTGCTTTCATCTTTTACTACATAACATAAAATCATAACATTACGCCTGTAATCCCCGAAGGTTAAGGCAGAGATGCACCCATTAATACACTCACATTTCTCCAGTTATGTTAAAGTTCCACGTAACTGGGGGCGAGCCTATTGCCATCAACCAGGCTCAAAGCCAGACTCCGAAGCTGCTACTGAAAAATTCCCGATGTTAAAACGCAATAACACTTTGCCCGACCTGGGAATGGAATCCAAGACCTCATGCTTAGCAGTCGCGCTATGCGACCACTAGACCAACAAGTAAAATATTTATTATTAGGTATTAAACATCACCCAGCACAACGATTTTTGTCATAAAATTGTGATACCAAACTTCAAATAGAGTTGATCATAAGCACATCAGTTGAAGTAAATAGGTACATATTTACTTAGCTTTTTAAAAACGTATGGATTTACGTATTTTAGATCCAAACTAATACCAGATTAAGATTTTAAGCTGAGTCGTTCTAAAATATATTATTAATAAAGCCGATATATTATGAATCTGTCACGAATTAATCCTTATACGGGACTATTCCAGAGGTAGATATTGGTTAAGTCCCCTATAAATAGTACCCTTATGAGAGCCTAGAAGGATTTTTAGATCCTCTTTAGGTATTACGTCCCCTTTATCGTATTTCGATAGTGCGGTTTTTATAATATCGCAAGATTTGCATTATTATTCAACACAGCTGGTGTCGTCGTACATAAGGACCTAAATACAAAATCTGATACAGAGTATCAAAACACGTTTGATAAAAATTGAGCTGAGTTTTACAAAACTAAGCATATTCGATTTTTTTCTCATTAGGATTGTTTTTTTTTTTACTTTTTCCCACACAATGGATTTCTCCTGTATCGTGATTGAGTTTACAAATATAAAAACTCACATACACAGAAAGCTAGAGCCAGAACAACTACCAGTAGGCCATGAACGCCCTATTGAAGATATGCAGGATTCGTTGTTAGAAATAAAGCCAATCTGAGATTTATTCAAAATCGAATTCACCTAAACTAGTTACTGGAGTAGGTATCTACTACAGACACTTTTTTGTCTGATGTTTAGCCGAAAGTTTTAGCTCGACCTGTGCCTATAATTTACCAGATTTGTCGAGCAAAGCTTAACACACAAAATGCCGTTTTACAAGTACCTAAACATGGCGGCTTTAAAGTAAAATAAACGTGCGTACAAATACCTTTTTTCTAAATGACATTTTAACAATACTGTTGAAAGTGAACCGTTATTTAAAGCGTAAAAAGTGATAAACTTTTAACAAAAATATGTACCTTAACAGTTCTGGTCGATTTAATGTTCAGTTGCTCGTTTTGTTTTATAAAACTCCAGCTTTTAACCGACATAAATACTTTCGTAAATGGATTTCTAACATTACTTTTGTATCAATCATATATTTTATAGGCCTATATTCGTATTAAGTACCCTGTGCATTGAAGTTAAACGATTATTTGTTTGGAAACCACGGCGACTGTTCCGGTTTTTATTCACGACTGTGCCAATAAAGCCGACATGAGGAAATCCGTTCAGTCATTTTGGATCGGCGGTGCTTAGCGTCGAATATGCAAATGGGCAGTATTCTCGCTCTGGTGTTTCATAATCGGGGGTAATCTCTTTATTGATTTGTATTTATTATTGGATACTGATTCTGTGCACGTACAGCAGTGAAACTCGTGGTAAATAAAATACATATATTTTAATTAGACTGATTAGACAATTAATCAGACTAATTTTGCAACGAGGGTTTATCCTAAAGTTAACATTTTAGCTAAATTTTACATCAATAAACTATACTTAACTAAAGATGACTGTCATGTTTATAAATCGGACTTTCCGTGAATAAAACGAGTTTATTTCTGAATTTCTCGCACTTTTGATGTTCTACTCAATTTCATAAATTATGTTTTGTACCACACCAGAAAAAAATATGCTAAATATTGTGTTATTAAAAAATATTGCACAACCTTTTATATAGTCTTTAGATTATAAGATTTTGTTTACAGTTTAGACCCGACAGATAGGATAACTACTAGTAAACTTTTTGTCTGTCAATTAGAAAAGAGTACGAATGTTTTGTAGATATTTTGTACTGTATAGCAAAAAATAACGATGTATTTTTGCCTCATTATGACAACATAAACATATTGGTCCTTTAATAGGTAACCTACCCATATACCCTCTCTTAGAAGTGTCAAAGTGACCTATTTCTGTCGGATGACCCTTATAAATTGCTTGGCCGATAGGGCCACAGATATTATCTAACGTTCACTAATGAGTTTGGCATCTTAAGTCAATTCAATTTATTAAATCGTTAAATAATAATTTAATATTTTATCAGTTTTACTTCATTTTAAAACATCATTGGTCGATGGTTGATTTATCAAACTTTTCTTAGATAAGAGTGTGGTGATGGCCCGGTAGTTAAGCGGTAAATTAGGGGCAATTGCGCATGCCTATCCTGTCTCTCATGCATAAGATTGTGGGTTCAATACCCCAATCCGCCTTGATCAAGCGTGGTGATAAATGCTGATGCCTTCTCTGTCTGAGACGAGGCCTTTGCCCTGCTCAATGGGACAGTAAAAAAAGCGGTAACATTCATTTAATTGTGCAAGCAAGTATAACGTACAACTATTTTTTCTATAAATAATCTTATATATGTTTACTCGTGCGTAAAAATATGATACAAAACATCAAAATTGCTATTATCTCGGTTGAATAGTCGAGAAATTTCTTTGACAAGAAAAGAAAGATTTTGGTAAAAAGACAAACGATATTATTAATGAAATATCTTAAAAAGTAAACGGTAAAGAAGCTCAGCAATTATGTCAATGGCAATTAGATTATAATGATTTTTATTTGATCGGTATAAAAGTTGAAAATTTAATTTAATTATCTTACCCCACGATACGAGGGTTTGGAATAAGGAGGGTTCGATAATGATACTAACAAGATTGAGTACTGGGTTTCGAATGGTGAACCGGATTATCATATAAGAAAGAGCAATGGAGGGTTAATATTTCCAATAATCTTTATTTGTTTGGCAGATCAAATTATATTAATTTTAATGAGGCCGATGTTTCCTTTATTTTTACAACCGTCGAGAATACACTGCAGTTGATAGTTTATGAGAAATAATGTATATTAAAAAAATTACATGATATAAAATTAATACAGTTTTGCTTTTAATATAAATTATGTATAAGTCTGACGTGCCTGAACTGAGTTATAAAAGAATTTAGAGTCAAGAATTCTCAATTATTCTGACATGAAAGCCTAGCGAATATGTGCCGGAATGTCTCTAGACGGCTAAAAGAAGAGTTCGATAGACATAGTTTCAACATAGCCGTAAACTAAAGGCCCATTCACATCGCCATTAATGCTTTTATGAACGACAAATATTGAAAAAATGTCCGTGGAGTTTCTTGTTCGTTCTTCTCCATAGAGACCTGCGTTTTGGAATGAGCAACTAGCTTCAACTTTCTGACTAACTGCCCGTCTCCTTGACAGCTCTAAAGTTCCTATAGGTGGTTTAATTGAAATATGTAAGTGCTTTGATTTTGTCAATAATTTTCGCCCTGTTACCTATAAGGGAAACCAAATATGGTATTAAACTAAACTAATTAATTATAAAATATGTACAATTTATAAAAAAGACAGAAAGGGGAAACCCCACAGGGCATCAAAAAATTCGTCGGCGTCGCTGTCAATGGGGCAAGTGCCCAAAAGGCTGACAGCATTGCCACGTTGTCTGGCAATGTTGATTCTTTGGCCTAAGAAAAGGCCAGCCCTCTGGTCATGTAAAGAGTCGACCATATGGTATTTAATTAATATCCAAATTTCGGTGGATGTAAGCCGCTTCAAATCGGTACTATTGGAAATGTAAAGGGGAAGCCTATGTTCAGCAGTGGACGTCCTACGGCTGATATGATGATGAATATTCACATTCAGGAAAGATGCAGCGATAACTAAAACTAAGATTTAGGAGAGATACAGAGATTATTTTAGGTAAAAGAAATATTTTGTTTTGTGTGTGTTTATCAGTTGTCTGGTTACCATAACACAAGCTCTGCTTAGCTTGGGATCAGATGGCCGTGTGTGAGTTGTCCTAAGATATTTATTTTTATTTTATTTTTTATTTTATTTCCTACCCGTACCGAGGATTAGTCCGAACTGACTCGCCAGGCTCCATTACCGATGCCATAAAGACCCATAATGTCGACACAGCACATTTGAATGGTGGTCAGCTATTTCACCAATATTGTAAAGTATGACTCGCAGTCGCGCTTTGTGGCTGCTAGACCAACGAGGCGTTGGTCTAGCAGCCACAAAGCGCGACTGCTGAGCATGAGGTCGGGGCTCGATTCCCAGGTCGGGAATTTGTTATTCGGTTTTTCCAACAGGAATTTCTCGGTAACAGCCTCAGAGTCTGGATTTGTGCCGGGTTGATGGCAATAGGCTCGCCCCATATTACATGGGACTTAAAACATAACTTGCGAAATGTGGGTGTACTAATTAATGGGTACACCTATGCCTAACCATTCGGGGATTACGGGCGTAATGTTATGTTATGTGTAAGGGTATAACAGTAACAGTTCATCCGACAAATCAAACATAATATCTTCACTTGCTAATTCAAGTAGCCATAACGGTAGTTTAAATCATAAAAAAATAACCTGACTATGTATTACCCATTTTTCATTTCCGAAAAGCAATATCCTGTAGGTACCACCGGATGTTTGGCTTAGCTTTTCCAATTTCCTTTGCAATAGGCGTTGGAAGTTTCAGATTTTTCACGGCATACTGCTTAACTCCTATATCCGTAAATTGGACGCAACGTTGAATCGAATTGAGGTATTCAAAAATAAATCTTCTGTATAAAAACCATTGAGTAAGTTTTCTCAAGTGGAGGGTATAGTTGGATTTAGCAAAAGAACAAGCGTGTTTTCATGTACAAGTGATACAGGAGAAGTAGGTAAATATTTGGTCGTAGGCAAACCACCGTAGTCGATAGATTGGAGTTCCTCACTTGTTTACGATGCATTAATTAAAAAAAGGAGTCTTATATTGATGATTCACGATAGTTGAATGTCGTGACCGAAAATTATAAAACTTTCCAAGTACGAGTCAGACTCGCACACGAAGGGTTCCGTACAAACACGTATATTGGGTTAGTTTAATTTTTAAATGTATTTTATGTTTATTATTCGTTGTTATAGCGGCAGTAGAAATACACACTCTGCGATATCAACTCTTTACCTATTTTTTCCAAGACAAAATGATAGTTTTTATTCTTTTAGATTGAATACCAACTTGTTTTTTTGCTTTGGGGCTTTTGTATAGGTACCTACATTTTTTATGTTATGTGCGTCACTTTCGAGTGAACAAAGAGTTTTTCTTTCTTTCTTTCGTTAACTATAATAGTACTGTTCATGAGATACAGCCCGCTGATAGACAGACAAATAGACAAATGGACAGCAGGGGCTTTGGCCCTCTTCGGGTGCGGAACCCTTAAAATACCATGAATTATTATAATCATCTAAGTCCATTATTCATACAATAAAAACTACGATCTGCCAAAAATTCATTCATCTTTTTGACAGCCATTTAATATCAATTTCAAACGTGCCAAGTTAAATAATAAAAGATAAACGCGAACTGAAAATCCGGAAGGTTGTAAATAAATACTATAAACGGTAAAGAACTGTCTTACAAATGGTGCAATATATTAGAATGGAAAAAACACCCCGCTGTGGCTCCACGTAATGCTCTATAAAATCTAACGATTCCCTGATAATATAGAAACAGTAAGTTTAATATAAGCTGATAGCTTTCCAGTAAGAAGTATGAATACTGTTTTATAAAGCTGTAATGGACTATAAAGCTCTTTTTATAGACACTGATATTGTTTCAGCTTATTGAAGTTATTTATGAATGGAATCCAGATTGAAATGACCTTGTGATAATTTTAAAGATTGAATAGAAAAGCAAATTGGTCAACGACCCATCTGATAGTGGATCTAATGAAAAGTAGATGCCCGTAAGATAACATTTTGTACGTCTTACCTAACCTAACTTTTATTTTCTGTAATTTCTTCGTTGTAAAACAAATAAAAAATAAACAAACAAGTAATAAATAAATAATAGCACCAGATAGGTAATTAGTGATTATAGGCACCCACATCCGTCCATCCAGCCATCTCAACCAGCCGTCCCAGAAAGAATGGTGAAATATCCCGACATGTACTTGTAACTACACTAATACATATCTAAACATACATACCCTTAAAACCGAAAACCAGCAACTCTTCTTGACGGCAAAACTAAGTAATACGACAGTACTAACTTTAATCGATTCAAGTTATAAAGTTATCACAAGTTTATGACAAATTAGTTTCCGAATCAGTAGTCACAGCAAACGTCTGCAAAGAGGCGTAGAAAACATAAACGGAATTAACAGCCCACGCAGTAGGCATATCTATTGAAAGTTTATCCATTAAAATCCCATTTACCAAGTTTACCCAATTTAATCAAGGGATTAAGTACCATTAAAGCAGTTTAAATATTTGATAATGGATAATTATCAACTAAGCAAAAATATTTATTTAAAGGCTGACTATTAAGCTGCGTAGTTGCTGAGCTAAGATTAAAAATATGAAAATTACCTCATTATCGTATTTTGAAAAGTGCTAGATATTTTACATACCAAAGGATATTTTCAAAACTAAAAATCTTAAAGTGGACAAAGCGATTTATTTCGAACGATAATTTAGAACTATAAAAAGGGACTATCGTTTAGAAAAGAAGAATGAAACTGATCATGTTTTGTACAGATAATTATTAAAACATATTTTAATCAAGCCATATTGAAATCGAGCAAGTATGGCACTTGGTACTCTAACAGGTAACACTACATTGTAAATTAGCACTTAGACTGCATTATCAAGGATTATGTGGGTGAGACATTGGGTAATTGATGAATCTTAGGACATGTGCATAATGTGCGGAACGTGTCGTGTCGACACTGGATCGGGCCATGTCGTTACAGTTCCTGTACCTTGTGTATATGTATGTAGACGGACAGTATAATCTTTATTAGATTACTTAAAGTTAGGGTTTTAAGGTGGTTTCACACCAGCGAGGCATGGAGTAGCATGGATGGATGCGAATGAAGATCACACTGACCCTTTCACTCCGACCAGCGGTGGCACGACACAGCTCGCGCCAGATTTGTGTATCCATTTTTCAAAGTAATAAGTACTCTACTTATGCAGTAATATTGTTTAATTAATAACTAGTAAAGAATAGTAAAACGTGACGTGTAACTACTGAATAAAATCAGTTCATCGCTTGAGTCACCGCCGGAACGTTTATTCATAGTTGAAATCACACACCTTTGCCCCTTCATCTCGCATTCTTGCGAATATCTGCAAACGAATTTTCAACTGGTTGACTAACAGAAGTAAAATTCCAATATCCCGTGGAAAGTCGTATGATGCTCGACGCATTTGGGTAGAATATCCTTTGAGTACGCTTGAGTCACCCGCATGTTCGGTGCTCGCTAGTCCCGTTCTGTGGTCAAAGTGAATACCGCCATTGTTGTCAATTACATAGGTTTGTTGACACATCTGGTTTAGACATTGACTTTACATTCCAGAATCATTTTTTTGACCCTATTTGGACGAAAAAGATGCTTTTAAGATTATTATGCTTGAAATCTTACAATCACAAGGTTACGTAAAAGAAAAAGAGTATAAAAAATTAAGAAAATTGGTGCTTGATGTACAATATTATCGACCCAGAAACATTTTCAACTAAATAAAATATGCAAGCTGCACCATTCCGTCCTTTTTATAAAAGAAACGCTTTATGTAATTAGCGTACGATTTCACAACCAATAAGCATTTTCATTCCCCTTTGTGTTTCATTGATTCGTCGAGCAAAGAGTTGGTCAAATGTATCCAATTACAATTTCATGTTTTCCATTTCAACGAAGTAGAAAAATGTAAAGATATCAGTTATTTACGTTTTCATATAACTCAGTTTTTTACTGAGTGCAATGAATAACGAAATAAATAATATTCATTTCAAAGAAGTAATTCTAAGTCACTAAAGAAAATTGTACTGTGAGTTTATTTTTACTGCTTTTATAATAAGTTTCTAATAAATCCAAATGAGGTCAATGATAGAGCTCGTACAGGCTACAATTGACACGAAAAGAAGAAGAAGAATTAAATCTTCATTTCCTAAAATTATCTTCTCGTCGCCCCACTTGTAGTACGCCCATACAACAAAATACGTAATGCGTATGCACTCAAACATTTTATTTAGACATAACTAAACCTCCATCACGAGCTAATGTGTCCATAACTGATAAGTGCGACTTAAAAAACTAAACATAACATTGAAACTACGAGTATTATCTAAAAATAAACTATTAAACGTAGGTACTAGTAGTTCGGCGTGAATTATTTAAGTACTACTTACAACAAAACCCGAAGTACCGGCTGGCGAGAAACTCTAACACTCGTAGTTCAAAAAATTAACTACAAATTAGTTTAGTTCTAAACAAGATGATAATTTTATAAGTGCGGTCGAATAAACTACACACATCAAAAAAGTCTAGGGATCAACATCCCTAACATTTGTTAGGGATGTTGATCCCTAGACTTTTTTGATGTGTATATTTGGTTTACAGACAACAATAATTATCATTCTGCTACATTGCAATCCATTGTTATTTTGTGTTCAATTTTTAGGCGCTTTGCACACAGAGCAACTATTGCAGCAACTGGCAACTGGCAACTAGCTGCCAACTAGCTGTTTACATATATTTTATTTGGACTGCGCACACATAGCAACTCGAGTTTCGAGTTCCGACAATCGTCAACAGTTTTTAGTTAGTTGCTAATTGCCGCAACTAGCAACTTTTAAATATTATACCGGTTTTTAAAGTTGCCGGTTTCCTCAACCGTCAATCGCAACGCGTCGGGCGATTTCACACCCTCCCTGCCTCTCCCTGTGCCCGGCAATGCCAGTGTCGCTTCGGCAACGGCATATGGCAACTCGGCTGTGAAAGTTGCTCACAGATTGCCATAAAGTTGCGGCAACCGTAAACGTTAAAGCAACTAGGTATCAACTTTTACAGGAAACTTTTTAAGAGTTGATACTTGCCTCAATTTAAGTTGCTCCGTGTGCAAAGCGCCTTAAGCTTGTGGTTTCAAATAAAATTTAAATCTATTTAGAGTGATTTAAAAGAATTGACACACTCAAAACATTGTATAAAAGCAGTTGCAAGTTAGCTGCCTGTTTACCAAATCGCTTGTTCGACTGTAAAATAAGATATCTTATCCCTTAGACACTCATACAGAGTGATTATTGAATATTATACTATCGAATTAACAATAATAACATCTACAAATTATACAAACAATAACTGTTATCGAGTTTCATGTACCTAAGTAATTGGTTTATTGTGTTACAAGTTAGGCTATAATATCGATGTATTCAAGCATGTATCAAAGGTAGCCTCGTGGTTAGAACTACAATGTTTTATCTGTCACGATCCACTCGAGCGTACCGATATATTAACAATTCTAAAGGTCACACCGGCGTGGCGAGAATTTAATTTGGATAAGTAATAAGACTCTATTCATGTAGCAATATAGTTCAATGTTGGATAAATAAAACCCTGTTGTTATTTCTCATGAATCCGGCTATTACAGACAAAAACTTTTTTTCCAATCCGACTGGTAGTTCCAGGCTTTTAAACAATCAAACAATTAAAAAAACTCTTCAGCTTTGTAATATTAAGTTTAGATTATGGAACATTTTCTAGTTGTTATCAAAACAGTTAGCTGTAGACAGATTAAAAGGCTAAGCAAAGTTTTACTTCACAAATCTCTCTTGCAGGATAGCGGTAATAAGCAACCTGCCTAGCTAATCTGGCTGCTCTGAAATATTATTCCTTTGACGAGTTAATTTGAGAGCAGGTAGAATATCTTCTCTTTTTAGTGTGTGTCTTACTTACTACAGTGCCCAAAGCGTCCCTGCATTTTAGAGGATATTTAAAAACGCCTCTGATGAGATGTGGATGTACTAATGGATACACCTTTGCTTAGCCCGTCGGTGATTACAGGCGTAATGTTATGTTATATTTTAATAGATACAATAATATGAAGTCTAATCCATGATTTCTTGATTATAGGTAACTATGTAGTTTTTATATGCGAGCCGCCAAACATTCTTAGCTAACGCCTTCTACCTATAAATTACCAACCTGCAAAATTTTAGCTTTATATGTCAAGAAATTTTCGAGATTTCATTTGTATTTAGTCATTAAGTGTTATGATCTTTCGCTTGTATAATAATTATACGATAATAGTACGATTCACCATCATTGCTAGTTGAATAGATTGTAACAAAAATGTTGGGTTACAAACTTCTTTAAAAACACACTTTGATCTGTGTCAGAACTGTCAGAGTATGACAACGTATTCTAATATCAATAAGCAACCACGCAAATTGGAATCCATTCATGTTGCCCAACCGTAAAAAATATATATATCACGCGTATTTGCGTATGAAAATGAAATCACACAGATTGATATCATGACTGAAATAACAGAGTGTATGAAGCCTCATCAAAAACTGTTTGAATATGGTACCGTCAACCAAATATTTTATTATATAAGTAAAATATTCGTCTTTCTAATAAGCTTGTCAATGTTTTTTTATTTGTATCTTAAGGCGCAGCGCAAATGTAGACACTTTAGTGTCTTGTGCTTGATACAAGCAATCGGCAACCAACAGATAATTTATTTTAATTAATATATAATCAACTCACTCTAATGCAGGCCATCCACCATCCAATCTATCGTCCAATCGGCAGGACGCTACCGATTGGATCATGCCGATTGGACCGTGGATGGGAGTGGATTGGCATGACAATTATAACTATCATGCCAATCCATTCCCATCCACGGTCCAATCGGCATGATCCAATCGGTAGCGTCCTGCCGATTGGACGATAGATTGGATGGTGGATGGCCGGCATAACGCAGATGCAGCCACGGTAACCTGTTGTTTCCAATTGAGACACACTAGTCCTTGATCATAAATGTATTAGGAACTAGACACTTAAACGCATGTCATAAGCAAAAATAAAACAAAGTTATCATACAATTGGTATAAGCGAAAGCTAACAAACAACCTCTTACCGTATAAACTCTAAAAAGTTGTTGCACACACTAGTTACCTATGCCGCACACAGGACGCAGATGGAAGAATTGGAAAACCAGCATCGATAGGCAACTGTGTCCAGTGAGCCTTACCAGCACAAACACAAACCACGTTTGCCCGTGTCGGTAACAAAAAGTGTCTATACGTTTGCGCAGCCCTTAAGTCACTTTTGTAAGAGTAATGTAAAAAAACTTACTATACCTAACATACTCACTAAAAAGTTGCAAGTTAGCGACCTGTATACATATCTCTTTGTTGGATTGTACCTACATATGTGCTGAATCGTCAAGCGTAAAATATATTAAAATATATGCAGTGACTAGGTACGTAGAGATTATACGCTTTTGAATATTTAAGCTAGTGTAGGAAAAGATCTCATTTCAAAATGCCATGTCCGAATTATTCTTAAGTTAAATAAAACGAACAGACTCGTAATTATTACTTGCTAAAGTTTTAAAGAGATTTGGAAAGTTTGGTGTAAAATTTAAATCTTTGCTTTGAGAGTATTGCTATTAGTTTAATGGCTTACCGACTTCTAAAATGGAAATAACTTAATTAGGTACTGTACGAATTCCTAGTATACGCTCAATCATTTTTGGTGTATTGCTTTTTCCTATAAAATGGGCAAAGCGATCTAAGGATCGCAAAGAACAACTCAAATAAAACTAAAAGTAACAAACACTAAATAGAAGAGAACGAATACTTCACTTACAAAATAGATGTTGTATATTCTGCTTTTAGAAGAGACGGTTTTAAACCTTTCTTCTAGTACTTCGGCCAGTAGATGCCCACGTTAATTGAACTTAATTCTGCCAAATTGACGTTATTAATTTAATTATTGAGACATTCTGGGTTGACAATCTCTCAATAATTAAATCAATTATGTCAAATTAATTCAATCTGACGAATGTCTTACAGTACTATTTAGTAATAATAGTTCAATGTGCATTGAATACTTATGCTGAGAATAGATCTTAGTTAATCAGCAGTAAATATCCAAATTATTGCATTTATTTCAAAAAGTGAGAGGCATTTTTGCGGGTGCGTCAGTGCTACACGTCATTCAAGTCTGAGTAAATTTTTTTCTTTTAATTTTTATTTTGACGTTTAATTAATTTTCTTTACGTTATTGTATTGTTGTAAAACCGCTAGCTATCGGTAACCTAAAACTAATTGTGTATGACGACGACAGACGAAACTACACAAACATATTGGCATTAAATCCTTCTAAGTTATTTTAACCTACACGAACATGGCTCAACGATGCCCACAATTCTCTCTACAAAAGCTGTAATCGTATCAAAGGAAAATGTTTCAGGAAATACTTTCGTAATTATATTTTAAATCTTTGCAAATTTTCGCTACTAAAGTTTTACATAATTTAGTATCTCTGCGTTGTGAGCCTTCCTCGAAAGTATCTTAAGATATAATTTGGAATCTTAAGAAAGTGATGTAGGTTAGTTGGTAGACATGTAACTATGTTTTTAGCTTTAGAAAATCAGAGCTAAAGCCTTTACTTATATTATAAAGCTGAAGAGTTTGTTTATACGTTTGAGCGCACTCATCTCCGGAACTACTGGTTTGATATTGAAAAGTCTTTCGCTAACAGGAAGCTACGTGATCCTGAGTGCTATATACTATATTTATTTTGGCAAAAAAATTGGGAACCGTAAAATAATTTACGCGGTTGAAATCGTAGGTACATGCTAGAGCTTGATATAGGTATGTACTCTGTAAGATCACAAATACCCTTTTTTAGTTTTTTTTTTAGGTGGTAACAAACCCCAAATGATTCCTTCCGCCCTGGGTGGGGCTGAAAAGACTGTCAGACTTTTCTGAATAAAAAACCACCCTGTTCCTACTGTTGCCCTTTACGTTCCGGGGCCACGGTATCCTGTTAAGACGTCCCGCAACCCCGGCAATCACATACCCTTTACGTTAAGAAAAAAACAAAAGCAAAACGCCGTAAAAGGTACTAGATAGATAGATACTATTTTGGTTTCCAAATATTGAAATAAGAACAACTGAGAGTAATATATTATCTGGGCTGAAATTCAATTTGTTGATAGGCGTAACATTCATTGGAATTGAAACTTGAACCGTGAAGATTGAACTTTATTAATTACATTACGGAGGGAGCTTAGTTCGAAAGTAGGGCCAGTGGGGCCTGGTACTAGACTGGGATAACTTAAGAAGAGAGGAAATAAACGTCGCCGCGAACGTGCTTAATTTAGACGGTAGATATAAATGAGGGGAATTTTAGTCTAGCGTGGAGTCTATTGAATTCGTTGTCATGATAACTGGATTATCAGCTGTTTGATTGTGAAGTCATATTTTAGTCACATGTTATATAGCTGGCCGATTAAAAACCCCTTATTTTAAAACCTAACTACTCGTATCTTAAATGTTGTGATGGCCTAGTGGTTAAGCGCTCGGTTCTCATACATGAGATTGCGGATACGAATAAATACCTTCAAATGCGAAAAAAATACAAAAGTCGGAGTAAAAAAATCTGATGCTAATAATAATATTATTTAACTAACAAAAGATTTAGGTATACTAGAACGTTTGTAAGTTGTTAGCTACAAAATACTTTTATTGTAGAAACAAACAGCTACTATAGTTACCTGCATAGTGTTTCACCGTTCCCTAACACACTTCCTTCCCTCAACTGGAAATTTACTTGCAAACCCCGGGTAATCTCTAAGGCTTTAAAACCGAGTTAAGGTAGTCTAACGCTTTGACATAAATTCATACAAGCAATTCTCGAAAACGTGATACTATTGTAAATGTATAAAATATGCTACAAACAAAACCTGCCTTTGTTAAAAAATACCTAAAATCGTGCCTGTTTTTCCCAAAGAGATAGGCACCGCAACACCTACCTACCCAACCTATTGTACTGTAACTACCAGTGGTAGGTAAAGGGTCAACAGTCCTGAGAGGGAAGCCAACGCAAAAATTGCTTAATTCTTTGTGCAATTAAAATTAAGTCCACCTTTGTATAGTGTATTTTTTTTGACATTATGTGCATAAAGTTTAATAGCCGATTTCATTAAGTTCACCATCAACTAACATATTTAAAATACCTGCCTGCAGTGTGGCTATATTATTTGGTAATAGTAAACACTACTAACTGGCATCTAGTACCTACCTGTGGTCCTAATTATTTGAAGAGAAGCCGGTAGAAATTGAGTTGTATCAAGTTCTCGCTACTGGTCACTACTATGACATGACTTCAAACCACACTTGTATGAAATACAGACTTTGCTATGCTTTAAGAATTGTGTAGAATACCGTGCTCATAAGCACAAGGACACACGTACTGCAATCTAAAAAAAAAAAACCGCCTATTCTTATAATTTGAATTTGGAATGAATTTGAATGTTTAGAATTTATAAACTTATTCGACTAGACTTACTTTTGGCCAGGTTGAATTGTTATACAACCTTTACAGTCCACCCATATCTCGCCAATTACGTTCGTCTTCCACGTAATATCGATGAGTCCATAGTCATTAACTGACAGGACAGGTCCAGCCTTTGGACTGCTACTGACAACTTCCTGATGGAAAAACCCAACAACAAATTCACTTGACCTGGTGATGAAACTCAGGGCCCAACACTCAGCTCACGCATTTGTGACCCAACCAACGAGAAAAAAAGAAAAAACAATTTAACGTAACTTTTTTCGTTTACGTTTTGTATCATCTTTAAAAATTCCTGGTGTTTTACTTGAAACGTATGAAGCGGGACCCTTGACCTTTCTTTGTTCCGCATTCCGAGTTCCCTTTGAAAAAATGCTTTCCAGTTTTTAAACATCTGCTCGGGCGCTAATTTTCGCTCTTGTCTTTCGCTCGGAAACGCCTTTGAACTAGGTAAATTGTATGCACCTTGACAATAAAGTTTTTTGGGTTCAGTATCCGAAGGGTGCCAAATGGGACCTTATTACTATGACTCCGCTGTCTGTCTGTACGTCCGAATGTCGCAGGGCTATATCTTTTGAACCGTAATAGGCAGGCACTTGAAATGTTCACAGAGTGTGTAAGGTACTATAGCCGCTAAAACAACAAATACTAAAGGAGGACCCTAAAAAACGTGTACGGAACCCTTCGTGCGCGAGTCCGACTCGCACTTGGCCGATTTTTTTACACTTAAAATAACAGATCGATGAAAGGATTAATTCTCAATTTACATAGAATACCAACCAAATAATTTGTTAACTGGAAATTCAGTCAATTAATTATAGGCTTAATGAAAATGTAAATAAGTGGAAAAGTTCTTTGCCGACCGTGCCGCCAGCATTTGTAGGTAGTCTTTTTCAAACATTTGTTTAGGACAAAACGAGAAAATCTTGTAAGAGGATTCAAGCTTTTACCGATTTGACTGAATATTTTACTGACACGTCAATCGTGGGTTTTCGGGGTAAAAATAGACCCACCTTTTATTATTGAACGAATGTATAATCTACTGTTTTGATCATGAAAACTTTACATTATAAATGCTACATGTTCTTGTCAATCAATTAATAATTTTGGAACGAAGTTCCTAAATGTGACTAGCGGTAGGAGTTAACTGGCAGAAATCGTCACGTGAGGAACAAGCGTTATCCCCCCCTCCCGTCGTCCTTCCCTTTTTTCCTCTTTCTGTTTTATACGGGTGCGTGCGTGTGTGCGGGTATCGTGATTCGAGCAGCAAGTATTGTGTGCGGCCACCTGTATAACGTCTATTCTAAACACGTGTAGATTTTAATAAACTTACGATAACCTCAATTCAAACTTTAAACTCTTTTTGTTTTAATTCATACAGGATATAAATTGTGTCATTACTGCAATTTTATAATTTCGTTCCTGATTTTCTTAATATTTTAGATGTTGGACATTTTTTAAAACTTCTATAAGTAATAAGACTACAATATACCTACGTACATAATATTTAGTTTCTCAAGAGATAATAGAAAACCGCGTTTTTCGCTACGCAAGCAAAAACCCGTTAGGAATTTATTACCTACTAGTGTGAAAGAAACTGCTTGTTCGAGTTCTTGTTATCGGATAGTTATACCTTCTGGTCTCTACCATTATCGATCATCACAATTTATAATTTCCCTATTCATTTAAGTGTATTTCTATTGCCGCAATAACAACAAATCATAAAAATAATATAAAGTTAAAAAATAAAACAAGTTTTTGTATCATCATACAAAAACTATGTTTTATGTAGTGTTATCCATACTAATATTATAAATGCGAAAGTGTGTCTGTCTGTATGTCTGTCTGTTACCTCTTCACGCTTAAACCGCTGAATCGATTTTGATAAAATTTGGCATGTTAAGATAGTTTAAGATCCGAGGAAGGATATAGGATAGTTTTTATCCCGGAAATCCCGGGATACACCCCCTAAGGCGGTGAAAAGGGGGGTGGAAGTTTGTATGCAAGTACGATATAAACAAGTACCACGCGGACGTAGTCGCGGCCAAAAGCTAGTATATTATATACGTTGGTACGGAACCCTTCGTTTGCGAGTTCGACTCAATGGCCAGTTTGTTTTTTCTATCACACATTTGAGCTAAGTTTTATAAGAAACTTCTCCATTTTCAAATTGGCCTATCACTTTAAGTTTCACAGCATCATTACTTTTCAAGTTTGAGAAGTTGGGACTTGTTTAATGTAAGTTGGCAATAGGACACTTATATTAGTCTTAACGGACCTAGTATTTCATTTGGAATTTCAAAATGAAGCTTGCCAAGATGTAATAAAGCAAAAGTTAAACAATAGTAACTTCTTAGCGTATCGATGACAAATAAAGATATTTAATAACATACGTTTGTTAAATTTCTTGTTTAGCCCAGATTTCAGCTACGACAATACCACTGAACTATTAGGTAAGTACTTAAAAGCATTATACTTTGTAACTTCTAATACAACTTTAAAAAGTAACTGAACTTTACTAAGAGAATGTATAAAAAACAGCACAATAAAAAGGGAATCACGAAATTTTATGAGATTAAGTACTAGGGTTTGGTCAATTTCTAATACGAAAAAGCGAGGTTATAAAAAGAAATCTAAGCGGAATTACTACATTGCAATGGAGTTTTTCTTTTCTCATTTTATTTAGCTTGATGTTGAAGAAAAGCCGGCAATTTGTGTCGGTGCCCCGCGCGAGTGTCGTTAATACTGTAGTTGTTGCGTTTTAGTATGGCAACAGCGGACATTGCCCTTTCCTTAATATTGCTTTATAGACTGAGACTGGAAACTTAAAGAGTAAACTATTAATCATTTTCATCATCAATTCGAGTTGTACTGATTGCAATAAATACCGATACAGAATGTTGACAGATATTTTCCATTTTTTTAGTATTGTTTTAAAATCTGTCAAAATTGAAATTGTCTTGTACAGTCAGCAACAAAAGTCGATTAACAATGTTAGTCTTTTATATTATTTAAACAGACACTAAACACATAATGTACTGGATTTCAGAATTTCAGGTAATAGCTAAGGGTTTATAATATCTCAATTTTATATTAATTGCGTTTTACTTTTAACATTGTACTTAATAATTAGGATTTAAAAATCATAAATGTTAATCGACTTTTGTTGCTGACTGTACTATTCTAAAACATACAAGTATATAGCCTTCATAATCTAAAAATAACGCATAAGAAAATATTGCTTCAGGCTGAAGAAACATTAATAAAGGAATATAATTATGGCGAGCACAATTATCTCAGTATGTAATTTAATTGGATTACAGAAGATGGATTATTTTAATAGTAGGTAATGTAATTTTTCGTGTGGGTTTAAATACTCGTATTATAGATTCCGTTGATGGCTTCTGAAACTTTATATTCGTTGAAACTGTAATTTATGCAGTAATGGTTAAGTGGTTCGATACTGGGAGAATTCCAATATGACTTCTAACTATGTACTTTCTAAGTTTAATTTTGGATACACTGAGATTGGTGTAGGGAAAAATCGTGAGTAAACCTGGACTTATGAAGAGCTACGTTTGTCGACCTGCCATCGTACGTGCGCAGTACTGGTGTCTGAGCAGTAAATCAAAGTCACGGGCAGAAGCTTGTCTAATTCATTAAATTTTTATCGTGACGTTTAATTATTTATTGCCAAAATATTACTAGTCTGTCTCTCTGTAGTACAGTCTCCCAAGTTTAGCAGCGTTTCTGTGATCTGCAAAGCCTTGTTTACCCTTAATATAATGCTCTATTAATTTTAATTGGCATCAGCTTCGGGCGTTACTCTGTTTCCCGACGACAAACAGGCTGAGTATGTCGAGTCTCGTGGGTGTCGTAACTTATCACTTAGGGAGTCAATTAAGCGATTGGTCAATAACTTTCTTTTAAATCTTTGGGTCGAACGATATAATTTTCCAAAAAAGTTTTTATAAATTGAAATTATTGGAAAATTAATTAAAAATTCAAGACAGCAGATTGTGGAAAGTAAGAAATCCAGCGCTTCACGACTATTTGAAGCCCCTAGAAGAACTGCCACCCAGTTGTAAAGTGCAGTGGTCTATCTGGAAGACACTGAATGGCTGCTGTAAACATATTTTGGCAAAATTGGGCATCTGGCTAATTTCAAAACGTAGTGTATAAACCCGTCCGACACCTAGTGCGATTGGAAAGCTCCTGCTCGGACTATGTCCCATAAACTGGAGTGTCCCAATTGTCCATTCACCTGCACCCTTGACGACCTGTGCAATGCTTATGACGGTAAACGGTGCACGCTCTGGTAGTAAACGTGGCGAACCACGACTGGACCCAAATACTTGAAATTATTAAAAATTATTCGAAAATAAAAAGCTATTTTACAAAAACGGATAACCGCCTTCAAAAACTACAAAATCAAAATAACTTTAGTTATGGAAGTCGGCAGCTTTTTATTTTTCACTTTTTAGTGCTTGTGTATTAATGTTTGAAATCCTTACAAAAAGCCCTTTCAAACAATACCTCACACGATATATTTAATTTTGGAATCTGGTAGGAGGGGGGTTGACGTACCCCCCCCCCCCCTTTTCCTTCAGTCAGACATCGACTACACGTATAAACAAAGGAATTTCACTTGTTACGATATTGCTGCTGTGATTCTATGAGGAGTTCCATTCCATATCTCCGAAGTTCATCATCAGATATTGAAATGGTGACGATGGGACCACACGAGAAGCACCAGCTTTCAAATAAAAAAAGAATCATGAAAATCGGTTCACCCAGTCGTAAGTTAGGAGCTAACAAACATAAAAAAAAATACAGACGAATTGATAACCTCCTCCTTTTTTTGAAGTCGGTTAATGAATGAATAAAAGAATGGAATATCAGGGCAAAATCACAATACAGTGAATAGATTTAACATTTTAAGCTAAAATAAAAACATAGCCTGCCTTTTACTGAATCCAGATATTTTATTCCAATTCAATTTTTTTTTTATTTAAAAGCAAAGTTGTTGAGCACAAACCGACGTTTACAATTGGTTAAACACCGATTGAGTGCCACAATCGAATAGGCACGAAAATAAATACTCTTTTTTCGTTCTTTAACAGTCCGTTGCTCAAACTACTAAAGTTGGGAGCTTTGATTAATTGCTCGCTCTCACAAAGATACGCTTCTGTGTTAAAAGTTCGTTCGTGATTTAAATTGTAATTATCTTTGATTGGTTCCAGCTACCGGCTTCGATTGTGATTCACAGACGTAACTTTGTGTTCCTCACAATGACCCAATTTTTTTAAATAAAACTTGTAACCCCTTTTCGATTGCGGATATTTCTCGAGACACGTGACAGAGATATAAAATGAAATACGTAATGTGAGGTAAAGAGAAATGTGTTTATTTCAAAGATTGACAGAGTGAGGAATATTCCTCTTGCCTTATTCATAACTAGCTTCTGCCTGCGACTTCTTCTACTTTTTAAATTTATATTGGACATCAATGACGTCGGTGTAAGAACACACTGTGAGTATATAGTATAATAGTATAGTAATAAGCTGGTATTTTATTAATACTATACATTTTCGCATTCTATAATTAGGTATTAGATTCCCTCATATAGTTGGCAATTGTAAACAGTAACATTACTTTTCTGCCAACTCAATTGACTAACTATTTATTAATTTCAAACCAACTATTATATACAACAAATTTTTAGGGTAACTGAAAATTAATAAGGTTTTCAGGGCTAAAACAAAGTGTTCCTATATAGAATTTGTGTCTTGGAATTATCGGTTAATGCAGTGTAATATCTAATTTAATCAGAATTGAACAGAAACAGCTAAAAGGACAGAAGCGCCGGAGATCTGTATACAGCAATGAATCAACGTACAATAAGAGGATCGCAAACCACTAGAATACCTACGTATCCGATAGATACTGTGACTGAACACCGCATGGGAGTTCTATTCAACTCGGCTCCTATTATCGAAGCCGTATCTGGGTCCCAGCAGATTTATTCAATTATTATTGCTGTAACGGAGGAGAACATCATAGTTTCAAGAGAATGCATACAGAAAATTTAAAGGCCTTTTGAGTTTTAGTACGTTGGGCTTGTTGCCAAATTGATGTGCACTGCTTCTTGATTTTGAATGTTAGTTAAGAATTTCATGACTGTATGTTATTTAGTAAAGTTGAAAGGCGAACGGAGTAGTAGGTATATAAAATTAAATCTATAAAAATAAATAAATAAATAAAATTAAAGAGTCTCTGTACAATTTCTACATAACAGCGTTTTACTAAATACATATGAATATTTACCCGCCACTTATACCAAAACACTAATTTTGAAAATTGCTGTCTGTTAGTCTGACATGCGTCTGTTTGTTCCTGCTAATCTACCGAACAGCTGGACCAATTTTGGCAGTACTGGCACTGATAGATAGATGATGTTTTATGGAGTAAATTAGGTAAAAAATAGGGTTCCGCATATATAAAATAGTGTGGGGAGTATGTGTGGTAGTGAGGTGGGGGTGTGTGTGTGTGTGTGTGATTATGAGATAAAGGGATGAGAATTTGGCAAAAAGTACACTCCGAAGCATCCCGAAGTAAGTACGTTTATTGCACCAACATTGGATACCAACACTGGTCCAATCTTCGTATATTATCTCATCCCAACACAAGTTTATTATGGTTAATACAGGACCATATCCTGTTTTCACGTACGTTTGTGCCAATCCTAAAGCGTGACTGTATTACCAATGTGTTCAGTGTAAAATCTATCAACGGAATGACTCTTTAGGGAGACGGTATATTTCATCTGTTCGTGTTCGAACATGGGAAAATTCAACAGAAAAGAAATTTTATGAAGCCTTAATAGATCTTTATGTTAGTACCTCTACTGATACTGCAAATGTGAAAATTTATGAAGGTGTTATTAGTTGACAGGTTTGTACCCAATTTGAAACATAGATTGACTATGCAATCAATCAATGGATATGACACGTCATATTAGGATATTTTCAATAAGGTGGAAAATCTTATAATAATATACCAGGCTATTATTGTTCCACTGCAGGGCATGCAGCCTCACAAATACATGGGTACAGTGCTGCATGATTAAGTGCGAAAGTCGTTGAAGCCACCGTATGCAGGTCCCTTCAAAGTACTTGGCTTCCTTCTTAAGTACCTTATAATTGTTGAACTAAATTCTATTGCAATTTTTATTTTACGAAAGAACACCTACAGGCCTCTTCTCGTACAGAGAAGGCACGAGCATTGACCACCACGCTTGCTTAAGGCGTTCACAATGTATTCCTTCACCGATGTCAGCTAGTGATGTCCAAATATCAACTAAGAAAGTACTTATGAATTGAAAAAGCCACGTTAGGACTTGCCCGGTATCGAACCATCAAACCCGCGATCTTATGCATGAGAGACAAGAGGAAGATTAGCCTTAATAACTAGACTATCGTTGATTTTTAATTCACTGCGAATATTTCATGGACTAAAGTAGGTACTAATGATTATGAACAACTTTTAGTATAAGGCCAAGCCATGATTTTAAAAGTAGATATAAGTAGGTAGGTACGAAAAAAAAAAGGAATAAAAATAACCCTGTAGAATATAAGTGAAACAACAATTTGTTAACTATTAATAAAATGTTTTTGTTATTGCGAAAATTTAGTGACCTTTCCTTTAAAACAATACCTTTGATAATATTGGTATATTTAGAACTTTTCTTGTAATTAAAGCCGCGGGCATAATTTGTTTACAAACGACAATACAGCTAAATTATTTTGGTCCAGCAAGGGTATTTACTGTGTAAGTAAGTAATTGCTTTATTGATTAAGGCGTAAAAGCCTTGGGAATATTCACACTTGCTCCTCAATTTTCCTTTCTTGTACAGATTATTATGATACAAGTCTTCATTAATGCCAGTAATGTATTCATATTGTTTATATTGCTTGTCTGTTTTGGCGTATTTTGTAAGAATTTTATTTAGGTAGGTTACAGGACCTATATTTCTTATCTACTGACAAACGACTAAATAAAAATCATTTTTTGACATAAGTTCTTGTGTATTTTAATGATTATTTTTTACAACTACTAATGATTAAGAAGTTTAACAAAACTACCTCTAGTGAATTTTCTAAAATTCTGGTGAGGTATGTAGTACCTAAAGACTGAGAGATAGAAAAATCTGTACGACCGTAGCCCGTTCAAAGAGCTACACAGCGCGTTTAGTGAATGCTTCTACCGCCCTCGAATAGATGGCGCTAATCAGCGAAGTGAACCAGGCGATCGTAGCGCCATCTAGCTTACATCAAAAGCCCTACGGAGTGAGACTAGGAAAATTCATTCGTTGAAAATGGAAACTGAAGCATCAGGATTTTGATGAAGAGCGTTAGTTTATTCGTTACAGCTACAGACACAGGATGTCGTTGCTTTAGCAAGTACCTACATAATTATGATAAAAAGCTTTACTTTCAAGAAAAAAGTAAAACAAAACCAAGATAATAATAAAAACTATTTTATGCAGGCACCTATGTTAACTAAACTAAATACATGAATAGGAATATAAAGGATTATACGATGTAATAAGCCAAATCGTGTTTCAATCACAATCGAACCCACCCGATACCGTCACCACGTCGTATTGGTCACAGTACTGACTATTACTGATAGGTACTTATGTATCTCAATAATCTAAACTAATATAGGTAATAATAAAGAAAAAAGATTTGTATTTTTGTTTTTAATGGATAAAATAAAACTACTTAACCAATTTTAAAAATTCTTGCACCTATGGAAAGCTACATTATCAGTGACTAACATAGACATTACATTATTTAAAAAAAAATAGGGGTCCATAAGAACATTCACGTGAACGAAGTCGAGAGCAAAAGCTATACTAACATAGAGCCCTAAGAAGAATACAGTTGATTAGTACCGTTTTTACAAAATTTTAACTAAGCTGAACTCTAATGTGGCGGATTTTCTTAAAGCCTTTGCAAAAAAGTGAGTTCCACGCATTTTTGTTACAATAAAACTGGTACCTACTTTGGACCCACTCTTTGATGTATTTTGTTGATTTTACAAACAAAAGTTGACTTAGGTACCAACTCGACATTTAAATGTAAATAATTGTTGATTCATTTACTTTGATGTGGCTTGTAAATAAATGGCAAATACAAGGTCAATATAATCAATACAGCTTTAAGCAAGGAATGACCTTTAATTTTAAAATGTTATAGCTTATTATTGCCATAGTAAGTAAAAAAAAGGAGTGTACAGGTAGGTAATGAGACTACTTTTACTTCTACTTTAACTGGCTTGGTGAAGAGTAGGTATAATGTTACGAATATTCGCAACCGCATCCGCAAATGCGGAGCTTTCACAACAATTTGGACATCTGTGTGAGCATCGGAGATGAGTCTAAATCAAAATTCCTAGTCTAGAGATCACAAGCCTGACTGCTGAGCACGGAGTCTTGAGTTCGATCCCGAAGTCAGACCAACTGTTATTGGGTTTTTCCAGTATCAGCACAGTCTAGTTTAGTGCTCAGATCATGGAAATGTAAATATGTAAAAGTACATACTACACAACAGACTGACGACACAGAACATGCGGGAACCAACGCGCACTGCGCAACAAACATTTTGTATGGCTTACAGATCATTGTTCCGGGTCTGGCTGTTTGTGTCTGTAAATACACCCACGATGCAGGAGAATTTCCAAATGTCCAATGTTTTTTTTTAAACAAACATACCTACAACTATTATGAACATAAATCTTCTTCCAAAAGTAAGGCGTAGATTTCTACGCAAGTCTTTGGGGAATATAGCCTTAATGTTATGTTATGTTATACTTTGTAAGATGTCTACAAAACCTTTTTACTTTTATTTATAGCACGTGCTTATAAGTCAGTCTTTTACGTTACAAAGCTTTGGCAAGGAGAGTTATTACGGTCGAAAGTTTTACCGCCAACAACTAACTTTCAAGTTCGTCGTACAGCAAAAACATTGAGAAGTAGCTGCGCAATTACTTTCGAGCCTTTTAGTAATTTCCGTCCTTGTGCAGATTTCTACAAGGTGTGTTTTTATTTGTAGGTATTGTACAAGAACTTTAAAAAACAATTTATAAGCATTGAAATTATCAAGCCACTAATAAATTGCTTTGGTCTGAAAAGTACATTTGAAAAGTTTTGTTCATTTTTACAAGTTTTTTTTTACTTTCACCTGTCCCGATTTTTGTGTGTTTTTATGAACAGGCGTTGAACGACAATAACTGCATAAACATTTGTGTTGTTTACAATAAACGTAAGTATGTATAAATTGGATTTAAGGATTATTAGATAAAGAAAAAGAAAGACATGTTCCAACACTCCATGAATCTTTTAACCCTCAGGCAATTCTCACCATTAAGAGCCTATCTTTACTACCGAGTAACGCTTTATTGTTGTGTAAGGCGAAACAGTATAACATACTAGACAATGAATGGATTTTATTGCTACTGTTAAAGTTTCAAGATATTAGCAAAGGGTTACTCAATATAACTATGTTTTTCTTTTGAAAATCATCATGGATACCCTCCGTCTGGAGAGAACGGAGAGTTACGTTGTACTCTTATCAACTAAAGCCCCACAGTTACTCCTGCTCCCATGAGTCGGTATTTATCCGGTATTCGTCTGACGCATGATCCGCGGCTGCGGTATTGGATCGCCATGGGCGCACTTGTACTCGTACAATAACAGACTTAATTATTAAGATAACCTATAACAAACAAATAATAACAAAAAAAATCCTCTTCGTCGCTGTCAAATGCTGCTGAAAATGTGTCGAAAAGACTGGAAGCATTGCCTTGTTGAATGGCAAAGTGTAGCCTCTGGCCAAGGTAAAAGCCAGCCCTTGGGTCACGGGAAGTGTCAGCTAACCGTTTGGACCATTTGTTAAAAAGGCTATGGGCACACGAACCCTACGACCCGAGGGTTTCCACCATAAACATTTTAAAAATATAGTTACCAATAAGTTACCATAGTACTTAAGGTATTTTCGCCAGTACCTACAGAACCCCTAACTAGGAAAATGTGATTCCTAATAACGTCACTTTCCTATTTGTCCACAATAACCTATATTGAGGCACAGCTGTTTTAATACCGTTTTAGATCATCAATCACTTGCTAACATCAGAAGAAAAGAATAAAAGGGAACTCAAATAAAACGTTTTCTTTCAAATAACAAACCTCTCACAAAACTTGGTACAGTTCTTTTCACTTGAAAAATATTAATTCATTGTTCTTCAAAGAAAATAAACAGTCTAAAAATTAAATGATGGAATAAATTTTTGAATCAGTTTATCATTATTTCATAACTTAAAACATTAATAATATTAATAATATCATTGAATCATAAATATTCAAATAGGTAATAATGAAAAAATACCTAACATAGAAAAAGGGAAATAAGGCTACCCTTTGTCACCGAAAATATTTATCGCTACCCTAAAATCTATTATTGGCAAGCTAGACTGGAAATATACCTTACTCAATAAACAAGGCACGTACTTGAGCCATCTCAGATTCACAGATGACCTTGTTTTGCTATCAGAGACATGCTCTCAGCTACAACACATGGTCGAATCACTACATACATGTCAAAGTGGGTTGAGAAAAGAGATGGTACAGAATTATATGGCCCTGTGCCCCAGAATTTGATAGGCTTGTACAGACATAAAATGGGTGTCATTCAATGGTGCAGGTCTTGTATTACATAAATCAAAAAGGCGCATATATCCCAGTAGTCGTGGACAAAAGTTATGAAGATTTAAAAACTTGAATAAGTTTGAAGGGAAAGATTGTTTTAATTATGATAGGTTTTTACTTCTGCTCTAAGATGTTATTAGTTATTTCGTTTTCTTTATTCTTTTTAATATTTTAATTGTATTACTCATATTCCAGTAGAAAATTGGGGCACGTTTTGTCCATTTCCTTTGAGATTAATTCTATCAAAACGGGCCAGTCCACGATCTCACTAAATTAATTCGGCACATGTAGCTAATTGTGCTAAATGTGTAAAATTACTATTCAGCAACAACAGATCATTATAATTCCAAAACTTATGCCTAGAATAGGTTTAAAAATACTGAAAAATGTGAGAAATTTTGTGTTTTAATTGTATTGCCAGGCTCACCATACGAGAGATTTTTTCTACTCTGTGTCAATACGATCTTCACAGCATTTTGTAATGCTCATTTTTAAAGAGGTCGATTTATTCATCTGGTTTATCCTTAGTATGCTTCTAGGGAAAGAAACGGGTCGTATATTAAGGTTCTATTTTTAGCCGAGAACCCTTCATTATTCGTAGACGTGTTTGTATTCGTGATCGATTTCAATGTACGACTGTGAACAACTAGTGACGAAATCTTTTAATGAGAAAAATGTCGCTGTTTTACACAGAGCTCTGAATTTATAATGACTAGAATTAATTCGTTAAATTAACGGCAAATTAATTATAAAGATAAGACATTTTTAGACATCCATATTAATATTATATAATGCTAATGTAACTCTGTCCGAACCGATTTTGATGAAATTTGGTACGGGGTAAGTCTAAGCCCCAAGGAATAACATAGGCTACTTATTTTTCCGCGATTTCATAGCTGCGTTCACGATGAACGATATTTACGCGGACGAAGTCGCGGGAAAAAGCTAGTTACATATAATTTCATTATTCCCTATTAAGAAAATTAAGAAAAATATACACTCATTTTTTTTTAATGGAACAATCCCGAATTGATCTCATATGTATGAAAGGCTTCTTTATCGCTATTAGTAACCCTACCCTACCCTTACCCTAGCGACAAAGAAGCCTCATAAACTCTCTCATGTTAGAAAGTTTACTACACCTACCCAGACGTACCTAGTCGAGTTCCAAACAGCGACTGTTCCATCACATCAATGTTTATTTATAAAAATAACGTGCTTCAATAAAGTCAACTGTTTAATGTCAGCAAATAAAAAAACGATCAAAAATAAGTTTGAATAACTAACAAACTTGCTGAATAAATATAAATATGAAATTGTAACCTTTAGAAAAGTAATCAAATTGAGACGACTATTCCTCCCACACATATAGATAGGTTAGTTAATGTATATTTTATATTACCATGATAGTAAATATTTTATCTATTCCATTCCATCTAGTTTATTTTTTTTATTTTTACGATAGAAGACGGACTTGATAATTTCAGATACTTTTTAGGGTACCGTACGAAGAGTACTAACTACTAAGCCTCCGCTGTCCATCCGTCCGTCTGACCGACCATAGGTCTGTCTGTCAGCGGGTTTTATCTCATGAACCTATAGATTTAAAATTTTCTTTATATTGCGGCTATACCAACAAATAATAAAAATAAATAAAAGTTAAAAATTAAAGGCTCCCAATACAAGAGATCCCCTTTCATTTTTAACGAGTTTTTTTCAATTTTGACGCGGACCAAGTACTCGAACATACATTTTAGAATAGTACGTCTTTTACAGAAATCCGTGTTAGTACAGAATATTTACCATAAATTCAACAGCTAATTTGTTATTAATATCATAGACAACGGAAGGAGGAACTCAGAGGTAGAAACAATTCACATTCACTTATTTAATTTACGAAGACGGAAATGCAGCAACCCCTCTCATCTCGCAAACAGACATTAATTATAGTAAATTCCAATGAAATTGTCAGAAGCACGTTCTACGTTAGAAAGAGATGAAGAATATTCTCGTATTCGTTCTAAGGAAATGTACTGTTGCAAAAGTAACTTAACAAGACTGACAGGTATGCAGCATAGAGTGAGACAAAAATAAAAATACTACTTACTGGAAAATTGCTGCGCGTAGTGGAAAGTATGTAAAGAGAGTTTCTTTGAAAAAAATAATAATGAAAGAAATGGAAGTTCTTTTATTTTCCGAGGCTATTTTTAGGTTTGTTGCATGTTTTGTGAAAGTTTGTTGTGTTAATTAATGCAAATTTGACTTTGTAGGTTAATTACTTGTCAACGCTTGTATTTCTTTAGGTGGTTTCTTTGATACTAACTGCAAGTCATTTTATATTTATTTTTAGAAGTCATAACCCCGTATACTCAAACGTAAGACGTGCTAAAAAGTGTTGTTACTATCACTTCAAAACACTTTAAATGAGACAGAGACAGCATGAGACTTAACGGCGTCTTAAAATTGAATTGCGTTTAAATATCCGGCTATCAGTAACATAAATTCTTATGATCTTGTTTTTGACTTTGGGAGATTTATTTTTAGCTTTTTGATTACGAGGTAAAACCAGTAGAAAGTGTTGTAAATACTTGAAAGCTAGCCAAAGAAATTAGTTCACTTGAACAACTCCAACTTGTTTTAAACGGCATATTTTGAGGTTCGGCATACACCAGATTTGAAGTTTTAGTTTAACCTAATTTGCACATTAAACTTTACTTTCTTCGCCTTTTAATTTTGTCCGAAAGTAACTTTTAATGATGACAAGGTTTAATTTAATAAGTCAGTGATTTTATCATTCTTGAACTACACTATAACATACTTTTCAGGTCCAAAAATAAAAAAGAATTACTTTAACGTTGATGCTTTTCCTACTTTATCTGGTTTCTGCAAATAAAACGATCGTATGTAAATATTTTGTACTACAGGAAATTCAAATTACGTACCTGACATCTCACAAACATGTTGGTATTCCAGTAAAAGTGCTCCCGATGCGTTTGCACACGGGCGATTCTAGAACGATTAATTGCCGGGCAACAATATTGCCTAGTAAGAGTATTAAAACTGGTGTAAAAAGACACTAACGAAGCCGGAAGTAAAATTAATAGACTTCCCATCATGGTATTATGGACCATACCTAGGAAAATTCTGGTGACGTAGATATTGAAGGTCAAAGTTCCAACATTTTTAATGATTTGTTTATGAAAACATTTTATAAACTTTAAATACCCCTACGCCTCCTGTTCTGTTGGAGTTGGCGTTACATTGTATACTTCCCATAAGCAGTGATTTTACACACCTAAAACAAAAGTCGTTTCCTAGCAATCATTGTTGCTCAATGTTAGGGCAGTTGGGGATCGCGGAAGGCGCGTACGTTCCCGTGATCCCCGGCGTAAGTGTGAGAAGGGAACACTGGGGTGGTTTTTAGTCAGTAAGAGTCTGACAGACCCCTCCGCGCTCCCCAGGGCGGTGGACATCCATGAGGATTTTCCACCCCGGCAACAAAAAAAAAAAAAAAGTATGCGTAGTTAAAGGCTATGTGATGTGTTGTTACACCCTGTATAATATTTTAATCAACTATTTTAGACTTCCGTCAGGTGGCCCGTGTTGCTTTATGATTTAAGATTATCATAGCAAAGTCTAATGCATGTATTATTAATCAGCAAGACTACAGAAAGGGGAAAGTGTGTTGAGATATTTTTTAAATGCTATGTAAAGGTAAAATTAAATTGTTATAATTTGATTTTAGAGTATAAATCAATTTTATTTCCACGCAACACTCATTATTAACTGCTGTGCGTGTTACGTCGCTTCCCCCGACTACATTGCCGTGTGTTACTTCCGATTCGGCAACTTTAGTTGCTCGTATAAAGCAAAAAAGCGAAGTTCACATTTCATATTGATGTGCTTTGTCTTTTAGTAAGTAATCTTATGTGTTTAATGTGGCCTCAAGGATGAGATTAATCCTGTCTTTTGTCTGCACATAATGGAACGAACTGTCTCTTTGTTTCCCAGTGTTTGTTTTGACCTCTTTTCGAAGATTTATTACCTATAGGTATATCTACATAGTATTCGCTTCCCACCGTGTATACGCATAGATCTTTTAACTACGCAACAGATTTTATTGCGGTTTTCATCAATAGATTCAACAGGAAGGGGTATACGCATTGCGAGTCGGAGTGCGTCCCTAATTGTTTTATAAAATTGTATGTATTGTATTAATACTGATATCTGTCCCAGACATTATAAGTTTTCATCACACTCTTTAGTAAATATAAAATAATTTACAAAAAATACACATTTTAATCAATATCTAGTTTACAAACCAACAAAACAAATCGTATCAAAATACCACTAAAAGCCACTAAGTACACAACAATATATATTACGGGAAAGGCGGCCTAAAATTCAATAAATATCAGTATAGGTATTGTAGATCCCGTATCACACTAACAAGCATTGTGGTTGCTCATAGCTAGCGGAAAAGTAGGCATTTCTATAATAAAAACGTGATTCAATCAATCATATCATGAAAGAACCCGCAGGAGATTGCTAACGCAGGTTTTACTAAAATATGCCAAATATCCACGCTCTAGTAATTTTCTAAAGTTCAAAACTGGGCATTAGTGACTACACAATTTTATCTAAAGCTGTGTTACGGCTTGTTGGATAATTTAATCTATTAGATAGAAATTATGAGCTATGAGTCATAAATCTTGCATTTTAACAAGATTGAAAAATTGGTAAGTCGGTAAATAAACCTTTTTATTTAATTTTTTTAGCCGTAATGAGCCTATTAATTTTGTGTGGTCCACGAGTATTTAATTTAAATATTTTTTACATAGATTATTATTAACCTAGTAAGTTTTTCTGTTCCATCAAAAACATATCGGACGGCGAGGGGCTTGCGGACGGCGAGTAATGTGTAGCTCGCCGTCCGATCAAGGACCATACCCGGGTCGACGGCGCGTTCTGTTCGCGCGCTCCTCAAAGAGCTGTCAGCACAGGGACGGGGTTGCGGGACGTCTTAACAGGATACCGTGGCCCCGGAACGTAAAGGGCAACAGAAGGATTAGGGTGGTTTTTTAGTCAGTAAAAGTCTGACAGTCCCTTCCGCCCCACCCAGGGCGGAAGGACTCATTTGATGATTTTTAACACCTCAAAAAAAAAAGGTAACCGTTTTTACTTTATTGGGACAAAGCCACACTATTTTTAACTACTGCAACTCCTGATATCCAGAAAAACGCCAATCACCAGAGAATCTCCGAGGCAATGAAGCTCATCGAGTCCTAGAGAAATGATTCGACTATCTTGGGACCCGCGGCGAAATTAATCAAAAAAGAACAGCGCCACAGTAAGAAAACACATGTTTTCCACTAACATTATTAGTTTCACCCGCGACTTCTTTCTCGTCAAAGTTAATATATTATCCCACGGGAACCGCACATTTTTCTGGGACAAAAAGTAGCCTATACTATAATTATGCTATTTTAGACTATAATCTATCTCTGAGTTAAATTCCACCCAGACCCGTTAGCCGTTCTGACGTGATAGAAGTATGGTAAGATTTAATAATGGAACTTAGTAAGTAATATTCCTTACATTTAATTAGTTCAATTTTTTTTAACATCACTCCTGTAATCCCCGAAGGATAGGCAGAGGTGTACGCAATTTTTCACTCACTTTTTGCTAGTTATGAAAATTTATTAGGTTTTGTAAAAATCTAGTTACTTCAGAATCGATATACAGAAAGACTTTTTGATCACGTTCCAAATTTTCTCTAGGCATTAGGTATCTTTCAGACACCATTTTTGAAAAAGATTGGTATGTAAAATTTTCAAAATATAACATTGTAATATCCGGAATTTCAATTTTGCATGGTGAATTGGTGACCTATGTGTAAATAAAACAAGCATGTGGAGCGGGAAGGGAAGGAAACATTTACTTTTTTAGGACAACTGTGTGATGCTATATCTTAATATTACGTACTGATTGATATTAAAAGAAAAACACGTATTTTATTATTTTCAATAAACATCTTAATATTAAAATTTGAAACCTGATAAAAAAATGTTCCTGTATATTTATTTAGATATGTGACAACGCAGACTTCAATTTGAAATATGTCATTAACATTTTGACTTAATTAACTGTCTAAGAACTATAAACATATTATTATTATAAGCTATATAAACATTCTACTTCAGAACTTCTATGTGACTTTGAGTTGTCGTATGAGTAAAGTTTATACAGCGCTGACGCCAAAGACTACGAATACTTGCCATCAATTTCCGCGCGTGTTGTGGAACGTGCCAATATCAGATAAGGGCATAAATTTTTATGAATCTTAAGCTAACAACATTGGTGACTCTCACATTTTCTTGGCATTTGTTCACAAGTAGCGCTGTTACGTTCTAGTATGAAGGGTAATTACCCGCACAATCCTGTGCTGTAAAGCCGTTAAAGCTGATTTAGTCGGTGCAGGAAATATCGTGCAAGTTGTTGTACATTTCCGTTGATGATCGGTCACTTCACTTACCACACGACAGCCGCACGGTCCCGCAATGTACGGCAAATCGCACAATATTTCTTGTATCGTCTAAATAAAGCTTTATTTATTTAAACTTTATGCACTTAATATAATATGATATAAAATAAATATAAATAAATAAATATCTTGGGACAACTCACACACGGCCATCTGATCCCAAGCTAAGCAGAGCTTGTGTTATGGTAACCAGACAGCATGCAAAAAATACACTGTGCTAAGGCGGACTTACAAAACATAGTAGGTGCAAGTAGGTGGAAGTGCTTTAGTCCTGCGCCTATTCTCCGATCGTGTCGAATTGCCATCCCATCGGAGGAAGTGTAGGTACCTATGTAGAAACATAGGATTGTGGACTTTAATATCTACTGCGTATATTCTGTGGCTAATCTCCATTGAGACTGGCCACCGTAGCCGAAATCCGGTCGAGGTATTATTAATTAAAAGCAGGTATACAGTCAATAAAGGATATCTCCTTTAAAACTTTTAAACCTCAACTATATCCCATGGAAACCCAAACCCATGGATGTATTTGATTGAAATTTAACTTAATGAATGAACTGTTTATTAACTACTTTATAAATTAAATTACATTTGAAAACATCCATCGGTTTCTAAGAAAACTCCAACTATGTCCATAGGTGGCGATGGCCACTTAAAAAAATGTACAGCGGATAAAAACCGTGAATAAAAATAATAAAATGGAAATTTCCGTTTTGCTTATCCATTAGCCATCGTTAACTGCACGTGTCTCTTCCCTTTCAATAATATCTCGTATATTTACAATTTACTTAAACGGTTCAGAGGCTGCATTAACAGCGTTAGTTATTAATCTTTGTTATTTTTTCGGATTTGCGATCAAAACAAGATTAGGAAAATGGATTGTTGGCGGAGTGGTTAATACATCCGTTTTTCATGTATGATGGTTGCAGGTTTGACATCGAGTAAGTACAATATGACATGTGACTTTTTAAATTCAAAATAATTATCTTTTCTTTTGATGATATATAAAATGTTTCGATTGAGGTAATAGGTATTCTTCTAATATTCATTATGATGTTAAATAGGTACAAAAAACTAATTAGTTAGTTATATTTCGGTCGTTCCATGATATAAATATTAGTAAGCTCGTTCTTAAACAAGCTTACTTCATTTATTTTTCCTAAGCTTCTTGAGTCATACAATTTTGCTTCCACAATACTCCCTGAGCCTTATATTTTGTACACGTACTATACATTATTAGGTACATCTTTATTACGGTTCTTATTAATTAGAGAGAATAATATCCTTAGTCCTAAAATATATCATTGTAAGTCGACTTTCTCTGATATTTATTTCAGTTTATGAATTTATTATTAGGGTCTATTATCGCAAAATCTAATAAATTCCGGCCATTGTTTTTTCTAAATAGAATATTATTTTATTCCAAATTATTTATTTGCTAATGTCAGATAAAGATTTTATTATTAATTGGTAGAAATTTTAAAGGTCAATTCTTTAATTAAAAACGTTTTGATCGTTTCAATCTAGTCGCAAACTCAAATCAGCGACAATCAATGTCAAAATCTTTTGTTAAAAATGTGCGTAAAATAGAGGCATTTTTGATAGATTATTTTGAAGAAATATTGGAATTGATAATTTTTCCTCTTCTTCTTTATCGTGTAGGCAGTAAGGTCTTACGACCCCACACACCCTAGCGTCAGAGTTTCTAAACCGCCTCAAGGACCTGACATGGTTTGAGTGGAATTACAGTAAGTCCAGGTTTCCTCACGATGTTTTTCTTCACCGATGCCAGTGATGTCCAAGATAAACTTTAGAAAGTACATATGAATTGAAAAAGTCACATTAGTACTTGCCCTAATAATAATAATTTTTCCATATTACCCTTAAGATCCACCTAAAAAAAAAAAAAGAGGATCATACAAGATTTCAGTAGATGTTTTACCATTCATGATCTAAACGAGGCCAACCATAGAGCTGCACAGGTTGCTCAATACTGGCCGGAAAAAAAATAATTTGAGTAAATCGAGACGAAAAGAGAAAAAAGTAAATGTATCGTGTTAGACGGGCAGCGCAGTTTATTTCTGGATTCTGATTTCTATCTATGGCTTTAAGGTTTACGAAGTGGTTAGTACAACTCAGACGTTTCCTAAATCGCCCACATCGCCTTAGTTATTTCCATGTCTTAAGTTTTACTCACTTAAGTGAGGCACCGCGCATCGCTGCGGTAGGCGGTGAAGTGCCGATTGCCACACGGTACAACGCACGACCGCACTAACGGGTATTTGAGCCAAAAAACCGGTCAAAATTATTTAGGAGCCTATATTATCTCAAAATATAATAAAAAACAATATCTCATCAATATTTAGAATTTATTAATAAAAATACATAAAAAACAAGAAAAATAAACAAAATAAAATTTTAAAAAGTATTTTTTTTTTAATTTTATTTTATTCGGCATCAGTGCCCTCCGATTCGCTGTTAACATTCGAATCCTCTTCATCATCATCAATATCTTCAATAGTATTCCGGAGAACCTATAAAAAAAAAAGAAAAAAATATTTTTTTTTTAAATTATGCGTTTAACTAAAAGAATTTAAAAAAAAGTTGGGGTGGGTCGGGGGGAGATTTTATTTTTGATTCAGATAGGCAAAGGTTCAAACTTTATTACCACATTTAAAATGTAAGGCGACAAAGCCCGACACATACACAAAAACACTATTGTTTTAAACTTTTGTTAAAAATATCACGTTTTTAAGAAGGAAATTTTCAACATATGTCTAAATGCGGAACTTTGACGAGAAATTAACTGTAACATATTTTTATACAAAGTACATACCTTCAACATCCATATTCAATACGATTTTTTCTGGTAATTCACCATACGAAGACATATCAACACAGAGAAAGTTGTAAAATAATCGAAAGCGCCGAGAACAAAGACACGCGTTACACACAAAGGCTAGGTTCCGACTGATTATGTGGCCAGACGCAGTAATGCACGCGGGTTTGGGGGCGGGGAAGCGGTGAACCGGTTATTGTTCTTACTTAAACATGCATTGTTTGTGTCATTTTATGAATTTTAGAAAAACCACTTTTGACCGGTTTTTTGGCTCAAATACCCGTTAGTGGACCGCGCGGTAATCGCCTAACTATCGTAATTAACTTAGGATAAATTTGCAAACGTAAACACTCTTTGTAAGTCGCTTATCGTTATTTCTTAATACTTTGGAATACAGTCGTAAGCTACTTACATAAATACATCTTTTTACAAATTTTAAATTTACAACAATTTACAAGTATAAGGGCGATTATGTAGCACGAGATTCATTGATCTGAGTATTTACTTCACTAGGGTTATAGTTGCTTCGCTCTGACATAACGATGTTCCAATAGGGTTTAATCAGGATGAATATTTAAAACTGAAATCCAAAATTTGATTATTCAAAATAGTCTGAGAGTCTGCTCTTTTCAATCGGAAAAAAATATAAAGGACAGCGCCCAAATCGCCCGCCTACCTCCTAGTTAAACCAATTTTAGTAATATCGTTTATAATCTAAACACGATGAATTCGACGAAGTTTCTAGTTATAGTCTAGCATCCCACGCAATAACAAAATTGTGTAGATAAAGCAGCCTGTTTTTCTTACAAACACCTGAAGTTCAGGTAAATATCGATAGAAGGTGTGAACGTGGACTGAATAAGTCAATATCTATAATGTTGACTTATTTTTGGTTAAACGCGTGTGAGATGGTGATGTAAACGTAGTTTGATACCTCACGTAGCGTCTTACGTACCTAAGTAAGTAGTTTTTTATGTACGATACATTTTATGTCGTGCTACAAAAAATCTTCTTGTAACCACATTATGTATAGAAATAAAAATGGATGCCAGCAAAATACCACTATTTTACATGGAGCGACTGCCTATCTGACCTTCGACCTTCTATACTTCTACAATTGAATAAAATTAAAGTGTATGTTTGTCATATCAAAATAAAAGCTCTTTAGAAAATAATTATGAATGTTTACGGCTATATCGGCATAATTTACAAAAAAAAACAGGATTTGTTTCAGTTGTAGATAATGTTACCGAATGAACTGAAAAAAAAGAACGTTTTAGACTCGATTGATTACTCCGTATAATGACGAGACGTTAACCTTTCATTTCCTGTACAACCCTTAATAAGAGAGAAAGAGAGAGAGAGCCTTTAATTAACTTTAAAGCTGTACAGAGAGTAATTACTGAAGCAGAAACTGAAGACTATTTGGCTAAATTGCTTGGTGTCGGTCCTCTGTTGTATCTCAATTATTGCTTCGATATTATACAAACAACAGTCAATATTGTCACTACTACGAAATAGTATTGTTTGTTTAGGCTTCAAATACAATATTGTCAATATCCACCACTCATGATCTACGGATGGCTAGGAATTTATAGCCAAAAGTCAAATTATTTACTTTCGTGACATCGCCAAGCGACTAGTCGACTCTTCACATGAACTGACGGACCAAAGAATTAGCATTAAAAAGAAAGAATTGCCAGAATGGCTGAACTGATCTGTATAACATTTGGGCAAAGATATATCATAGTTTGGAATAGTACCTACATATTATTAAAGGCACATACATATTATTTATCCCGGAAAAATGTACGGTTCCAGTAGGGTAAAATATCAACTTTTACGCGGACGAAGTCGCATTTAAGTATATAAAAAAATTAATTAAAATAGAATAAAATAGAATATATCTTTATCACTGAATGCTACAAGTCCTTTTCATAATGTCAATGACCCCAGTCGCGCTTGAAGTCACCCTACGCCCATTTTAAGAATCACCAATGATTGCGTTTAAGAGGTTAAGGCAAATGGCCGTTACTAAAACGGCACTTACCTTAAAGACTTCATAAAAATATCTCTATTTCTACAATACACCTTATAATGACAGAGACACGATGAGGTTTAACGATGATTAGTAAGTGCAACTTTCAACCTTGCTCCATTAGATACACACAAGTGCTTGTAGAAATTGTCTTGTTAAAAACACACTTTGTATAGAACAATGTTTTCAGATATTACAAACGCTAAAAGGTTTCTTGGAACCTTCAGTGCAGTTTGTTATTCACTCCGTCCTTCGCGTTGCCGTTGGCAGCCATGATAGTCCCAGGAACATAGTCGACTTCGATTTTCATTTAACAAATTGCTTTAAAACTATGTACCTATTTGCGAAGTGTTGTTCTAGATATTTTAATTAGTTAGTGTAATGATCGAAGGAACGATCTTTTTTTTTTAAGTTTTTTATAAACAATTGGCTGTGTCCAAATGATGAATTTTGGGGTTCTATAAACTTAATAATAATTCCAGCCTGTTTTTGTCTCACTGCAAGGCAGAGAAGTCACGAGCATTGATCCCCACGCCCCATGCTCATGCGGATTGGCGATTTCAGACAGCGACTGTTGGCGGTTTATACTATCTAATCGAATGTATATCTTAATCTTATAATCTTAATATAATATCTTAATATCTACTGTTGAAACGCAAGTTTAATTCCATATAATTAAAGTACTTATACGCAAATACAAAGTACCTGAAACGACAAACACGGAAAGTGTATCAACATAATTTAAAGACACTCTGATGTAATTACAATATTATAACAGTGTTAAAATAATACCGCGGTGATTTAATCCACTTGGCACCTTAACTTCCGTAATTAAAACCGAAGCAATTACTGTTAAAGATATGCTTCGAGGAAGTAAGGACGCGGAAGGGTTACAGAGATCGATTCACACTGATCGTTTTAATTTAGGAAGTGACAAACAACTTGTAATTCCAATTATTTACACTTGGGAAATAGAATACCCTCTCGATGGATGTGTTTTTTCCCGATTTAGGCAGAATCTTCACCAGAAGGGAGCGGGTTCTCTATCTTTAAATAGTACAAAGCAAAATCGCTGTTATTGTCTGTCTGTTTGCCCGCTTACTTCTTATTAAACTACATTATTATCAAAACTACACAATGGATTTTGATAAGATTTTCACATCATCTACTAATGGTATTAAAAAAAAATTGTGGTATAACGACATTTTGATATATTTTCCCATTTTCTGCAATTATACCATTGCAGGGCAAAGGCCATTTCTCATACAGAAAAGGCCCAAGCATTGATCACCATTCTTGCTCAAGGCGGATTGGCCATATCAGACCTACCTATGATTATTAATTTATGAGTACAGGATTCCTCACGATGTTTTACTCCACCGATGTCAGTGATGTCTAAGATAACTTGCCTATTCATCCAGTTGCGAATTTATAGCCTCATGCACGAGAAGATACTTGGCTATTGTAAATGTAGAAAAAAAGAATTTTAATTTTTTAGTTTTAGTAGCACTTACTGTTGTAAAGGAAAACAGTCTTTAAATCCTTCGTGCAATGTTATGGATTTGAAAAAATACAGTCTAAATCCCTTTTCATTTATGGAGCAATCAGTCACTGCTGGATTAAGGCTTATGTAAACTCTGGTACGAGCAGAATAAACGTAAATTTAATTTACTAATGAGCATACTGCTGACGACATTCGTTTCAAATGGACGGATAAAAACCGTAGAAATTAATTAAAATAAAAAGAGGTTTTGAAGTCACTTTAATCTTCAAAGGTTTTCTAAAAATAAACGACCAAAATATGATGTTAAAATCACGCGGTTCGTATTTTTAGCATACCTACCTAGGTACTTAGACGTAATCAAATGAAATGGTATACCTAATTTCTTTAGAATTCAAACAGAATAATATTACCACCATCTCTTAAACTAGTGTTACAGTAAGTATTATATTCTCAAAGCTGAAAATCAATATGAATTTGGAAAACTCTAGATAAACTTCAAACCCAACTACGCCTTACAAAATACAATAGCACAAGAGATATCTAGGTACGTTAAATAATTTGACTAGTTCTCTCAAATACACAGAATTACGCAGTTATTATAATTACACTGACTTTTAACGAACTTTAGCACAGAAAAAGTAAGTAAAGTAGATTAATTTGAATCGAAAGTAAGTACCTTTCGGATTGTTTGATTAATAAAAAACTTTCCGAGAAAAGAGAGGTTTCGAGACTAAAATTACTTTAGAATACCAAGTAACGTCGGTTGCGACATCAATTTGGAACCAAAGAGGTTTTACACCTTGTCGGGTTTCTGGCTGAACCTATTAAAGATTTTAGGATAAAACTTTTGGAATTTGAGTTTATTGTTTTAAATCATCGTTTCGTGAGAATCCAGCCATTTCTATAGCACTTCTGAACACGGCTGTCCCGCAATCAGTTTATTGTAGTAAAATGGTTTCCAATTCATTGCTTTGGAAGCGTTCGTACTTGTTCACGTAGAAGTATTGATAAAAAGTGTGTACAGTCATGTGAAACGATAAGAATACAAAACAGTCAGAAGCGATCTTTTCCTAAAGAAATTGGAATTATATGAGACTAGCTTCCGTCCTCGACTTCGCTTGCGTGGTATGTTTTCCCAGAGTCTTAGGTTACTGTTCCGCTAACTCGAGTCGTAATGCGATGTTATAATAACCTATATTTCTCTAGAATCTGGCTATCATATACCTACAATAATTATATTTTTTCCAAGTTGACTGGTACTTCCAGAGATTAGTGCGAAAAAAACAAAGAAGAAAAACTCTTCGCCCTTTTTATATTCAGTATAGATAGGTTATTATACTCAATACGACTTACAAATATGTATGTTTAACAAATTCAAGTCACGTTATTTAACAACACTCATGTTTATTGCTGTTACCTCTTACCTTTTATATGCTCATATTTTTCTCCAATCCCGTACGAGGTGAGATGGATTTTGCGAACAAGTCAAAATTTCAGATTTGTATTCTTAAACTACCTGTGCCCGCGGTTTTGCTCACATAGACCTAAGTGTGACTTAAGGAGTTGAGTATTGAATGTCATGTCATCAAATCTATACTAATATTATAAAGCTGCAGTGTTTGTTTGTTTGTTTGTTTGAACGCGCTAATCTCTGGAACTACTGGTCCGATTTGAAAAATTCTTTCAGTGTTAGATAGATTAGTTATCGAGGAAGGCTATAGGCTATATACCATCACGCTACGACCTACGGGAGCGGAGCAGTAACCAAAGACGCGGGTGTAACCGCGGCGAACAGCTAGTCCTCTATATAGATTTAAAAAAAATACAAACCTTTTTATCATTATTTTTCTAGAAAATGTCAGTACTGTGTTGCCTTGATACTGGTGTTCGCTGTCACCATAGAACATTAAGTAATTACTGACATTAAGACTAATTTCAACAGAGTCACACCCGCCTGCTTGTAAAGTTTAGCGGTATTTTGTAAAGTTTTAATGGAATAACCCAATTTCAACTTCCGTCGTTCGATTTTTAAACGCTCTAATTGATTTTGTTCCTTTTGTTATTTAATTGAATTGGATTTCTTCAGTTCTATACAAATTGCTGATAAATGAAGTCATAATTTAGAAGCAGCAAGTAATAAGTATTTAATTTGTAATCAACTTTTGCCTAATACAAAATATTTTTATAAATGAATGTAATTAATTAGAAGGAGTGTTTAGGACACGTCCATTTCGATTACTAAAGGGTAGGTAGGTACTCGATAGGCACTTAATAGGATATAAAAATATATAATATACAAATAATCCCACTGCAGGGCAAAGGTCTCTTCTCATACAGAGAATAAAGGCGCTCCCTCACCGGGAGCATTCGCGTGTAATGTAACATATAGATTCGACTTTGAGCATTACATTACAATACTACCTCCCTGACCGACGAGCGTTCGCGTGTAATGTAACATTATAGATTCGACTTTGAGCATTACATTACAATAGTAGGTACCTCCCTGACTGACGAGCATTCTCATATAATGTAACATTTAGTATAGATTTGAATTTGCGAGCATTCTGATTTAGTTGTTTCCGTCCTATCAAAATATTACACATTGTATCATTACAAGGTGCGCATTATAATGCTCGGAAAAAAATAAATACTGATGTAAACTCGTTTTGTATCATTACAAGGTGCGCGCTGTACCTAATGCTCAGTTCTCCTCCCTCACTGATGTAATGCTCGACTCTGTAACGTTACATTTCACACGAATGCTCCCGGTGAGGGAGCGCCTTAAGGATAACAAACAAGGGGGTTATGTATTCTTAACAATCTAAGAGTAACAACACGCTGTTTGAACAATAACTTAGCTAAAACTTTGTTCCAGTTCCCTTATTGATTTAGTTAAAAACGTGTCAACCTAGGCGTGCCTTAGACAAACAACCCCTAAAACTCCGATCCACCAATTTAAGATAGTCGATTTATATTCTTCTCATCATAATAAATAATAAGAAATCCTAAGGACTTTCTTCTAGTAACCAGTAGCGACCGTCTGGATTATCCTCAATACATCTCATGATTGGTGAGAGGATTCTTCCCAAAAACTTATTTATGCAGAACACGACTCACAGTAATCCGGCTTTTGTGAGTGATACTTTTTCCCCTTGCGAACGTTTTTGCTGATTAGTAATAGGTGTACCAGTTGTCGAAAAATATAATAAAAATACAAAGTTGCAGGCTTTTTCTAAAAGGAACTATGCGAAATGTCAGGTTGTAATACGTGGTATTATGTCTTAACGTTGATTTCCGTTTGTGACCCATCCACCCATTCATTCATTGTAATTTACTTAGTGAGTCGACATTATTATTAACATTCTATAATTAGAGGAGAATTTATAATTTCAAGTATTTTAAAGAGTTATAGGTAATAGTTTAAGTTTTAACTGTCAATAAATTACGTAAATTAACTATTTAATGGGTTTTAATGGTTAGATTTTGGTTATATTACTAATAAATAGTAAGTTACTAAATTAATGTGGGAAAATATAGTAATTAATTTCTAATTGTTGGAATCATATTTTAAATTTGAAAAATTATTGCGATACTTCGATTTCAGAAGAGCTTTATTTGATTTACAGATTAGCAGGCCAATATTTTTTTAAAAAATGCGGGTATCGAAAGTAGCTCAATATGGTTCGTATAAAATTCATACTTCTGAACTTTGCTGACTTACTGCCGTATGTTTGGAAAGTTTATTTAACCTATTATAATATCTATTAAATATTAACCTTAAGAAACTGAAATAATAAGTAGGTTGTCATCCCACATAACTTTTCGTCGACCTTTTGTTTAAACGACATTATTAAGTAGTCTGTAAGATGTAGTACTTATTGTCATGAATAAATAAAATTATTAACATGTAAATGATATAAGTACCTAAGTACCCATCTTCATTTTGAATATTCGATCTTAATGTAAGTATCTGAGGACTTCTCCTTTATCAGACCGCAAATTACTAAGACACCGAAAATGGTTTTAATTTTTTATGTAATAAAACCAGACAGACTTGTTGATAGGGTTTAAGAATAATTAAATTAAAATCCAAAACAAAAGCTTCATAATAAACTTTAATAACTCTACTAATCTCAGATTACAACATCGAATGGCATTAGGGCGTATATACAATTAAACATCTTAAAACGACGGATGGGCACGATTTTTGTAAATTCATTCATTGACGAATAAAGATGTGTTGCCACCCTTACATTATAAAACACTACTTTAAATCTAATAATTTTAATAGAAAATATTTACAAAATTTACACAGTAATTCTAATTTACAAATAGTAATAAATTTACACTTAGAAATCAGTATAATTATATCGATTTCTCATTCTTTGTCTTTCGGTACACACTACACAAGTTATTTGTCTGCTTGAGTCCAAATGCACTGTCTCTTCGGGTATTGTTAAAACCCGATTGTTAATAGTTTTACGCAATGGTTATAACAAACTAACGTTATGACCATTGGAGTATTTGGCTGAAGACCGCATCGATCGGTTCATTGTCAGTCGAATTGAGGAAGTGTTGTTGTCGCCGCGGCGGAGAAGCGAAGCGTGGTGACCTCCAGATTCCCTGTGAAGAAATTGAATGTTAAAAATGTTGTACAATTTTGAAAGGAAATGGTCTGAAATTGAGGGGTGAATAAGAGATTACAATTTGCACTAAACTGTATTTTTGTTCGAAAAACATATTTTGCTGGCATAAAAATATTTACGGCAATATTTTTTTCATTAATCATCAAAATAAATTCAATGTTTATCAGAAATACGGATTTCTCTAAGTGTGGCTTCGTACAACAAAAAATACGTGAAGAGGGTTAATAGGCCTTCGGAATTTTCTATTAAAAGCAAATCAAGCATTATAAAAAGCAATTCGTTCCAAATATCTAGGATTCCTTTCTCTGAATAATTGGATGGTCTTGTGAAGGTCAGATTAGAACTAAATAACAGACGGAATTGAGAATCAGTTGTGGGTATTCAAGGATAGGTATTTTGTTGTAATAGCTTTACAAAGATTATTTACAAACAAGATAGGTTCCTACATCTATCCGGTTTTTACACTAGTCAAATCGAAGTTTCATTGTGAGGCTAAGATAGTAATCAAATTTTGTATTTCGGTGATTTGAAATAAAATACGAAAAATAAGTGTATTCTGACATTATACGTACAACATAATATTTCAGTTCTATTATAAATGAATGCGTAAGTTTGAATTGATGGATATTTGTTACTCTCAATCACGCTAGAGCGGTTGAACGGATTTAGATGAAGTTTGGCACACATACCTACCTACAGGCTATTGTCTGGAATACTGTAGGTTTCGGAAAACCTACCAACCAACCAACCAACCTACCAACTTTGACGCGAAGTAGCGGGCAGAAGCTAGTATAAATAACGACAAACATGTCGCGTGGATCAGCACCATTCAGCTCAACCATCTTGAACGGAACCGAATGATCATCCAATGCACGCGCCACCATCAACAAGACATTTGAGTGAGCACGACAAAGCTCTCAACCGCCATGCTCATTATGTCAATCACATAAGTTTCTCCGTACAATGTTATATTTCCTCTGCCTTTAGATATACGCAGTGTAAACAAGAAAATATAAGCTGTTAAGACACAAACACAGCTTATCATAAGGAAACGAACTTGTTTGTCTTTAATTAAGTAGTACGTGATGAAAATATAGCATGCAATAACTCAAAGAAATTTCTCATACAGATATTTTCAAAGGCCGAAGCGGTAAACAATTTTTCATATCGTTATTTAGGGACTTACGACCCGAGTGACCTTGAAGCATGTTTATAAAGCTACAAATAGGTTATTGTGACAAGTCTTTTCACGATTAATAATACCGTATCGTGCAACCTGCCTCTGCTGGAACCATGTAGGTACTTTGTTTTGTTGTAATTATCAAATGCTTATAGGTAGTATAGGGTAGTCGAAAGAGTGACGTCATAAAAAGTACATTACCGTCGCCCAGGGGGGTGTTAGAAAAATTAAAATGCTAAAATTATTTAGGCTTGGCAACACATTCTGACACCTGTATTACAGAATAATAGTTAGGCACAGATCCTTGAGACACAGCCTTGAGCATAGATTTAAAGCTAGGTATTGAATTGGTTAAATCTAGTTTTCTAGAGTTTACATATAGATACTTAATTTAAGAAGAACCTCTCAGATTTCTGTAAATTCTGTAATTTAAAGAAAAAAATACCGAATATATGATTTGCCTGTAAGAATTGAATATTTCTAAAAATAGAATTTTATTTTTTGAAATACGTTATTCCGCCAGTACCAAATTAGGACTGCCTTTTCTGACATTCGCGCGCCATACATACCTAACGTTATACCTATATATAACTTCAAAGAAAATTGCGAACACGTCTTTTGATCAAATATTAAATATTTCAGAACTCTAAATACAATAATTTACCTATTTACATGAATGTTAGGCTATTTCTGTAACTGATTAAAATGTATAATGTAAAGGTTTAACTTAATTTAAGCAATAATTTTAAAGGTTTATAATTATCTACTTATTTATTTATAACACACTATAAAGGGGTTTTTTTTTTTTAGGTGGTAAAAATCATCAAATGACTCCTTCCGGCCTGGGTGGGGCGGAAGGGACTGTCAGACTTTTACTGACTAAAAAACCACCCTGTTCCTTCTGTTGCCCTTTACGTTCCAGGGCCACGGTATCCCGTTAAGACGTCCCGCAACCCCGACACTATAAAGGGTATGTGTTGTTTCGGCAGTACATACGTATAATGTATTTAGGGCCTGTGCACACCGCGTTTTTTAAACGCGCCGTTGACGCGCGTTTAAAAAACGTGGTGTGCTCAGGCCGTTAGAGGTATGAGAAACAGTGTCTAAAGTTTCTCATCTTCCGTTAAAAAGGGAGGATCCTCTGACCAGACGGGTGTTGTATCTGGTGGGCTAACTACCCTGACGGTTCTTGTCAGGATTTTGTATTATTTTAGGCCGGGCGCAAACGTCCGGTTTCCGAATCAGGTTTCAGAATCAGGAGGCGAGTATGTACATACACACACATACATAAATTACACACACATGTAAAAAACAAATGAATGTGTGTGTAATTTATGCATGTGTGCATTCGGAAACCGATCCGGAAACCGGACGTTTGCGCCCAGCCTTAGATGTCGCGGCAAACTTTGATTGATCCAATGTAAGAATTGTCAGCCGTAGTTCACATGCTGTGCGAGAGATGTCGCTACATGCTTTTATGTATAAGAATCAAAATAGTGGGTAGAATAATGTAGATGTATAAAAGTTCAAGTTTCCTTACGGTTTTATCAAGGGTAGGTACACAGTACCTAACTAAGTATAGACAGTTAAATTGAATTCGTTCATCCAAGAAACGCCCTTTCGTACGATTAACGTTTCTGTGTTCTCAAAACTATTTAATTAATCTAAATAAGCGAGGTCATGCGATAGAAAGGTTTCCAAATGAATAACGTAGGTAAATTTTGTTTTAATTTCATTGCTCTTACCTCTCTAAGACAAGCCATTACCTCCTTCCGTCCGTTAAGAGGTAAAAGTAACCTGAACGTTTTGTTTACGTACTTTTGACTATTCACGTTAGTACTTAAATAAATCTTTAGAGGGCATAGCAAGAGCGCGTGGAGTAAACGGATTGATTTTTTTATTGGAAATACCAATTCCGCGCATGATATTTATTTACTTTTCAGGTTATAGGTAGGTGGCTGCGATAAACGTGGCCACATACAGGGCACAATTTTAGTTTTGGTACTCTGCAAAAAAAAATAACTTGAACCATGTACCTTGACTGCCTCGTAGGTCTAGTGGTCGCAAAGCGCGACTGCTGAGCATGAGGTCTGGGGTTCGATTCCCAGGTCGGGCAGTGTTAAGGGATTTTTACATCTGACATAATTCTCAGTAGCAGCCTTAGAATCTGGATTTGTGACCGGTTGATGGCAATAGGCTCGCCCCCTATTACCTACATGGTAGGTATTTAAATATAACTAGCGAAATGTGGGTGTACTAATGGGTACACCTATGCCTAACCCTCCGTGGACTACAGGTGTGATGTTATGTTGTGTGTGTAACTTGAACCATCGACTCGAAAAGAAGAGGAAGTCATATTTATAAGTAATACTTATTGTGCTTTTCGTATAAAATTAAACCAAAATGCTATAGGATAGTCGCAATTTTAATTGGAAAATCGAATCGAATACTTCTACGTCAGCTCGCTCATGCAAGAGTGCTTAAAAAAGCACTTAAAAGGTACCTACTAGAGATTACTGGGTAAACAGTTCTTCAAAACTGTCAGTCTAAAATTGAAACTACTTTGTGTTCAAACGCTGTAGTACTGTAAACTACGAGCTAAAATGTCGGCTGATTTTCTTTGATTAACATCCAATATTTTACAATCACTAACTTGTGTTTCTCCAAAGTACGTCCTTTAATAACTACGTCACTGTTATTCAAAGATACAATACGCGACACGAGAGATGACACTTGAAAAGCGTCAGTAATGGGGAGCTTGCGCCAGGTATGGATGTATGAAATAGTTACCGATAATTTGTGTATAGGGTTTTTCGATGACATTTAGATTAAGTTCTTAACAATATCATAATTATTTATCACGAATTAATAAAGTTTGTGTTTATTAATTCTTTTATTATTATGTGTTCGTGTTTATTATATCAAAACTAAAATTTGTTTCTTAGAAAAAATATGCTAAATACTGCTTAATTTGATTAGCGTTATGAAGTTAACGGAGCGATGTGTCTTTACACCCCGTATAAATATTAGTTAGTTTATAAAACATCTGGTAATTTACAAAACATCTTGTAATTTAGGGTAAGTAGGTACCTACTTACCCTTAATTACTAGATGTTTTGTTTGTTTTGTGTGATGTTTGTTTGTGTGTTTGTGTTTTGTGTGTTTTGTTTTGTGTTGTTTTGTTTTGGTGTTTTGTGGTGTTTTGTTTGATTACCAGATGTTGAACTTTTCATTCCAGTTTGTGACATAGAAAGGTACACTAAATTACATACACCAACCATATGTATAAAATCGTTGTAAGATTAAAACGTTTATTAACATAACACCTTATTCCCTAGTGATTAATCACAAAGTTATTAAACAAAGTGCCAAGTTAATGGAGTACCAACAAAGTGTTTATTTTCAGCATCATTAACGTTGAAATTTTCAGAATTTTATTACCAACAAGACTTTAATTATAACTTAGCCTGAAGGTACATTTTATAAATATTTATTTGTAAGAGTAAATAATGGAGTTTTTTTACCCATACAATAAGTAAATACTCCATATTTACTTTTATCATTAATTTAGCCGTCATTGTTTAATTTGTACGGTTTTGTACCTAGTGTAGTATTTTTAGTGGTTTTTATTTGAGCTACATCATTTTAATTAGGTACGTACTTACACAGTTTCTTGCTCGTTCTTCTTCATAAAGAAGAATTCCTACCTGTATTTTGGTGCGAGCAACTAACTTCAACTTCCTGACTATCTGTCTGACTTCTCCACATTCAAAAGTGCCCGTAAATTATTTAATTTAAAGAATTGCTCTGACTTTTGACTTAGAATGATCCGAAGCTACTACAAGTGACGTTCAGCGCACTTTGGACGGACAGTCCTGAAATCATTTCCTGGCTAGCTTTTTTTTATCAGGAACAAGGAAGGAAGATCATTCCAATTGTATTGTTGAAAGTGCTCAACTTAATGAAGACGTCAAATGTCAATATCATTATTCATAATTATTATAAGCAGTGCTTTTCTGTAAATATCTCCCTCAATGAATTTAAGTGATTTGAGTATGAGGTGAGCTGTCAATTCCTAACTAGGATGAAACCCCAAACTCATTTTACCTAAACACTGAGGAAGATTTTTATACAATACCTACATGTGTATAAGCAATCATGGGCTAATTAAAGAGAAACAGGCAGAGTCGAATTTTCCATTACGCAGTACAGACAATTGCCTAAGGGCATCCGCAACGGGCAAGGAGCCGAACCCAATATTTTTTTTTGAAGTTAGTAAAGTTTAAAGCGGCCCCGAGACTTGTATTGTCTATAGGGGCCTTGACATGGTTAATCCGGCCCTGGAAACACTGGAAACAGGGAAATAGGATATTAATAAATATCGAATTGAGCTTTATAAATTACTAGATAATAAAGCTGATAATGGATCGGTTCATTACTGCCTCTCTTTAAACGAACACGCGATAAGACCTAATATTCCATCAAAAATCACGTTTGAATTAAAAACAACTTTCTTGACGTCAATTGCATTATCAGAAATTCAATTATTGAACCTACCTACCTAATTATTACCTATAGTGCAGTTTGTTGTGATAAAATCTGGTACTTACTAATATATTTTTTTATCTATTGCAATATTTTTTCTGCAATCGCTTTATTGCAAGCAAAAATTTAGTATCTATTAAGTACTTAGTGCTACTTTATTATATTTGATCTGAATACTCATTCGTATAATACTTACAATAAGAGGACTTACTCGTAGTAGAAAATAAGGCCTAAATAAAATAATCTAAAATTCAAATAATAACAAACTCATGGAATAACCTTTGCAAAAACTGGTTACTCTTCCCATTTGAAAAAGTAAAGTGTATAAATATCTAGCTGGCCATCAATCAAATTAATATTGAATGGAAGTTTTCTTTCTTTTCTATTGGTTTGGCAGCCTTCGTAACTCATACCTAAGTGAAAACTTATTCAGCTAAATTATTTCAAAATGTTTCGGCCGAAATGATTTGGGTTCATATTAAGAACTTCTGTCTAAAAACAACACATATAAAAGGTCATGTTTTCTTTATTGTGTTAACAATTACATAGCCGCAAAGAACCCTGCGTGGGTTTAAGAGGGGTTTTAATTAAAATCTTTTGTTATTGATATTCTTAATTTAAACAAGGACATTTGATTGTGTTTTGTTTTAGATGAGTTAGATAGGCAGTTCCTCATCTCTTCTCTCTCATCAGTCATTTTACTTGTGGCCAAAGTACCTACCAGGTTTAATGTGCGGGGCTCCAACTTTTACACATAATAGTGGAAAGAAGATTTTTGAATAAACTTCTGTATTCGTATTAAAATAACGTGCTCACATTGAAACGCGGGCAAACAAGTACCCAATATATATGCTATTGGGTACACCTCTACCTAACCCTTCGAGATTTTAGGCGTGATGATATGTTATGTAGATTGAAGAATTCATTCAGGCTAATGGGTGAAACGAATGCTTGTCGTGTAACATTAAACCAAAACGCTACAGTATACCTAGTCGTATTTCTAATTTAGAATTCGTCTCTAAGCGAATATCTTTACGCCAGCACGCTTGTGTTATGGCCTCGGATGTAATTAATCGCATTGGTAATGAATAGTGAAGACGTATAAAGTTAACTGGGAAAGCGGAGTTTAGTCGATTAAAGGCATGATATTAATGGCAATAGAAAATTAAGTAGTTTATTATTATATTCTTAAGGTGAGGTCACAACGGAGCGTACATCCTCCAGTCGCGGTCGCGGTAGTGAGCGCGGTCTGATGCTTCAGTAGTATTTGTATTGATGGGTTGACCAACGAGAGCCAAATACTACTACAACATCATTCTGAAGGCCAATTCTTGTAATTAAAAATGTTTTTTCTTTTTGTTAAAACGCTAATCTCTCGAACTACCAGTCGGATTAGAAATGTTATTTTTATAAATATGATATCCAAACTCATGAAATATAGTATAGGCTATATAACATCAAGCTATGATCCACGGGAGTAGACCAGTAAGCGAAGACGTAATTTAACGCGGGTGGAAAAAACCACAAGGGCAAAGTTGCAAACAGAATTAATTGTAGTAATAATTGAGGCATTTTTGACAGTTTAAGACTAAGATTAGAATGCGAACGTTCCTAAAAGTTATTAGATTGGCATGGTTATGATTGTTATGAATGTTTCAAAGCCATCTTAATTAATGATATTGTTTCATATAAATAGATAATGTACAGTTCAAATCGTAATATAAAGTAATTCCACAAAAAATATAAACTTTGAAGGTTGGGTAAAAATTTAAAAAAGTTTTTTCATTGGAAAGAAGAATTGGAGAAATGGAAAAAGATTAAATTATTATTTTGCGATTCTGCTATTCAAGCATAATATTGGATAAATCAAAACTTTTTAGTATTGTTCAACATAAGAATGGTTGCCAAATTTTGATCATACCCTTATGGAATAAAAAACTTTTTAAGCGTAATTTTGATCATGTCCTGTTGTATGAAAAGATTTGCCCATCCTAACGCTTTCCATGACTATGGAAAATACGATTTATGAAAGGAATATGAAAAACATTTTCTTCCCACAAACTAATATCGAATATTAAAAACCGTCTCGCTGGAAACATGGCTATATTAGTATTTGTATACTAAATCCATTGTGCGAGATTTCCAAAAAATATGTTTGACGGAAAATATTTGGCATTTTTGTATTCTGCACCGGTCCACACACACAGTCCTTTAGCAAAAAATAAAAATGTAGCACTTTTTGTAGGTACCTTCTTTACTAATACTAAGTTCTACTCGCACCTTTGTCCCCATGGTGGTTAAAGCCTGGGATACATTAGGGGGCAAATGAAGAAACATGTTGCGGAACATGTCCCTCAACAACTACGTGAAGTGTCCCGCGACAATTGTCATGGAACATTTTGCTGGCTACACTAGTCAGTGTTTATAGAAATGGAGCAAGCACCATGCCCCGCGTCACGTACAATGTTGCGGGGCATGTTGCGGGACAATGTGCAACGTTGCAGCGTCACGTAGATTGAGTGTTGCGCGTCATGTTGCGGGACAAAATGTTCCCTAGTGTATCCGGGGCTTAAATAATAAATTTATAAAACATAGCCTTATAGTACATAGTCATAAAGAAGCTTTTTATAGGCGTAATTTTTTTGTAATCGGAGAAAAAATAAACAAAATAAGTTTTACCTCTTTTTAATATCTATCGAACAGTGTTGATTATAAAGTTGAAGAGTTTATTTGTGGTATTTTATTCGAACTTAAAAATATTTTGAATTGTTTTCGTTAATAGAATATTACGTTATCCCTGAGTACCATAGGCTAAGTTTTATGATATAAGGTTGACGAAGTCGTGGGTAGAAGCTTATCAAAAATATATACATGAATTTTATTATAAAAAAAAACATCGGGCTTTATTTATGTAGGTAGTAGTTTTTCTTCTATCTTTGACTCACCATCAACTATCATTTTACTTACCTACGTTTGGTTTTCTGTTTGGCTGGTGTTAAAAATAATGTGATAAACCGTACCTGTCACTGTGCCGATGAGATCGATTCTTCTTCGGCCACAAATGGAAGGCCCCGTAAATGACGGGATTGACTAGACTGTTTGACATGCCGAAGAAGAAGATTCCGCTTAACAGCTCTTCACTTTGCTGTGGAAAAAGAAGAGTTATTTATTTATTTATTTTTATTTATTTAGTAGTTGTTCTGGATCTGTTCGTATATATGAATTTATATGTTTTTTTTTGTTTAGAAATTCCTAGTGTAGGGCAATGATTAGAAAAAACAAGGGATGACTATAATATAATAGATCTTTGACAAAGGGATGAAAAGGGATGACGGTGAAAAACGGGGGAAGCCTTTATTCTCAGAAGTGCGAAATAATGTATAGCGGTTGGCAATAACTGGGCTTGCCATAATTTTTTAACAAGACATTTCAAACAAATAAAAAGAAATAACTCAATTAACACGTATCTATTTTGGCCTAGTCTTTTGAGCTTGATTTTACTTTTGTAATGATATCGTTTTCTTTTTTAATAATAATATAATCATAGAAAAGGGGCGCATGTCATTTTAAATTTCGTCGAAATTATTGAAATACGGGACAATTACGGAACGTGTAGCAATACGGGACGTAACTATGGTAACTCTAGCAATAACTATACATCTGACTGTACCATCTTACTATTGTATCCTCATTTTACCAGCACCTAATAATAAAAGTAAAGTACCTAAAAACTTGCTTATTCTTCAAGCTGCTTCTAAAGTTGATCTAATAGAAAAACCCAATAACACTAGGGTTGTATTACCTACCCACATTTCACCTACCTAATGAAAAAAGTTCTTTAGGTAATAAAGTGCCTATCATTTAGGCAGTTTCCAAGAATTATTACGTATAAAAATCTAATAACACTACTAACGAAACTTTGAACAGAGTTGGACCACTGGACCTGTGAAAGAATACCTTCAAGTACCAAGAATAGTTAAGTAATGTATAAAATCAGGTGGATTATGGTTTCAATGTGTGCGTGCGTATAACGATGTAGCGCCTCATATACTTCCTACATTAGACTTAATTTCTACATGTTTTGTTGATTATATTCATGTTCATAGTAAGTCAGAACAATAGAAAATCAATTGTCTCATTACGTGGGACTTGAGTAATTAATATTACTTATTTACTTGATAATTTCATGCACGTACCTACCTTAAAATATTTGCATGCCTGATTTAAGGTAGACTACAAAAATCTCATTTTTACAAGCTTTTATTTAGCTTGCACTGTTCGTATGTATAAAAAAAGCAATTTTTGCATACATCTTAAGTAGTTCTGATGACAATACGATGTTAAATACTTACTCAATATTGTAATAATTACAAATTAAAGCTTGTTTTAAAATATTTTTTTAAATAAGTTTTTTCTAATATCTTTTGCCATGTATACACACAGCAAAACATATAGGTATGCAGGGTCGTCAGATATAGTTGAAGTTTTCTTAGAAAACGATGGATGTTTTCGAATGTAATTTAATTTAAAACGTAGATAGTAAATAGTTTTTTATTTAGGTCAATTTTCAGTCAAAGACATCCATCGGTTTCTTAAAAGACTTCAACATATCTGACGACCCTGCATACCTATCTGTTTTGCTGACTGTACCTACCTTTAATCTTTGCAAATAAACTTTCGTCTCTATAATGGTAATAAAGTCTCTAAAATTACTGTAGCTATAACAACAAAAGTTGAGCGAAAGTTACTAAATAAGTCAGAGTTGTAATAATTATTGTTTCCTTAGGTCCACGTGAGCGAAGCCGTGACCACGGCTAGTTGTGAAGTAAGTTTACGAGAATTAATAAACTATGTAGCCACGTAGGTAATGGTTTTAACGTGTCACATAACTACAAATAAATTAACTCATGCTTTTTTTTGTAGGCACGCACACTGTGATAGGTCGCGCGATACTGCCTACCGCATACACAACGGAGTTATTCTGTTCTTTGAAAGAGGTGTATTCTGAAATTAATACTATCAAATGTAAACAACTAAAACAAAAAGTATTTGTGAATTATTGAGCAGTTGTCGTAATTTTTTTTATTATTTATTTGTTTTATAACAACCTCCTGTTTGTCGTATATTTGTCAACGATATTTTACTGTAACGGTTTAATAAAGGCATTGACTTGTATAAATAAATCATTGACATCGAATTTATAATTATGACAATCCGACATCAGTGATATTTTATATTTATATTTGTGTCAACTCACTTAGCTTATAAAACCTTAATGAGATTGTATCCGTTATCTACGGATTAGATCAGATTTATACGGAAATAGCTAGGTACTGTTACCGAAGCGCGTTTGCGCGTATCGCAAAATATTTGTTTAGGACGAAATGGTTATCTTATCGTAAACAAAATAGATTTAGATACCTATTATATCTAAGAATATTAACATTTATGTGTGTGAACATGTAAGTAGGATGTTATGTTAACAATGAAAAGGGCTTCTGTTAAGTAGTCTAACCGGTCAAGTTAAAAACCTACAGTATTATAAGCACGGTGTAATAAGACATATCATATAGCAGCTGTCTATCAAACTAAAAGCTCATTTAGACGGTGTGAGAAATATCGTGCATGTTGTGGCACATTTCCGTTGATCATCGGTCACTATGACACGACAGCCGCGCGGTCCCGCAATGTATGGCAAATCGCACGATATTTTTCGCAACGTCCAAATCAGCTTTTAGGCAAAAGGGCAAAAAATATTGCTGGGAAATTACTTTTTGTTGTTGTTGTAACATTGTATAGCACCCAAAACATTAAGTTTATGGGTGTATGCAACATTACGTTATTAAAAAAAAATTAAAGTTAAATTTTTAATATTTAAGTAATCAGAAGGTAGTGTTCGGAAAACATGTTAATGGCAAACATTTTCATCAATGTATCAACATTTTCCTGCCCTTGTCCCATGTTACTTGGGGTCGGCGAAACACGTTTTCTTCTCCCATTCCGTCCTGTCAGCCGTCATGCTATCACTGACCCCTGTTCTTCACACAATCCATCCATCTGTTCTTCGGTCTTCCTCTTCCTCTCCATCCATAATAACTCTCCTAACTAAACTAACATTTATTTCATCAATTCTAATACATACGTAGTTCCAAACTTATCCACTAATAAATGTGCCAAAAAGAATACAATAAAACCTGATCAAAGAACCAGAATTACTTGATTATATCAATACTTACAAATGATTCATTTCGACATTTATTCATTTAATTTACACAAAGAAGGGAAATGTAATAGCGGTTAATTTCTGATTGAACATTTAACTGAGGGAATCAATTTCCGGTGTCTGTTTGCAGACGAACATTAGTCAATAGACGAGAACGTAGGCGCTAGTAATAAATTACACGAATCAAATTACTAAATGAACATCAAATCAATTTCTTTAAAAATAATACCTATTGTAACATTTCTTGACAAAATGTTACATACGAATTCTTGTTATGAGAAAAAAGAATGACAAAACTGAAAAAATACTTTGTAGTTCAGTGAACATTTTTCAAACTAATATTTATTAATTGAGCTCGTAACAATCTTAACAGTTTCCAATTAATCAGCGAGGACTCTCAAGAGACTAATAATTATGAAACTGAAAACTTTTACGATGTTATTTTCAGTTTTGATTACTATTTGTTTTTAACGATGTTTGTTAGGATGGCTGAGGCCTTATTATAAAACTATGTCTTTGCTTAAACCAGGTATAAACCATAGAGCCATTTTTTGTATTACAAACTTTATCTTTATGGAAGCCAGTATTTGAATTTCAAACTTTATGTTCGAAACTCAAAAACTGGCTCGAAGGTTTCAACCTCGTTTAAGCAAAGACTTTATTTTATAATAAGGCGGGAATGTGTACTTAAAAGTTGCAGATTTATAATCTGATGACTTATAATCACAGGGTATAAACACATCATATAGCCGTTAACTACTTATAGGTACTGCTCATCAAACTAAGCAACATTGAGCAAAAATTGTTGCTGGGAAACAACTTTGTGTAGTGTTTCTGTTTACATCAGTAAACCACAGTACAGCAATTGTGGGGTAGGTACTTAAAGTTTAGTTAGAACATTTCACCCTTTAAAAATTTCACAAGTGCCTAAACTAATAATGTAGAACTAGTGATAAAAAATTCAACATCGGTTCCATTATTTTTAGATTCTTATAAAATGGAACTAGTGATTAAAAAAATCATCAGTAGTTCCATCATGGAACTGTTAATGGTACCAGTGACAACGAACCAACTTTACACCCGTTATTTAACAGTAAGTACTTATGACATTAACCGCTCAACCCCCGGCTGTCATACCGGTACGACAGAATAATAGAAAATCAATTACTTGGGAGTTGGGACTCGAGTAATTAAACAGGCTTAACTTTTCACATAAAAGCATCTGATTTAATCGTTGCAATGAATTTCAAAAACTTTGTCATTTACATTTTCCATTAGGTCGAACAAAAGTTTTACATTACTTCAGCCCTATGCATAGTACTAAAATGGAATTTATAAACGATTTTATTATCCCGGTATTCACGAAATTGTAGGCTTAATTTGTAATTAAATGACCCGAGAATTTTTACACGAACTTGATATAAAAGACCGAAATTAATTTTAAACGAAAGTAATTTTAATTTTTTTGCTAGCTTTTTCTGCCCCACTCCTGGGTAATCCCTCATTCCTTACACTTCTGTCTATGCGCCTGTCCCTATTAACAATGTTGGATCTGCAAATCAGTAATTTTACAGGAGAGCGCGTCAAAGTTTAAATTGCTTATAATTTTTTAAATATAAAAACTAGGTTTACAAAAAAAATCTATAAATTTATATACGTTTTAAAGCTTATGTACATAGTAATATAATATTATTTTTCCTTTTCTAAATATATAAAAAGTCAGAAATGACTTTAATAACGGTATTGGATACATTTTATTTAGTCGGATCTGTCTTAACCTACAAAGTTACTTGGAAAAACTTATCTATTAAATTGTCGTAAGTTCCACATACATCATTTTTAATAGGAAGTTCTAGTCAAGTTTTTGTCGTATTTAAAATGGAATGAATTGTAAATAAAGTATTATTATATTAATTTCAATATATTTATTTCAAAAGTAAATATCAATCCAAAACAACAGAAATTAAATTGTATTTAGCTTGATAGGAACACTAATTAAATGAATAAGCACTAAACTACCACATGACGTGCGCCCCTACAACATGATTCGTACTGCCACAACCGACAGTGCATCCTCTCCTCGCGCCCCGCTAAAAACGTCGTAAGTTAAACATCGATCATTGTTAACGGACAGTCGTGCTATATACGACTTTGTTAACGTGGCTATATCAAAAACTATGAGAAAATAATAACTTTTTGTTAAAGATACTGAAAGATAATGCTTTTTTTAGGTTTATAGTGCAATAAAACCAAAATCAGTAAAATTGCATATCCGACCTTGTTAATAGGGACAGGCGTATGTTGTGTCTCATGCCTCATCTAGCCATCAGTCTTCCAGTTCATAAGAAAGCCATCCAAGCCGTCCCGCCATTTCCTCCACAGTGTGCCGCTACCCCGTCTAACTATCAGGGCTTTAGTCTTTTGATATATTATGCCCATCGTTTAGCAGGGATCCAGTAGACATGGCTCGCCCGGTCCCACATCAGCCTTACAGCTTTTTGGGTTACATTGATAATTAGCACGTAATAATATTTTGATATTTGTAATATTGTAACACAGAATGGTCACAAGGAGCTCCGGGTTAGTTTTATGCCACTTATTATAATTAGTTATACACGCAGAAGCAGAAAAATAATAACGTAATATTATGCGCTTTTGTGATATAACAGAAAATGATTTTTACCTCTTAGGTAGTTCTTCGTAAAAAACAATTAAGAAGATGAAGATGTTTTTCATAATCAAACGAATTTTATTTTTTGATGAAAACCGAAAAGACTCAACCAGTTTAACAAACTAAAGGATTAGTATCATTATGGTCATCAAGAATAGGCAATTTATGTACCATAATTGGGTACAAAGTACTAAGAAACTTGTTGCGTAGGTAGGCAGGTATATAATGCTTTGCGTTTGTACGTAATACACGGTACCAAACTGCTGAAATTGAAATGTCTCTTAGGCGTCGGCTTTGCAAAATGTTAGCTACAAGAAATATGTATTTTTCTTTGTTCCTTTTTTTCTTAACATGATGAAATAGTTGTGGTTTTTCTACGGACTTGCTTTTAAAGGCTTACGTTATTTATTTTGTCACAAGTACCTACCTATTTGTTCAGTTAACAGTTGCTGTTTGGCAAAAGGAGGTGGCTCACACTCAGCAGTTTTTAGAAATCAGAGATGTTAAATGATGATTGCAGAAAACTAATAACGAGAAAATATTGATTAATTCATAGACATTTAAATTATCTTACAATTCTAAACGTTCATATTCTAATCGCAGTTTCAATCTATTCAATACCTATCTTAAATTCATTTTTGTAACGAACAAACTTAACATCACGCCTGTAATCCCCGAAGGTTTACGCAGAGGTGTACCCATTAGTACACCTACATTTCGTCAATAGGGGATCGGACAGTAATCAGATTAAAATCTAAAATGTACTCAGATAAAATAAATAAACTGTTTTACGATTATTTATCGAATAATAATTTAATATAATTCATTTAAATGTTTTTAAATGAAAAAATAAAATTTTGTTATTTACAATATTTTTAATCTGTATTGAAACAGTGCGTGACGTCATTTGTGGGCAATCATTGACTGACTGCACGGGTACTAACTAACTTTTAATTCACTCAGTAATTATTTCCATAATTTTGTTGAAATTCTAAAAGTTGCTAAATGATTACCTACTGATAAATTAGGATACGGTGATCAATTTAAAAACTGTCACATGGTGTTTCTCTAGTTTTTCATAATGGAAATTTTGTTATGACCCAAGGAGGTTAAAAATATAGGGAGCGAGCGCTTGGAACATTGTAACCGTTCCTCATTTTTCTTAGAAAGAGAGGCACTGAGTTTTGTATTTTATCTCGTTCTGGCATTGTTAAGTGTATTAGAAATTGTATATATTATATTAAATATATATTATATCGACGGCTCCTAAGAATACTGAGTCAACTACACTTCTAATAACTTTACAGGAGAGCGAAAAGAAGATCGAATGGTTATATTTTTATTGTTAGTATAACCAAGAAAAAATAACTAATCATAGTGAATTAAATATAATAAAGCCTTTCATCTGTACAAAATAAATTTCATATTATTTTATTAATTTATGAGATAATGTAGATAGACTAGTATACGGCGATTATTTGTTTATTAAAAACTAGCTGACCCGCCGCGACTTCGTTCGCGTGGTATCCTACACTACCAATACCCCTACCCTAACCCTGCCTTACCCTACCCCCTACCCTACCCCTACCCTATCCCTACCCTACCCCTACCCTACCCCCACCCTACCCCTACCCTACCCCTACCGTACCCTACCCCTACCCTTACCTACCCCTACCCTACCGTACCCTACCCCGTACCCCTACAAATACCCCTACCCCTACCCCATATTTTCTCACCGTTTAAACCTTCCCTAGACCTCCACGAACATTTCAAAACCAAAATCAGCTTATAGAGAAGAGAAGAGAAGAGATATTGATTGCGCCATAACTTTCAAACCAAACGTCCAATTTTAATGAATTAAAGACTAAATACTATCTACATAAACAGTACTTTGTGACAAAATAGTTAGTTATTTTGATAAGGAGTAATGACATGTGTAAAATAAATGCGTTTAAATGAAGTTCCAAAAAAATTCAAGATTTTTAAATAAAAAAATGGTTGTTGTGTTTAACTCGAAATAGATAGGTATAGTGTGTCGCAGATTTTTTTGCAGATATTTTTAAAGTATTTAATTAATTAGAACATTTTATGGTTCTATCTTTTATAGTTTAGGCGGCGTACGCCAAATAAGGAACTTTTTTGGATGATTTTTTACACCTTGGGTCCGAAAAACCCAAATATCTTACGGATCCCTATTTTTTCTAAAATAAAATATAGCCTATAGCACTCAGTGATAACGTAGCTTCCAATTTCCGAAAGAATTTTCAAAATTGGTTCAGTAGATCCGGAGATTACCCCCTACATACAAACTTACAAACTTACAAACATACAAACTTACAAACAAATGTTACCTCTTTATAATATTAGTATAGATGGATCAAGTACCACTTACATTTTTATACGTCGCATTATTGAATCTACGTTATGGGGAAAAATTACTTTACAAGAGTGGCAAAAAATATTTTTATTTATTTATTGGAGTTTTTATATATTATACTGTCTGTCATAGATTCATATTTTGTTAAAATATAATAAGTTGACTCACTATACATGGACATAATTTTAATAGTGAACCATACTTAAATTGAGTCAAGTGTGGTATTGAATAGTTAAAACAATCAAAAACGCCTTTAATGTTTAATATTTTAATCAAAAAGATCTCAAAATGGTATTGGTAACATTAACACTACTTTAGGATATCTATAAAATTAACAAAAAATAACAAAAATCAACAATACTACCAATAAAAACGGGACTGCGGGGCTTTACTTTAACTGCGGGAAATAAAGTGAATGGTGCTATACATGCGGTTGTAACCAACCAGTCCATGCCCAAAAAGGCTCGACTGGCTGTTCACAACGGCGTGCTGGTGCCTACGCTTATGTATGGAAGTGAATGTTGGGTATAGCAAACGGGGCATGAGAGTAGGATTAATTGCTGTGGAAATGCGTTCCTTGCGGAGTATGTTTGAACAATAGAGCGAGGAATGAGGATACGGGACCGTTGCGGATTAAAAGAGAATATTGTGACAAAGATAGAAAAGGGTATGCATATATGGTTCGGTCATGTTGAGAGGATGCGTGAAAGACTATTAACAAAAAGTATTTATATGGCAGAGGTGAGTGGCAACACAGGGAGGGGTCGCCCTAGGAAGACCTACACTGACTTTATTGGTGAGGTTCTTCAGAAAGGTCAGGTGCGGAGTACTCGTAATCGGCGTGCTTGTATGACGAGATGTATGAACGTAGAACGTAAATGAGGCGAAAGGAGTATGTAAGGATCGTAGCAGGTGGCGTTCTGTGGTTTCTGCCTACCCCCATGGGAAAAAAGCGTGAGTTTATGTATGTATGTACTTAATTTACATTTTGCATGGACCGGGAGTATTTTACAAATTTTAAACAATTTATCATAATTTATTATTTACGCTTTTTTTAGTTTTTGTCTACAAGTAGTTTTAGGAACCTAATCTGCAAGCTTTTAATTTTATTTAAGTGTGTAGGGAACGTAAGACCATATCCACCCAAACCGTAGTCAATAACAGAATCAGCCAGTGCGTAATACAGCGTATGACAATACCTTCCTGCTGGCAACATATTTAATTTTTTTTAATTTAGCCAGAATGGTGCGAAGCTTATTACAAACATTGTTTACGTGCAAATTCCACGAGAACGTGTTATCAGTGACTAATCCTAGGTACTTATAAGACGTCATTTTGCGTATTGTGTTTTGCTTACCAAGCCCTTTCATTTGATACCCATATCATACGGGTTACTATTAAAATTATAAATCGCCATTTTGTGACTTCCGCGATATTGAATTTACAACGACGCCATTTTGCATATTGTGTTTTGTTTACCAAGCACTTTCATTTGATAGTCATATCATAGAGGTTACTATGGAAATTATAATTCGGCATTTTGTGACGTCCGCCATATTGGATTTAGAATGACGTCACTTATAATGCATTGTCATCAAAACCAAACGTGTGTACCAAACAGCTCGATAGCTTTAGTAGAAGTGGATGAAATATTGATTGCAAAATTCCAGGACATACACACATACATACAGGTGAATTTAAGTAAAAGCTTTTAATTTAAAAAGCAACTTTTTTGAATACAAATTTCTTGATAACAAAAAGCTCACAATAACGTCCGCACACCGCACTGTTTAAATAGCGTAAACGTAAAGCAAAATAGCGTAAACTGAATCAAGTATTTTAATTTATTTATTTTGCTCTCAGTATACTGAGTCAGCTTGAACTTGCACCAAAATGAGCGCATTCGCGTCCCGCGTATATTGGTAGCAAGCACTTGACTCAGTATACTGAGAGCAAAATAAAAAAATTACTATACTTGATCCAGTTTACGCTGTTTTTTTTTAGTTATTTATAAAGATAGAATTTTTTTTCTTTTACAGGTAAATAGGAAATGATTTAATTATTGTTAATACACAAAAAAGTGCAATTCTCAAAATTTGTTAGTTGACTCAGTATACTTAGGAGCCGTCGATATTATAATATAATTATTATTGTGTGTATTAGAAAGAAACAGAACGCTTAACTCGGTGCCTTTCATTCATTTCAAGGTCACCGAGTTAGGACCGTTTCTGTAGTATGAAGCGCTCCATATATTTTTAACCTCCTTGTTATGACCACAAATGACGTCATGTGGCATTTTGGCGGGATTTTTAAACAAACAATATTAAAACATGATTTTGAGTATCTAAAAGGCTATAAATAAATAAAATTTAATTTTTCATGAGAATAAGTATTCATAAAGATTAATTTAAAATACTTTTTGAAAATTTGTCCGATCCCCTATTATGTTCAAGTCCCATATAATAGGCGGCGAGCCTATTGCCATCAACCGGGCACAAATCCAGACTTTAAGGCTGCTACTGAGAAATTCCTAATGGAAAACCCAGTAACACTTTGCTCGACCTGGGTATCGAACCCAAGACCTCATGCTCGGCAGTCGTCGTCATTTTTGTAAAGACGATTATTGCGACTGAGAAGAGATTACGACTAGATTTTGAATGTTTTTAGTTACAAGAGCTTTCTGGTAGGTATTCTATCAAAGGCAAATTGTGTTGGCGTGTGGGAGAGGGAGACACAATATATTGGTACAAATAAAAGTAACTGTGAAAGCATTGGAATTTCCACAATGTATTTGGGGCCTGTTGAAATACAGGGAATATTTTTATTGTCAAGCTGAAATAAAACCAACATTTTCGTACACCTACGAGTAACAAACAAACAAAATATGTTATTCATGTTTAAAAGGTGTTTGGTTTCTTTATGTTCGATATTTTTATGATGTGTCACTGAGTAAATATCCGTACCTACTAACATTATAAATCCGAAAGTTACTCTGTTTACTTTCACGGCTAAACCACTAAACCGATTTCGATGAAATTTGTTAAATTCGCGGAATAAATAGTAGCCTATGTCCTTTCTTGGCTTCATTTACCCGGACAGTTTCGGGCAAAAGCTAGTTCAAAATAAAATGAACCTATTTTTAACTAGCATTTCTACTTTTTCCACGTATGTACAGTAGTGGTCACAAGTGGAGTAGAAATCTACATAGCAAATCGATTGACACTTTGGTTAAACTTACGACCTTTCGACGTCGTGTGCGAATTTTGAGGTGTACGTAGGTACTGTGTGATTACGTTCAAATGTGCCTTATAATAGCCTAATTAAATAAATGATTTGACTTTAACTTTGAATACATCACTTATACACACAGATGTAGGTATGGCCTGTATTCCGTGTTCACAGCAATTCAAACCTTAGCATGCTACTGCACTTATGACCGCTACTGTACCTATCAACGATTTAATTCATTCGGTAAAAAAGTAATTTATATTTGTAAACAAAAGAATGGATAAAGGGAGTTTGTGTTTGTGATGCAAACGGTAATATCAAACGAGTAAGATCAGCAACAATAAATCGAATTTCCTTTGAGACGACTACGTAATGTAAAATGAATGTCAGTTACAAAATGGTTTGTTTCAGCAGATACGTTTGTTCAAAAATCGACAGACCAGTCCAGTTGTTTGACAGTCGTTACGGATCGTCAGAAGCCCGAAAGTATGACAACCTGTCTTACCAAGGGGTATCGTATTACCCAGTTACTGGGTTGTGGAGGTCTGATAGGCAGTCGCTCCATGTAAAATACAGGTATTCAGCTGCATCCGGTTAGACTGGAAGCCGACCCCAACATAGTTCGGAAAAGGCTAGGCAGATAATGATGACGTTTGTTTAAAAATCATAGTAGCAAATTAACTGTGTCGTTATAATTATTATGATGACAAATCACGCAAAATCACTCGGTAATTCAAAAAGTTTAGGTTGAATAAATTCAAAGTTGGAAACTCGTTTTGAGCACAATTGGCAATTGGTTGGAATCTTAGCAACAAAGATAGGTAGCATGTTAGAAAATATTGAAAAAAGTATTTTTTAATAATGGAACACGAACGTTTTATTGCTAATTTAAAATAATTTCTTGATACTTTGACATTATAGGACGTTATCTTAAAATGTCAAAGTATCAAGAAAATATATTTTTGAGGAAAATTAAGTTTTATTATAACGTAAAACAGAATTCCCTAAAACATTATCTTCCGTGATTCTTGCAAAAGAGGAAGAAACATTTCGATTGTAACGGCTTATCAATAGTCCAAATCGATTTATTCGGCGGAGTGTGTAAGATTGTAATACATTATTTGCCAATTCACCATACTACCACGTTTCAGCGCAACTTCAGTACCTACCTACTTACTTTGCTTTTATATTCTTTAGGAAAAATTGAATAAACTTAGGCACTGTATACTGCGTACGATTAGCGAACGAAGACGTTTAACACCCTAGTGTACTATTAAGATGTTATTTAATGATTCCTATATCTTTATAGAACATCTATGTGTGAGTCCATGTAAACACAATTTTGTGAGTCACTAAATGAGTTGAGAGTAATTTACGCGACATACCTTTTGTTTGATACAAAAGTCCTGCCTATGCTACAGGGAGACGCAAAATGTGTTGCAGTATTAATACGAGTCTCAATGTATATAGGTGTGTAAAATTTGTCTTGTAAATGACATTCAAAAGTTCCTTTAGTAGTCTTATTGAAATAAATATTTGGACTTTGAGTTTAAAAAAAATTACGTTCATTTAGCCTCACACTAACTTTTAGACTTTTTTTTTAGGTAATCTTTTTTACATAAACATAACTTCACGCCTGTAATCCCCGAAGGGTTAGGCAGAGGTGTACCCATAGTACGCCCACATTTCGCCAGTTATGTTTAAGTCCCATGTAATAGGGGGCGAGCCTATTGCTAATCTTTTTTATTTTTTAAATTCCGTCAATATCGTGTTCAAACATTATTATTTAAAAATCTGAAGTGTAATTAAATGAGGTGTGATTTTGTTGTTGACAGTATGTACTCAAAGATACTTACGTCTTTGTCAGGATTGAGGAATGTAAAGATAATCATCATGACGTAGTAAGGAGTCCACCAAATGAGGAACGCGGCGACTATGACAACAGACATTCTCAAAGACTTCATTTTCGCTCTATCAATAAGTCGTCTTCTATTCATGTCAGGAGTGAAGTACTTTTCCTGCCTCCGAACTTCGGGTTTGAATACTTTTTCACTCTCTGAAATAAAAAACATCTTTATTAGAAATATTCACAACAAAACTTTTTAATCAAACGCAAATATTCCTATTTGAACGAATTTCAAAGAAAGTAACCAAAAAATCTATTTTCATTATAAAATACTTTCCAATTTCTTAAAAAAGCGTTTCTTATTGTGAGTGGTTGCGATTTAGAAAGTAAAATTGGTATTTGTTAGCGAATATGCTAATTTAAAAACGTGATGAATACATACGATTTTTTTATCATTCTTCAAGTTAAATGAAAGCTTCACTGAAATATTTTTTTTCATGAAATATCTTGTCTACATCTACACTTAGGTATATTATAAAGAGCAAAGATTTGTATTTTTGTGTGTGTGTATTTTTGTAATGAATAAACTCAAAAACTGCTGTGCCGATTTCAAAATTTTTTTCACCATTAGAAAGCTACATTCACCCCGAGTAACATAAATAAGCTATATTATATTTTCAAAAAAGTTAGGAATCCGTAAGGAAAATCACGCGAACGAAGTCGCGGGGAGAGTGCTAGTCATTATATAATTATATAAAAATTCAATAAAAATATAAATTCACTGACATTTTTTATGCTGTCTCGCCCAAACTAATGCTCTGAAAGGATACATCGTATTCAATACCAGTCGTATCTAATATACCTACCTACTGTACCAATTCCATATGTCACGGAGAGCAATTCTTTTGTTCGATACATTTATTTTTCGCGACAATGAAAAATATTTTTGTTACATATCCAATCTCACGTTTTATTTAAATAGCCCAGTTATTTTGATGACTTTTGTATTAAAAAATATAGGTAGGTAGTACCAAATTTGGATCAATATCATATCAGTAAAAAAATAATATTGAAATGTAGCTGTTATTACGAGATAACGAAATTGAATGCCGAAAAATGATCATGTGCCTTTGTCTCATTTTTCACGAAGTTCTATTTTTATCCGACATAAAAAAGGAGGATGTTCTGAATTCGTTCTGGTAATCATTTTGGAACGTCTCAACCTAAATCAAACAATTTTTTGTTGGCATTCCGATAATTTATCAACCTTTATGTTATTATAAATGGCAACCAGAACTTTGTAACGATATTATCTATCACGAAATACTTTTACCGCAGGAATTTTGTTACGCAATTCGTTTACAGCACTTTGTAATTGTTTTAAAGTCAAATTATGTTTGTGGTTCAATTTTTATATCTATCAGTGTTCCAAGAAGCAAAATTTTGAAATAAGAATAAAAAATATAAGCAGTTTTGATAAAGCATTAATTTGTCAACAAGGACGTTGAACAAGGAAGTTGTTGAAATAAAACCATACAGAAATTTTTCTCATAACTTTTGATAAGTAGGTAAGAGCTGCCTCCTAATATTACAGATGTATTTCGTCAACTTTTGCGAGTACAGGCACATATTACCAGGGTTATTGGTCAAGAAATATGTGGGTCAGCAAAGATGGCATATTGCCTGCCTTTTTAGGTAGATGTGCCGCATCTTATGTATTTTCTCATTGCTTTTTACCTGATTAAAACCTTTACGTCCTTTTATAAAACGTCTAAATAACTTTATCGCTTTAGTTTTACGAATTTAGTTAATTAATACAATTATATTTACATAAAGTTTGAAAACAAGGAAACGAAGAGAAGAAGTCTTTACCAAAATGTAATTACAAGTTTTTGTACAGGTTCCCATCTAAATATAGATTCCGTAAATAAAGGAGTTTTAGTAAATTGGTCATCTACCCACACTGAATATAAAACGAATGACGGAATATTATTATTAAGTTTTTCTTCCTATTCATTGATACTTTGCTATCATTTCGAAGAATCAAAATTACAATTGGGAAGTTTTCACTGTACAATTTTTCACAACAGAGCTATTGCTTTAATTTAAAATATTTATTATTTCTGTAGACTTGACTCAGATCAATATTGTCGCAGACGAATCAGAGATAGGGTAGTAATGGGAACAATAATTAAATGACTATTTTGATGGCGTCAACAGACATTACAAATATTAGTTTTCCTAATGAACTCTGTCTACTTGGATTTGGTTGATGTTTACACTACGTATAGTTAGTTGTGACAGTTACTATGTATTTATATTATGACTACAGTTAGCTCTGGTAGGTATCATCTGTATTATGTCTCAGAGAAAGGAACTTCTTTAAGGCTGTCAGACAGTAAAGTCGTACATAACTGTTGGAACTGAAAAGTTGTTTGTTTTATTTATTTTGCATGAAATTAAAAAAATTAAAAGTAATTTCGGAGTGTTTTATTTAACTTTTATTATGTTTATTGTATAATGCCATAAAAAATAAATATAGTGAAAATTGTATTTTTGTAAATCTAGTTTTTAGACGAAAGAAAATATTAGGTATATGTTATTAAATGTTCATGAATTCATGTTTATTATTCGTGTAAAGATGTATGGTAGAATTATTGATTAGTGACCCTTTTCTAAGGTCCTCAACCTGAGTTTACCTATTCAATAATACTAATGGATCGATATTGACTTATTGCCGTTCAGAAAACTTAATTAAGAAAGATATTGGATATTGATTTATCCGTGGAACTCAGAAACCGGACATTAATGAAATAGAGTCATTTAGGTACTTAATTTACTATTCCACAGCAACCCCTTTAGTCTGTTTGATTACAAATAATCGTCATTTCAAAGATGCCTGGTAGTCGTGTAGAGTAATAAGACGGCCTACGATGCTTTTATTTATCATAATTATTACAAGATTAATTATGTTTTCTCTTTGTTTATTTTATAAAAACGAGTATTGTTTTTCTTTTAGAAAATGTATTTCTTTTTTAAATAGGTAATGAGTATTGTATTTTTTTTTGTAAAAATACGATACTGTAGTTATTAAATTTTTTTATAGATTGAGACTATAAGATTAGATTGCAATCGTACCTAAAAGTTAGTAGAATTGCTTGTTTTGCGCGGCAACTGCGGTCATCATCGCGTAGTATGCCAAGTCCACTATACTTAATCATGGAAAAAAATAAAAGTATACTCACTAGCAATAGTTCTGACGGTGGACACATAAGTCGACACCAGTATGACTAGGGGTAATATAAACATGAAGATCAATGAGAGCGTAGTGTATGCCTGCTCCTGCCACCGCTGTGTATAGAATCCGTGGGTTACACACTGATGGAACTCTTCGATGAATGGTCCTTGAGCCACTCGGAATACCACTGCCTGAAACAAGCAAACAAACAATGAAACGCACGCAAAAGGTGCAGCTAAAAGTCCAAGGGTCGTGGAGTATTAATAACATTAAAATTTTGTTTTTGTCGTAAAAGTCGAAGGAACTTTGGCCTTTAATATTTGAACCATAACCAAAAGGTTTATTCACGATTTCAAATAAACAACAACCACTTTCAAGGAATTTCTTTTAGAGTAAAATGAAGAACACAGTATCTACAAGAAACCGAAACTTCAGTTAATCTGATCACTGAATTCCTAGTAGCGAACACTTTTGTAAATGAGTTAGGTTGTTTTTACGTTCTCTTAAGTTTTACGGCTATAAGTAGAACAAAGACCCCGCATTTTAGTATCTTAAAGCGAATTCTTTGAAAGTAGATTTAGAGTAGATTCCTCGAGAGAGATAATGGAAAATTAAAGTGGTATAATTAAAGGTTGAAGTACCCTGTTTAATAGACAATAGTTTTATTGAATTTCTTTTACTATACATTTTTTACCTATTATTACCTATTTCAAAGAATAATACATTGATGCGCAAAATACTTAAATTATTTTTGTTACAAATAAAATTTATAAAGTAGAATATTCATAGCATAGAATAACAAATCAAATATTCTTTATCCTCATATTGTTTAGTTAATAAAAAACTTATTTTACAGTTTCAGCTCAAATGTTTCTAAACAGACAGTTTCTAAACATTTCAATGTGAATTATGTTTCATTCAAGTAAATAGTCGTTGAAACAATAATATTCGAAATAAAAATAGGATCAAGTATTATGTTAAACATTATCTGCGAAACAACGACACCAAAATTGAATTATAATAATGTCCTGAGTTATCCTCTATAAGAGTTTGAACTACTTCGAGTCTATTATAATATTCACTTTTAGGTACGATTCAGACCAACCGGCTCGCACCGGGCCGAGCCGGGCGGCATTTTACAATGCGGTAAAGAACATTGAAATGTATCAACAGTAATAGTTCATATTTGCATGCAACTTTACTTCCGTCGGCATCCGGCCACGCGTCGCGACGTGTTGCCGGATGCGTTCGGCTGTCGCGACGGCCGTACGGCTCCGACGGACGCGATCGGATGCCGCGGCACGCGTTCGGCTGCCGCCGCATACGTTCGGCTGCCGCGGCATGCGTACGGATCCGTTCCGATGTGGCCCGATCCGAGCCGGTTGGTCTGAATCGTACCTTACAGTCTCAGATGGTTAATTTTAATTATGATTTTCATTGTTTCAACGTGTTAACTACCTGGTGTAATTTAAGCAGCGATAGGATTATTGTATACATATTTATCTAATCTTGAGGTGTTGGCTCTATAAAGAATGAACTTTTGTATGGAATAAGATTAATATTTCGGTGATTCTATAAATAAAATCATATGAATATGACTTTATTATACTACTGGGGTCAGATACACATAAGTTCATTTCTCTATGTACTTATAATTGTTGCGTACGATAAAGAGTTTCTCTTTTGAAAAAAGATCCAAAAGCTTGAATGAATATGAATCGTTAAAAAACAGTAAACGAAAAGTAAATAATTATATGCATCTGATTTAACATCCAATTGTAGAATCCCAAGATTGTTTTCTTCAAACCAATTAATTATAGAAGTCATAATTTGATTTCTGGTTTCCATAAATTACGGATACGAAAGGAGCAAAAAACACTGTCAAACACAAACACCTAAATAAAAATACAAGACAGTATTTATTAGTTATATTGACCAGGTGTCGTAATTTTATTTGATTAATTATTTACGTCTTTTAGTGTCCTATAATTTGACGAGGATACAAAACTAAACCTTGTATAAGGAAGGAACAGGAAATGGACTATGTCAGTGGATATTTAATGGTCGGATCCAGGGTCGCCGTACCTACGTCATATTAGCATGACAGACATTTTGAACGTAGAGAGAGAAGTATGTCGTCAAGAAGGTATGTGTGTATTTATTAACTTTAACGCTGAACCCTTTTCCAAGTAACAGGTATAAAAGTTACCTTACTCACTTATTATGTTGAAATGTGACGGTTCATTTTATGTAGTACAGTCGGTAATAGCTGTTGCCTGACCCACACTAAAAACGAACGAATTTTAACCCTCTGCTAATAATATTAAGAGTTATTCAATTTATTTGAGTTAATTAGACTAGCGCGACTCGATGAACGAGCTCGAGCTCGAGCTTCTGTACGCAACTTCGTCTGCGTAAACTTCAAAATTAAGCAATGTCCTAAATTATTCCACGGGATCATAAAAACGTGATAAAAGTTATCCTATGTGCTATTCCAGACTATAATCTATCTCTATGCCAAATTTCATCCAGATCCATGCAGCCGTTCTGGCGTGATTGAGTTACAAATATCCATCAATAATTTCACATTTATAATAGTAGTAAAACAGGTTCTCTAATCTACAAGATATTATTAACCCGTGGTCTGTCAGGCCACTGAATAGAATTAAGTCTTGACTTTGACTTTGGCTTTGACTTTGACAAGTAAAATAAACGTAAAATAGCATCGTCCAATGGCGGCCGTTCGCGTTTGAATCAAGTTTTGTACCTATGCGGTACAGTTAAACCAACATTAATTATTGCCAGACATTCCGTGGGCCAAAAATTCAGCCAGATGGTTTAAAAGTTGAAATATTTAATGGACAGCAAGTATGAAAACTTTCTTTATAACATAACCCTTTATTTATCCTCAAATTTCAGCCAAGTTAAAGTGACATAGGTCCAACGACTCCGGAATCGACTTCCACCATTATAATTATGTTAGTAGAATAAAGGTCATAGCTCACTAGAGTCACCCGACACCCGAGCAGCACCGCCTCGCTTCGAGCGGTAGTATTCTTTGTTTGGGGTAGTATGGGTATACGCACTACATCAATTCCGGAGCGCCAGTACCTCGGGCTGACTACGCGCGGACAGCGAGTGGATCAATCGGTAACCACCCGTTGCTCGCTCTCTTGCCTTGCGTTGCCCACGTGCATGTCCCGAATATATGCATAGTGATGATCCCTTGCAAACTACATCTATTCGCGGACAACCCAATGTCCACTCGTTGACAACGCGACGTTAACTGGTTGACAAGTGGCATCCAACCAAACGACGAGGTGGTGCTGGTCGGGTGTTGGATAGGTCTACCTAATTAGCTAAGACCTTAAACGTTTTTAACAGTACAATTCCTTTATTAGGTTAGATTATTAGATTAGGTTCTACTTAACTAATTCTACTTCCAAAGGCGGTAACTTTTTGTTCTAACTTCTTTGAATTGCGAACAAATACTTAATCCAGTTTCAACCTACATTTACACATTTTAATGGCCAGTATTATCCACGATAATTTTCTTAAATAAGTTAATATAGTTGGCGTGTTTCCTAGACTTTGTTGAGCAGTATATTTTGTTAAAACAATTCCAATAGTCTAGATTTAGACGAGATATTATTTTCAACTCAAGTTCTATTTTATATCTACTGTTTGCTAAACCGAGGATCAACTCTACACCCACTACCGGAAATTAAGTTCTAAGTTAATATTGAGATTCAAGATACAGTTAAACTGTATATTGTTTATTTTCTGGATTTCCTTTTATTTATTCGATAAGTTTAATTCATTCATTCATTCATTTGTAGATATGTAAGTAGGTAACTGTTATCACCTATCTTAATTTCATAAAACATTAGTGTTCAAAATCAGAATATTCTAAATACTCGTAAGTTATTTGGAATACAAGTCGTGGAGGTGTCCGTTTTCGTAAGAGGGAACCAGTTGATGATTTAGTAAATCATAAATCATTTATTAATTTGAAAAAATGGGTAAAAAATATACATTGATGTTTTGTTTTTAAATGAATAATAAAGTTCTCCATGTTTAACCAGTCCATGTTTAGTCAGTCAGTAATTGTTGCTTTTGATATAGATAGATAAACTTACATACACCAGAACTGCAATAACAGCTTCTCACGTTCTCACAGGTCAACAGCTTCTCACGTTTTTGGGTTTTGCCGACTAGTTTTGTGGTTAATCGCTTTACAAAACCTCGTCTGCCATTCAGCGCACGATGATGTAAATCATATACAGTATGAATGCAACATCAACGAACATCTTGCTACCAGATTTAGTATATTATTCTAAAATACATCACGTTGATTTCTACCGTTATGAACTAAAAATGCACTCTTGTATGGAACACCAATTTTTTAAATTATTCCTTCCTCAATTGTTCCTGGAAATATGTTCTAAATGGATGAAAGTTTGATGAGATTTCCCTCCCACGGTGTATTCTAATTGTTTTTTATATTCGTACTGTGACCCATATATTCAGTGACGCAATGTAATTACCTCACTCCTTTTTCTTTGCAATAAAATTAGTTTCCATGATACACAAACCCACTGTTTGCCTCGCGCCAAAGTACATTTCTGCGATTTAAAAACTAATTTTAAGTTGCAATTACGAAATTCTTTGTAACAAAGGTTCATTATTTCATAAGAGCTGCGTCTAATTTTATTTACGATTCCGGGCTACTATTACACAGAACGTTTTGAGTGTTAATGACACAGGAAGTTGATATTGATTTCTTAAATACGGCGTTCGTAAATTATAAAGGTCTCGTCTTGGTATAATGACATTTTATGACTTTTTGCGTCAATATGTCATGTTGCGAATGTGGCATTATGCGGCTAACCCGTGTAACTATGTGCTCTAAAAATGTAAAAACTACATTTTCAACTCCAATTATATCTTGGTATGTACAGTCATCAAAAATCCATCGGTTTTTAAGAAAACTTCAACTGTATCTGACGACCCTGAATACCTACCTATCTCTTTTGTTGACTATACCTTTTGGATGAAGAGATATTTGTATGTCCTCTAAAATATGTTATAATATTTGCTTGGGTAAGGGATAACAGAACTTGAGTGTTTGTTTAGTTACACTAAAATAACTCTAACCCAATCGATTTTGTGGCGAACACATGATAGTATCACTTAAGGGCAAAATTCAGTGAAGAAGGTTAGTATTATAATTATGTATCCTATCATATTCTACTACTTCCTACTATTATTACAACCGCCAAAAGTTTGTGATAATGGATGAATAAATGTGTGCTTTTCAAAGTCTCCCTCTCTCTTTTAAGCGACTGAATGGAATTGCTAAAATTGGCACACAAATAGGTATCTATTCATCTAGCTTAAGGCATATCATTTTCATACCGATTTTCCAGAGGGATAAATTATAGTAGGTACATCAATCAACTTTGGTTTCTATTTTTTAAACACACTCAAATACGAGCATTTTGTCTAACGTCTATGTAAATAGGTATTATTGTGGTCAGCTTTAGCTTTAAGAGCTTTGTGACTGTACAGTCACAAAGCTCTTAGACCTTTGACAATCTTTTTGTTAATGCGAGAAGGGGAAAATATCCCTTTACATACATAATGCGGAGCTTAAATAAAAATAATAATACCAGCCTATTCTTGTCCATTTTCTCATACACAGAAGGCACGAATATTTATTAATACGCTTGCTCAAGGCGGATTGACGATTTCAGGTTTATACCTACTCGTATCTATCAATAATAATGTTTTATGTTGAACAATTTCTTTGATTTTTTGTTGAACGCTCTAATCGCGGGAATTACTAGTTTGATTCCGAAATTTTGTCGCTGATAAAAAGCTACTTTATCCCTGAGTGCTATAGGCTAATATCTATACATCTATATACATAATTATAATAAAATCGTAGCGAAGTCAAAACTACATTTAATATTTTTGAAAAAAGTAATTGCTACCTATGAGGTCGGGGAGTGATTCTAATGCCGAAAATATTTTTTTTTAGAATTTTTGTCTGTTTGTCTTTTTGTCTGTATGTTTGTTAGAGCATCACGCGAAAACTGCCGGATAGATTCTATTCAAATTTTGTATGAATATTCCACATTAGCCAAATTAGTCCATAGGCTATAAATTACAAACTTTGACGCGGACGAAGTCGCGGGCAGATGCTAGTCTTACTTAAAAAGAAACATCTTACTTAAAAAAAAACATTTAAAAATAAATTCTTAAGAAAATTCACGGGGATGAAGTCATGAAGAATATGCTAGCTTCATAAATTGTATTTTAAAAATCGTCGTTGCTATTTTAAGATGCATAAACAAGAAACCAAAATAATAGCCATAAAGATATAAAATTGTACATTCGTCTTACTAATTAATACAGAATTTGTAAACATTTACTACATGATACTGTTTAGTATGAATGAATTTACGTAGACTGTTATGTACTGCACACGACTTTCAAATGAACAACATGGTTGGAAAAACAAAGCTTTATTGCTCAACTAGTTGGTTCACGCTTCACGCTGCTGTGATTATCGAAATACCTAGTTTTCATTAGATTTTTTAACAAGTACGAGCCCTAATAGATTTTGATATGGATAGTCGTGAGCTTGGCAAACGACAAAGGCTACTTTTTTTATTAACAAAGCATGCGAGCGCAGCCACGGGCGGAAGCTAGTTCTAACATATTCCACAGTGTCTAGTCTTGACAAACATTCCGACATGTTTCCTTCACATATTTTATAAAATTTCGCTCTCTAAAAGAGAATATTTGTTAAATTCTGTGTGTAGAAAGTGTAGAAGACGAAAGTGTATTGCCAATTACTTCAAACTAAAGCGCATGGAATTCTAAAAGTTTCACAGCAATATGTTGTCGTGTAATACGATCCTTAGGGATTGAAGTACACTTTCAGATTTATCTTTACAAAGTTGTAGAGATTTCACGATTTCTCAATAAACTAGTGATATCTAATAACTCTTGATATATAATCTAGTGATTATTTCTTCATTTTGTATTCTACAGCAAAGTAAGCAGTGTTGTGGGCTACTATTTATCATCCTATTACAATAAATGTGAAAGTTGGGATGACTGTATGTTTGGTAGTCAATTACGCCAGAACGGCTGAACTGATCTGTAAATCTGTTGTTATAAACGATTCTATTAAGTTGTGACTACAATCTCTATTATTATTTAACAGATGTAAGTAATCATAGAAATGTAAGGTCATTCATTAGTGGAAGACTTTTACTACCATACACGAATTAAATTGACCCAAAACAAAAATGTAATATCTTAGATACATCTTCAACTCCAGTTATATCTTGGTATACATCGAAAGGACGAAGATATTATCTCTGACGACTATCGTAAGTAGTCCAAGATCCCAGCGTCGCAAGACCTAGGTCATTCTAGCATAGCTTTTAAGTTCCGACCTTTAAAGCTTCTAGCCGAATTTATGACCCACGGTAAGTGTCCGGAAGTAAGGGTTTTAAGTTTTTATCTTATAAAAGATTTGTATAAAAACCAGTAGTCACATTTGAACGTAAGTGTTTAAGGAACTTTTTATACTAGAAATTGAAAACGTTCAAATTGTAGTAGCAATCTTATTAAAGCGACGATCAATGCCAAAAAAATGAAGGAATAATGGCATTTTTGTTAAAATGAGACTGAGATTACTCGTAGATTGTGATCGTTCCTAAAAGTGAATAAAATCAGTAGCCAGCAAGTACTTTACCTTATAATTATAGTAATATTACCAGCCTATTATTGTCCCTATATAGGGAAAAGGCCTCTTCTCATACAGAGAAGGCACGAGCTCAAGACGGATTAGCGATTTCTGACTTATATTTATTTCACAAGTCCAGATTTCCTTACGATGTTTTCATGCATCGATGTTAATAATGTCCAAGATAAACATAGAAAAGAAAAAGCCATATAGGTACTTGTCCGAGCCCGGTTGCTAACCCACAGCCTCATACATGAGGTGGGCGCCTTAACAACTTGGCAATTGAGACATCTACTTACATCGAGTACGCACACCTTATTTACGATAATTATATTCTTCAAATTGCTGCATCCATGCGAAGATGGCGTATATCTAACGACTCTGGAATCCCAGTCCAAATAAACAATATTGATTTGGAAAAAAGAGTAAGCCCAAAGAGATTTCCTGATTTGTTTTTATTGGCATGGACTGAGTTTTATTTAGTACGTAATGTTCGAGATTTTCATTGTGTCACCAATAAAAGGAATTAAGTATGGGAGATTTTATGTATTTTCATAGATAAAGAATTGATTTCTATAGAATTTTATCATCGCCATTTTTATGGACTGAAATTGTTCCATGCTTTAGTGAATATTATGGCAGATGATTTCTGTGTTCCTTTATAATAGTACCCCTTCTTCTTTTCTTTATATTTAGTATCATTTAGTAATAGTCTTTATTCGTGCCTCGGAAAGCACGTTAAGTCGTTGAATGCCATCGTGGATCTTTGTCAGTCGATGATTAGAATGAGGTAAAGTTTGTTTGCTTTTTTTTTGGGTATAAGAGGTAATCTCTGGAACAACAAAATATTTCACTGTTAGAAAGATAGACTATTGCCGATTGTTATACGGTATGTTTTATAGTATACTTGGTACCCAGACGAAGTCGCGCGCATAAACAAGGTTATTTATTACATTTTACAGCATAAATATTATAATGTAACATTTTCAAATTGTGTAACGATTGAACTCAATCTAAACGCTTTTTCGATCGTGGAATTCTAAATACCATTGTGCTTTCAATCCAATATTCTAGACGATTACATTATAATCTTCGGGCTGTGGGATGGCGGATGAATAACGTAGTGTACTTACTAACTTAGATATTAGCGGCGTATCTTATGTTGGAGAACTTGATTTGTGGCTTTACAGTTTCAACATAGGTAAAACATGAATTCGTAATCCATTTCTCCAGTGTTTATGTATGGATGTTGATCACAATAGTACGTTAAAATACTAGTGAGGAAAGTTTACTATTACGGTTTAGTCTGAAATTGTAATCCGAGCAAAAGATGGTGTAATAGAGTCAAGACTGTAATTACTTTTTACCTCTTTGGTGATACTGGCTGCTTGTTTCTTGTTGAGTCATGATGTAAACTTGAGAAAATATTGCGGAAACGTTTTTCATGATTAATTAAATTGTAATTTTACTTTCGTGGCAATGAATTTATAGCAATTTTTTTTCTTCACTAGTGTTTTAAAACTGCGTATGAACCGCATGAAAATTATATCATTATCGTCTCGACTCCGTTACACCCATGTCTACGGCTCGAGGTGCAATCCAGCGTCGACCGTTATGACAAACTTACCGCAGATGTATCATAAATGTACTATTATAGTTCGAGGATATAAAATGTCGTTTGTCTTGCCTAACTTCATCTTCAAAGATATTCTTAACAGTAACGAACATTTGGTGGGAACAATAAATAAACAGAGTTTTTTTTTTATTGTACTCTAACAGGAAAATCATGAAGAAAAGAAAACATAAACAAACATTGCATTTCACTTAAGGCGGCTTTATCTCCGATGACTTTGCTTTTAGCCTTGATTACGACATAGCATTATTCGATTTTACTGTTTTGCATTAAACCGAATAATAACATCAAATTACCCCGTTTGACCCTATGTCAAACGGGGCTATTTTGACTGTGGGAATAATCAATTTTACCAAAAATTTCAGTAGTTTTATGTACAGATTTGGATCGCAGGAATTTCTGTGCCATAGGTAAATAGTTGGCCCTGGCATTATACATAAACCGAACTGAAATGTTATGTGGTGGTTACCCGTATACTAAATATAATAGGTGAAATATCTTTAGTAACATAATAGGTTATGAATTTCGGGATTTATAGACCTTCATGCCAATACAGGTTGTGGTTTTGCCACGTTAAAATAGAATTTATTACATAATTATACAAGATAATTATATCAGGTGTAAAAAATCTCTTTACAGAGTCGATAATTACATGTTCTTCTAATCATTTCAATCATTTGTTTTTTCTGTATATTACGTAGCTAAGTGATGTGTATTTTTACACCCCGTATACGTATTTTAAAAACCGTTTTTTTATTTTTTTGTTGTTTAATCATTCTAATTGGCAGGTATTTGCGTAGAATCGATAGGAATAGTAATTAATTAAATCGTTTTAATATTTTGAATACATGCTTTATCTATACTTCTATACTAATATTATAAAGAGGTAACATTTGTTTGAAAGTTTGTATGTAGGGGGTAATCTCTGGATCTACTGAACCTACTGTGTAACATTCAAACACAATGCAGTTGTATTTAAATAATAAATATTCCTTAGTTGAAACAGATGTTTTTAATGACACTTTTATGCCCTTCGTTATTCATGAATATAATATACTAAATGTACCTCTAGTTCTAAATAAAGATAAAATAATTATTTTGACGTTTTCATTCATGAATTTAGGTACTTGGTACATCGTAGTCAATGCTCGTGCCTTCTCTGTTTTAAAAGAGGCCTTTGCCCTGCACTGAGACGTTATAATGTGTGGATGTTATGGAGAAGGAGTGCAGAAAGGAAAAAACAAAAAAAAGTATCTACATATTTTATGAAATAATAATTGGGTAACCACAGCGATTGTAACAGAATTGAATCGTTATAATAATTTAACCTCAATGAGAAATAATCATGCATGAATAAGCACATTAATTTTTTGGTTGCTGAATCATAGTTATAATATTAGAAGCTTACGAGTAATGTGTAATGTAATGGGTACCCATACGTATCACGCTGCTCTGTTATGAATTTAAATATGAAACAATAATAATGTTTTACAACAATATCTACCAATTGACAGTTTTCGTATAAAATGCAGTAAATACCATTTTTTTTTAAGCGTTGCCCCTCACTAGGAATTTCCCCTGTATCCTAGGTGCATTTACAAAACTATAAGCTCAGATACACAAAGAGTCACGCCCTGTAGGCCATACAAATATTTGTTCCTTGCGGGGAACGAACTCACAGCCAATCGCTTAACTACTGCGCCAAACGTATCGTCGTATTTATGTGTATAGATAATAAGTTTCCCCGCATACGTGTCTCTTTAATCTTGCCTGTTTCACAATAATTATGTATCAGACCTAAGTTTTAATTGCTTTGAATAGCAAAGGGTGGGCAAAGTTAAGCAGCCTCTTACTTACTTGACATTTAAGTCAAAACTTTTGTACACTTTATCTCTTTAATTTATTATGAGAAACAAAAAAGTGTCGCTGGGAACTTCGTCAAAGCTATTAATGATCACTGACCTGTGGCACACTTAAGACGAGACTCAACACCCACGCGATAATTACAAGCCTTCCACTCCTCGTCGCCGTCGCCATACTTCGCATCGGATACTTTACAGCGAGCCATCTGTCCACTCCAATAAGCACGAGTACAAAAGTACTGAGGTACAAAGCGAACATCTGTAGGAACTTGAACAATTTGCATGCTATATTCCCAGCGTACCACTGCACAGTAAAGGACCACGCCGCTTCGCCAGCGATGCAAAAAACGGTCACCAACAAGTCAGCTATACTCAATTGGAATATGAGACTATATATCGCTGTCCAGGATGGTCTCGCTCGTCCTCGACCTCGTTTACCTCTCTGTATACTTATAATCGTTGCCAAATTACCAAAGAATGATAAAACGGCCATAGCTGAAAGTACGCTTGCTCTAATGAGAGTGCTTTTAGTCAAAACTGGGGCGTGGTCCAAACACATGACTCGTGTGCCATTGTATACGAAGATATTGTTGGTGACGTCATCGTCATGTGTGCCGTTAAAGAGAAATGTTTCTAAACATTTTTCTGTGGGCCATATGGTGTAGCTGGTAAGAACAGTTTCAGCAGAACTGAATTCTCTGTGAAGAGCCAGTTCGCTCGGGTATAACGCGTCATCGTCATATAATGTGGTATTGTTGCCTGCGCTGTCCATGTTTCGTCATACGTCTTTAACTTCTTTGATAATCTGAAACAAAGAAATTGTGTGTATTATTATTTGATGCCGCTCTTCAAGACTAAAGTGCTTGAAGATATTCAGCTCGAAGGTTACAAAAATAAAACTAGCATTCGTTAGTTAACTATATAGCCTCTGGCCGCAGTCGTCGTCTGTGAGGTTCTTTTTCACCCGCATTAAGGTACGTCATTGGTTACTGCTCCGTTCCCGTGGGTTTTAGCGTGATGTTATAAATAGGTAACCCATACAATAAAATTAATCATGAATTTGGCTGTCAATAGATTTCTAATTTTAACTTTTAGTTCCAAAGACAAGCGTGTTTAACCAAAGGGCTAGCAGCAACAGCATTTTGAAAACCCTAGCAGAATAACATGATGCACCAATATTGAGGCATTTTGTCCGGTTGCTCGTGCGCCAGGGATGATAATGTACTTGTACTTGAAATATAATTGTACTCAGTTAATAAATACTAACCCCTAGTTTGATAAGTTTTTGTGTTTGTACTAACCAGTGGACCAATGTTGTCTGATTAAATAAATTTATTATTATTATCATAATTCAAATCATAGATAGATCATTAATTTAAACAAACCATTCATGTCCTAATAACACTTAAAATGGCGTCCACTTCCGCGTGGTTGTGGTAAATGATAAACGGACGTCTGCCTCGATTTATTGCAAAGCTGCTGAAGTGGCCATTTAATGCCTCAGTTAACGGCAGCCTCAGGGAGAGTGTACTTGCCTCGAGGCAGCTTAAATTGGGTCTCAGCTTATAGATTAGATCCATTGTAATAGTGAGTTGAACGGGATTTCCTGGAAAGATGGATTTAAGGATTTACAGCTGTCCTTTCTCTGGAATTGTATTTATAATCGTCACTGTTTTATAAAGATAAGAACAGTTGATTGTTTTCATTTAGAGTATTATACCTTATCATCAATAAGATGTGATAATAATATAATTTACTATTTGTATGTACCTACAGCCCTAAAACCAATTAAATGTCGAAGACGGCCTTTAGCTAACAAAATGTTATGTTAAAATAATTATCTTAGTAAAATAGTTTGAAATAGTTTCTGAGACGTACTTACACTAAATAATATGTGGAATTTAAATTGAATACCTACGACCTTAGATAACGACCTCTTTGTTACATATTCATGAATATAGATTAACTTCGTGTTTATAGAAGATAACACGGTCAAACTTGACAATATAAATATCATGCATATTCATAATAGCCGTATATTTTTGAATAATTCGTGTATCGGATCGCGTTTTTTTCACGTATTGTTTGTACGGTAGATGCATTTCAATTTGATGAAATATTGGTTGCATATTTGATTGAGTTTGCATGAGTTTTTTTCTGATACAAATGTACCGTACCGTACAGTACCTTCATTGCTACTGATGTATTCTGTACAATAGCTTATTGAAATTTCTGTCAGATATAAATCACTAATACAAGGACACTGTTGGCGCAGTGGTTATGCGATTAATTGCTGTACTCCGTGTTCTGGTTTTAATTCCCGCACAAAACAAATATTTGTATTGCTTATAGTTGGTTGTTCCGAGTCTGGCTGTTTGTGTATGTGAGTTTATACTATATTTGTAAGTAAAACCTAAAAAAAATCAAATGTAGGTAATCTGTGCTGCTAGAAATCGTTTTACCCAGAAACTATCTTTAACTTTTTTAACAGTAGTTTATTTTGACAGTCGCAAGTAAACATTAGGCTTCCAATTGTTTGCCAATTTAGTGGCCCAACCAAACAACTTGGAGTAGTTTCCTATTGCGGCCTCTATGGCAAGCGAACAAGAGTGCCACTCAACCACTACCCAAGCTTGTGCTTTGACAAAGTAACTCAAGCATTAAGCTGAAACAGAATTTATGAAAACGTCAATAAAGGCAAACTGCACGAGCCTTACTACTGTGTTACGGAACACAACACAACCTCATTCACAAATGCGTTTTAGGTCTCGCACACAACACAGTTCAGGGTCAATACGACCCTTTCAAGACCATTTCCGATAGAGAACAGTACAAATACAGAATATTTGATTCACTTCGGATGTTTGTGCATGCTTTTTCGGAATCACATTGTATGGAGCTTAGATTTGAATGTATTTCAATTCTTTTTTTAGGCTGGACGGTTCAATACATAGGTCGGTGTGTACAGGGGTAGGCAGTGTATTGTTAAAAAAATACTATAGATATTATTTTTGACCTTTCCTAGTTCATTTCAAATAAACACAACAACGACCAAGTAAAATCACGGATCCGTGTTTGTGTGCTAAAGGATAAATCATTCTTAAGAAATGAAACCAAAAATTCTTGACATATAATATAATGACGACACTATTGACACAGTGATTGAACGATTGGCTCCTGCATTGCGTGTCGCAGATTCTGTTCCCGCACGGAACAAATATTTGTTTGGCCTACAGTTGTTCCAGGTCTGACTGTCTGTGTAACTGACTTAATATGTTTGTAAACGCACAATAGAAAGTCCTAGTGTAGAGCAACGTTTTAAATAAGCTAATTTAAAAAATATTTTTAAAAGCAAGCTTTAATTTAAAATTATCACAATTTTGAGGATTGGACATTGTATTGTCATCAGAACTAAAGGTGTATGCAAAATTTCAGCTCAATCGGATATCAAACAAATGGTTGATAAATGGTTTGCAAATTTTGAAAGGACAACTTAGGTACTTACATACATGCGAACAGTGCAAGCTAAATAAAAGCTTGTAAAAATAAGACAAAACGATTCTGTAGTTATTCGACATAGCGAAGAATTTTCTTGCTACATTCTGTTCGATAGATAAACAGATTACGGACAGACGCAATTTCGTAGTCACATGTTTACTAGTGAAACCTTTTAAAGGATTCAATTTGATTTAGGAAATCAACGTTATTGACAACTTCATCTATTTATAGCTTTTTTTGGAAGGCAAAGTACTTTTCATTTCTTTTGTTTACATCATTGGATGGCCTTGTGTTCTTTTAAATAAACTTTAAGTACAGAACGCGCCATTGCTTTCCACTTTTAACAAAAAATCCTGGTCAATTAAAGAAGATTCAATTTACTGAGAGTCTTTGTTAAAAATGAAAAGGAATTACAACATCAAATGTACTTACGGTATCGTAAATACGGGTTGCCCTAGCCCTGTAAGATTTACCTGCTAGGTACTTTAGCTCAAAATGGAAAAACGTTTGAACTTCTCATCTCTTAGGAAACTCCCACTTATTAATAAATACCTACCTATATCATGAACTTGAACTCAGACCAATCACAACGCGTGATCCTGAGTAATGGTAAAGCAATTAGCTACTGGAACCCCTACACATCATAGTTTAACGTCAACTAATCCGACAGACTGAATAATGTGGTCAGGTTTCAGGCTGTACACGGATAGCTACGTATCTACATTACAAAATAGTAGGAGTAGCAAATTGGAACGAATTTAAATACCACCGCCAAATAGTATTTGATTGAATTTATCGAATTACACAAGTGTATATTAATGCATCAAAATTCGTGCAAAATGAGTTTCAAATCATTTATTGAATTATTATACCATGAAAAGTTACGTCATATACAAGAAAAAAATAAGAATCTAGTTACCCCTACCCAAAGGTAGTTTCATAATGGAGAAGAATGGGCAAGAAATTCCATGCTTATGTTTTTGATGCATTTTAAAACATGTAGGTAACAATTAACAAATAAAAAAAAGGATTTCTAAAATAAGATTAAAGATTAGTATGTACCTACCTATTTAGGGTTTCCCGAAGACATTTAAACAAACTTTGCTTTTTGGGACCCACATCAATTTTACTTTACAAATTCCTTCAGCTGTTAACATACAACATTGTACCTAAATTAATTAAATTATTATATAAAGTTCTGTTCCTTAAGGCTATTCTATCCGAACATTTATATTTGAACCTTAATTTGTTCAGTAGAGTTTACAATTCATGCCTGAAATTCCGTTGAACTGACAGAACAATAAACATCGCAAAATATCATAGTAGGTCAACCGAAATACTTTTTTGATTGTCAAAACGCGATTTCCCCTCGGATTTTGCATGGCAGTACTATACTGTGACGTCAATTAATTCGTCAACATACACACATCAAAAGTGTCTAGGGATCAACATCCCTAATCAATAACATTGTTGTTGATCCCTACACACTTTTGATGTGTATATTTGAGTAGTAACTATTTATTGATTTCCAAACAACTCAAAATCTAATTCAATCTAAATAAATAAATCTAATGAAATTAATCAAATTTTCAATGTTGATATAAAGTATTTTTTTAGAGAATTTGTGTATTGGAAAAAAGGGAAAAATAAAAACTGCAGCCAAACGGATTTGTGTGTACGTTTCTACAAAAAGTAATGGATTGTTGACCTTTTATCACATTGGGTTGTTGATTGAGTCTGAGCCTCCAATTTAACCTCGCGCCAAATCTCATGTCGACTGATTCGATTGGCTTTTGTTTTTCTGTTGAAGCAATCACAGTACAGACAGTATGTACTGATGTGATTTAAGGTTTTCAAACTCTGGGAAAGATACGAAATCCTTTAAAAAAAATCGATTAAAAAGGAATACCTAGAAATGACCTACCTCGACGAGATTATAATCGATTATTACTTAAAAGCGATTCACGATTACCACTTGCTTAAGAGCGTTGTTCAAAGTAAACATATTTAAACGTCAAAAATGTATAAGTAAGATGTTAATTATTTCTTAACAGGCAACGTTTATAAAATAAGAAAGAAAACGTCTTAGTTGGGCAAGTTTATTAGTGGACACAAACGTTACAATACTGAATAGGCTATGTTTACACAAGTTGTTTGCTACGCACGACTTCCACATAACACCGAGTATTGGCAGAAACTGTATTTATATGACTTTTATTGGCTATTACTATTCAGACGTATACGTTTATTGGCTTTCGATTCGTGTTTTGACGTTTCTTGTTTCTCTTTTTTTTTCATCTATTGTTCTAGTGTTCCAATCTTGATAACTGTTTGATGTTTTCTTTTATAATATATGTTTCATCAAAATATATTTAAAATGCCCATTATTTCCAATACTAAATGATCTCTAAGACTAATCTATTAAACCCCTTACAATGGATGCCTATAGCCGTTAAGTTCAACAAACAATCCTGATTCAATAAAATTTTTGTAAAAAAGAAAATGTCATATTATATGAAAATCAGTTTGGAAATCAGAAATTCAATTAGACAATGTGATGCTCTTGGATACAAAAATAATGGAATGTTAAGAGAGATAAAAGATCAGGAAATCTAATTTAATACAATTTCCGTGACCAGAATTGCACAAAGGATATTGAAACCTGCGACGTAGATGCCAGCACCGTTTTCAGGAAATCAACTTTAAGGTACATACCAAGGTAAACAACAAATAAAATAAAATTAAAATAAAAGAACAAAAAAGATGCTACATCTTACCGTAGGATATTATTTTAAAGATTCTTTCCTCTTTTATAAAAGTTGGCCACCAAGAAAGTCAAACAATTCATTTTTATTTTCACGTTTTTTTTTAAATACAGTTGTTTTACTTAATATTTCATATGCGGCAATGATGATGATGATATTACAGTACAACGAATAACATGAAATTATAACTAATATCTTAAGCTACAGAGTTCAATTTTCAAACTCTAGTTTCTACTACTAAAATAAAAAATAAAAAAATACCACTTTTGAAATAACATATTGCATTAAAGTTTTCTGCACGTGTGACGATTGACTGGCGAGATTAACCTCTGGTGAACCTCAGGCTATCTATCAATAAGTTATTTTCGTATTGCTCGTGCCGATACGAGAGAATAAAATACGAGTAATTTAAATGGAAAATAGAACATCCATTGTTTCGATTCGATCTTTAATTTCAAAGTTTGACATTTTGATCTCAAAACTTTTATAGACTTTGATGAAACACATTAACATTTAACATAGCATCACACCTGTTTTTTTGTGAGGGAGTAAGCACATAGACTGAAGTATACCTAGTCATTCAAACTAATTATGTTTGAATCAAAATGAAATCATTTATTTCAATTAGACCCATTTTAACATCATTTGCGAGAAAAATGATTTGAATTTAGTTGTAAGTATCTTCCAAAAAGTAGTTTCTTATGGATAAGACTAGACAAGAAATTCTATACTTACGCTTAAAAAAACATTCTATGGGAACAACAAAACTATGTTCCTACATAAAAAAAACAATATAGGTACCTACTACAATAGGTACAAATTAAGCAATCTGGCAGCGGAATTAATTTTATTATGTTTATAGAAACATGGTGCTCATATACTCACAATATTAATGTTCATATTGATATTCATTTATTGTGATTGTAGACGATTACTCCTAACATTTCAAAAGACAATGAGTCAGTGTATACCCTTGTGTTTACAAGGGTTACCTTATTAGGTGGGAGCATATTGCTAACAATCGAGCTCAAATCTCAACTTCAACCCAAACAACCTCAGTTCAAAAACAACTGAAGAATATTTATATATGTCACGGTATCAAAATTGAACCGAGAAAGTGGTATTTACGACCTTCCAAAATAAAATCTCCAAGTGGTATTATCATCAAAGAAAATTCCTTTTTTTTTGGGCAATAGCAGTAACATTGGTCCATCAATCAAGCAAGAAATAAAAGATTGGAGTAATGAGGAAACAGGGTGCCAAATGATCGACAATGTATCAAATGTTCCACACTTATATCAAGCCAAGATGATATATTTTTAATACTTACTTGCTTTCGTCCTTGTGAATTCTTATCGCGTTATCGCGAATCTAGACGAAATCGTGAATTATAAGTAGTATAATTATGTCCTTTATTGAGGTTCAAGCTTAGTTTCTACCAGATTTTATAAAAATCGGTTCAGTAGTTTACACGTGAAAGCGTGACAAACAAACAAAAAAACAAACCCACTTTCACAGTAATAATATTAGTATGGATTAAGATAAATCGTCGTACTATAATAGGTATAGTTTCGGTTTGGAAAAAAGCTTTTGGAACTTAGAAATGGGAAAAAAAGGGTTTAGGGGCAAATTGTAAGCTAAGAAATGTTGTTAGCCAGCATCGTAATTAATAAACCAACTAAAAAATCAAATTAAGGGTAAGATTAAAAATTCCACAGTGTAATAATGATATAGCAGAGTTTAAGTTAAAGCTTGCTGAAATTAGATACGGTGTTTAGCCATGGTGAGGTCGTTGAGCGCTATTGAAATATTGGTAGTGGAGTCTGGATTCGTGCCCGATTGATGCGATAGGCTTGTCTCCTATTACATAGGACTTAAACATATGTAGCTGGCGAAATGTGGGTGTACTAATAGGTACACCTCTGCCTAAACCTTCGGGTATTACAGGCGTGATGTTATGTTATGTGTGGTTAAGCTAAATGGAGGCTAATGATTTATATAATTATGTATACACTATGTAACAAAAACCCTGTCAGATCAGTGTTGCCGTTGATCAGTTTTTATGTTTTATTTTAATTTAATTACTTCTTCTTTCTTCTTTTTTTTTTCACTGGGGAAAAATAATAATCTCAAATCCATTAAATGGTTACGTATATGTGTATGCAGTACGATGCCGAATAATACCCTTAAGGATCGGACAGGGTTTTTGTTACATGCTGTATAGGTATATATTATATTTTTATATATGTTTCTGTATATTATATGCGATTTTATAGTAAGTACCTATGTAGAATTTAATTATTTTGTACTTGTGTACACTTCATTATTTTATTATGTGAAATTGTTGAGTACTTTTTTATTTTTATTTTTTTTATTCTTTAATTTTGTTGTTTTACTCTCGTACAATAACTTGCACCTACCATGTTATCTCTTCACCACCTTTGGTCGACTGTTTGAGAATGCCTAAGGCATTAAGTCCGCCTTTGTACTTTTGTGCATAAAGTTTAAGTAAATAAATAAATAATAAATATAGCGGGCTATTTAGATTTAAAAGTTCTTTCGTAGTATTTTCCTGCCTTCTCTGTATGAAAATAAGCCTTTGCCCAGTGGAACATTTATAGGCTGGTATTATTCTGAATATTTTATTATGTAGGTAATTGAAATTCCTTAATCCCGATACGTTGTATACCATCCTATTAAAAAGCCATTCGTCCATGTTCCGTCGAATTGATTTGGCAGCAGTACTGCAGTGAACCACGCTATGTCAATTTGATTCATGAGAACGATATGTACCTGATAGATATTTAGATTAAGTACGGGCAATTTGGACTTCGAACGTCCAATTACTGTCGATTTAATGGCAATAACGTCTGTCCATGAAATATGAATTTACAATACGTTATTGTAATAAATTATCGAATACTGTTTTGCTGTTCAGTCAAACAGTGTGCAATTAATGAAAGACATATAACAGATGTTATTCAACATGTTCTTGCAATCATTTATTTTTGTTCTGGGCCATACCTGGGAACATTCTGGTTATAAAGATATAAAAATAAATAAATAAAAATAAATAAATATCTTGGGACAACTCACACACGGCCATCTGATCCCAAGCTAAGCAGAGCTTGTGTTATGGTAACCAGACAACTGATATACATACTTATATAATTTATAAATATATACATAATTATTAAAGGCAAAGTTCCACCTTTTTTACTAATACGTACCTACCTACAAGTTTCTAATGTTTTAGTTAAACTCTAAATACCCCACGACCAGTTAACACTATAAGCACTGCAAAGTTTTGCGTTACATTGCATTGCATTTACTTATGTATACAATTTGTTTTACTGAATGTAGTTTGATAGGTAGAATGTGGCGTATTTTTTACACCTTGTTTATTTATTTTAAACTTTATGCACATGTACAAAAATACACTATACAGAGGCGGACTTAATGCCTCGGGCATTCTGTACCAGTCTATCTTACGGCGCGTTTACATAGAACGTCCGTTTTACTGGATCCGTTTTAACTGATCCGTCGCTACTGGAGGTAATATTCACACAGCATTTACAGGATCCGTTTTAACGGATCCGTCGCTACTGGAGGTAATATTCACACAGCATTTACAGGATCCGTTTTAACTGATCCGTCGCTACTGGAGGTAGGTAATATTCACACAGCGTTTATAGGAGCGATTTTAACAGATCCGACGCTACTGGACTTTCTTTCTTCAGTGTATCGCCTACTTTCTACGAGGATGGACGTTGTCGTGTTGTGCACCGCCACCGCACACCCCCGTGCCAAGCCTCGCGCAGTTTCGATCCGATAAAACGGATCCGTTTTACTGGATCCGCAATACTGTATTCTGTGTGAACTCGCTCATACAACTACATACGCTAATCATATACGTTTAAACGGACCAGTAAAACGGACGTTCTATGGGAACGCGCCCTTAGGGTGATGCAGACACAAAACATAGTAGGTGCTTTTATAAATACTTTACATATTATTATCTAATTAAAATACTTTCAATGCTTCTTCTTTTTGCTTTAGTAGACCCAGGTATAAGTCGCTTCACGACGTCTGTACGCAGAGATCTTTTAAGCTACGCAACGAATTTTAATGTTTTCATCAATAGTTAGAGTGGTTAAACTTAGGAAGGTTTATGTGTCTACATTGCACCCGAGCGAAGCCGGTGCGGTACACTAATGTGCAATAAAATGAACAATAGATTATTTTATATTCAGTTTGTTAATATTGGGAGGCAGTATTTTACTGACAGCGTAAAGCATCCTGTGACCGCAAAAGCAATAAAACAATGTAAAATATGCGCGACGCACGCGATAAATGCGACATAAAGGTAACAAAAAGTTTTCGTCAGTTACAGCTGAATGAATACCATATTTTTTTTATCCGTTTAGTCTACTAAATTGGCTGACACGTTTGTATTATAAAAGCTGATTTAAATATTTATATGTAAAATAAGATAAGAAATTATTTATCAGCATTTATATTATAAACTTTTTATTCATTTTATACAACTTTCAATCATAATGATTGAAAGTTGTATGAAATGAATTTGACTACGATAAAAATACAAGCTAAGGATTTCCAAAAAAAAAACTAGCCTTGGAATCTTGTAGTATTTTTAACAGGTATGTTAGGTATAAAACGAACTAATAAATTCATTTTACTACTGTGGGAGTGGGAATGGAACGTAAAGTGAGCGAAAGAGATAGGATGCTATGTGCGAGTGAGAGGTGGAAAGAATTTGAAATAAGGGTCAGTTCACACCGAGACGCGACGCGACGCGACGCAACGTGACGATACTTGAAGAGGCCAGTGACTTCGCGCTGCGCCGCGAGACGCATCGCAACGTCGCCGCTCTTGCACGTCGCGCGTACCGGCGATTCACCGCTGCGTCGCGATGCGTCTCGCGGCGCCGCGCGGCGCAGCGCGGCGTAGAGCGACGCATCGCGACGTAGTGCTGCGTGGTGTAACGGATTCTAAATTCTTACAATGAAATGTGTATCTTTTCGTGTAGAAAATAAAGTTATATTTTGAGTCGCTCTTTTAAAGTGTGCACGCAGCGTCGCGTCGCGTCGCGTCTCGGTGTGAACTGACCCTAAGAGTGGAAAGAAGGATTTGAAAATGAGAGTCGAGAGTCGAGCGTCAACAGTCAGTAGTCGATAGACGGGGCTCACGGTGATAGGTAGATGACGATGACGTTATAAAATAAAAGAAGAATTTGAAGACGAATTTTTTATTTAAAGAACCTGATATCCCACACTACTATTATAATGCGAAAGTTTGGTTGGATGGATCTTTGAAATTCAGTCACGCCAGAACGGCTGAACGGAACTTGATGAAATTTGGCACAGAGATAGATTATCGTCTGGAATAGCACATAGATTTTTATTCCGGTTTTATGTTCCCGTGATATAATTCACGACTTTTATTTAATTCGTGGGCAGAAGCTAGTAATTTATATTGTCTATCTAAATCATTTTATTCTATAGCAATATTCTTTCAAAATTCGCTTTTTGACTGCCCCAAATATACTTGCATGTTAGGTATGAGTTGCGACCTACAAGTTAAACAGTTTTCACTGCACTAAAACCGGAAACCGGAAAGGCTTTATAGGGATTTTTCCGGCTCAACAAAGGTAGGATGGGAGTAGAGCTTTAAATCCCTTGGCACCATAGGGGGCTACAGAGCTTTTAGCGATATTGTTTATCCGTTGAATCTCTTTAAGAACTGTTGGTATGTGAACAGCAACGCAGGGAGGGGATGCCCTAGGAAGACCTACACTGATCTAATCGGTGAGGTTCTTCAGAAAGGTCAGGTGCGGAGTACTCGTAATCGACGTGCTTGTATTACGAGGTGTATGAACGTTGACAAGGCGAAAGGAGTACGTAAGGATCATAGCAGGTACCGTTCTGTGGTTTCTGCCTAACCCCATGGGAAAAAGGCGTGAGTTTATGTATGCATGGTATGTGAACAATTCTGGTAACACAGCTTTAGAAGGTATGTGTGGTGACATTCCTTTGTAAGTCATTAAGTTTTTGTCTGTACACATCGTACTGAACAAAGAACTCCAGTTTCTACCTACAGAAAATGCTCGAATTGCTTGTTTATTCCGCTGTCAACTGAGGCCTAGTGTATAAAATTGAAAACTATTACCTAAAGAAAAAAATAAAAACATAATTATACACAGTATATAACTTTGTGATTCAGTTTATAAAAAATCTCTTATATTGATTAATTTTATGTAAAGGAAATAAGCGAGAGCCAATCCCCGTTCCGCAGTTATCCTTCTAGCAAACCGAGAGTTCACGGGCGACTGCGATAGTTTATTTAAATACCTAATTTTCAAAAAACTCACTGCGCATGTTTCCTCTAAGGGCATGGTTTCGTAAAAGCAATCTACACGCGCATCTGCGAACATAAAAGAAACGAGGTAGCCCCACCAGCATCCCAAATGCCTACGCATACATAATTAATTGATATAATTATAAAACTGTTACCATATTTCACTGTCATTTCGTTGTAATTAAACATTAATCTTCGAAGAAAGGAAGATGCAGCACCATAATTACGTTTTGTTAATGAAATTGTGCTATCTATTTAATTACTAACAAAAACACATAATATGTTAAGCTTAATGTATCTTATATTTTATATATAATAAAAAAAATATCGCATTGATGGGAATAGCATGTAACTTAGCATGTAACATGTAGCATGTAACTCACACCTTTTATACATAGGTCAGCTTAGAATATGAGTTGGTTTCGACATGTAAATATTAGGTACTATCGAAATGAAATCGTGTTTATTCCGCTTGAAACTTGTCAGTTACTCAGAATATGCTACTATTCTTAGTTTTCGAGATCGAAGTTTATGTTGGTGACCCGGATTCATCGGTCTCGAGTGTAGTAATGTGTTTACCTGAAAGAAAAGTCAACAATGTTACTAGATTTGATTCCTCGCTATCTGAGTAAACAACATCAAATGTCACGGAGCGGATCTCGCGATGTTTGGTTTGTCTATATCCAAAAAACCGGCCAAGTCAGATTCACACAAGAAGGATTCCGTACCACCATACCATATTTTAATACTACGTAAAAAAACACGTTTCTTTTATGAACCCACTTTAATTTTTAACTAATTTTTACTTGCTGACTCGACCACGTGTTGCTGTGGCTTGAAGTAAGTAAAGATATTGAGGTAAATAATCGAGACAAAAACTATAACATATAACTATAAAAACTATAACAAAAACTATAACACACAGTAGGTAAGCTATATTTCATAAAAAGTGGTTGAGTAGTTTTGGAGTCCATCTCGGACAAACCAAACAACGTGACGCGTAATTTATATAGGTAATAATATATTATGATTATAGCGGCAATAGAAATACTCACTCAGTGATAAGTTCAACTCTCTATCACAGTTCATGAGAACCCGGATAAACGGACAGACAACGGAGACTTTTAACGACACAGTGTACAGAACCCTAGAAAGGAAACGATGCGTTGCCTAGCAATACCACGCAGTATAACCAAAGCTAATGGTCTGTGTTATGACGTACATCCGTCATTTGTGAGTAAGGCAGGAGGAGTTTAAGGTTCACTAAACAAAAAAAACCACAATCTGGAATAAATAACGATAACGATAGAATCACTAGCAAAACTACACCTTGTAGGTATTATATACAAGGTGCAGTTTTGCTAGTGATTCTCTAGAAGAATCAATATTTCTTTAAGGATTTTCTTTAAGTGATGGTTTTCGAATTCGTACTTGTCGTACTTGCTGCTGGTTTTAGACAAGCCCACGCACACAATAATAATATATAGTCGTGTCACTGCCTACCGCATACGCAATGGGACTATTCTGTTCTTTGAAGGAGGCGTATTCTGAAATACTGTCAAAAGTAAACCATAAAAAACGAGTTTTTATTAATTACTAGCGAACCGAACCGGCTTCGCTCGAGTTTAAAATTCCGACAGTTCCGGCGAATTTTCAAAAAAAATCTTTCCTAGGAACCTTGTCCGGGAATTAATAAAGATTATTATTTATGTCTTCTATTACAACCTCCTAAAATTTGACGAGCATGCAACACTACACCTTTTATATGTTTATTAACCCTTTCCAACTCCAAATATAGCCCGAGGCTATATTACTATTGAGATGAGATGGTACAAGATAAACAACATGCAATAGTGCAAGTACCATGAACAATATTTCTAGAAAGGCAACACGATGCTCAATTTCCCTGTATATCTTATATTTCGATTCATGTTTTTACTTTGCTGAGTTCAAATAAAATGAAAGCTCAGATATTTATTTGCTAGGTAACCTAGCGACAGTATAGAACTAAATTGGAAAACGATTACCTAAGGCCAATTATTTTATTTTATTTAAGTTCTCGTTAGGCATTATGAAACATAACCCCTTATTTAATTTATAAACTTTTTTCGTTCCTAATGGATATCCTTTATCTGGAATAAATGGAGGGTTACGCCGGACTCTAACCCCATGGAGGACCAGTATGCATTTGACGCATAATCCGAACCCCCGACTGGTCTTGGCCCGCCGGACAAACGTAGTTTGAAATTATAATCAAAGACTTTATTGCTTTCAAAACATAAAATGAAGACTGTTTAATATTACCATACTAATTTACAGTCACATTCATCCATCCCTCTCTCACGCTCTCTCTCTCTCTCTCTGGTACGGCCATTCGTGATAATACATAAGTTGTGCTCCGTACAAATAATATTAAAAACTAAACTATATAATAAGTTAACAGATAGCGAACTGAAGTGTCTAATAACAGTGTTGATGAATAAGTGTTTTTACTCTTATCAGCCCTTGACAACAACAAACCTAAACAAAGACGTTAAAAAAATCACATAAATTTTATTGTTGTACCGAATGTCAATAAACATCTGAATTAATTACCAAATCCCGTTTTTATCCGTTCCAATTCCTTTTTCGGGTAATATCCGTTCAATCAAAGAATCGCGATCCAAATTAATTAAAACGGTTTTATTTTTAAATGATTAATTAACTGTAAACTCTCGTGTTTATCGCGATATTTGTGCAGGCCTATACAATTTAGATGTAGGTAATGTAGGTACAAAGTTATAACATCCAACAATTTCACGAGTAAGTCAATATAATTATTTATTTAAAACGAAAGTACCTAGTATATTACCTATTTGACTTGCGTAGTCTACATAATGCCTTTTCAGCAACTAATAATAATGTTTACTTAATTATTTCAAAGGACTATGATAACGCAACCTTGAACTGAAACGTGACAACCACACGACTTAATTTATTAAGCCCCGATTAGCTTCACTGAAACTTAGATAACCTAACCAAGTTTAGACCTTGCGATCTAGACTTTGCGTGATAGTTAAACCTAGTCTATTTAAATTACTAGTTCTAAAAACGTAGGTAAATAAAAGTATCACGCTTTAGTCCTAGGTGATTAAATTAAAGGTACCTATATGTTTTAATTTGATTCCTTTTATTGGTATTAAAGTCAGCACCAGGATTTGTAAATCCCATATGATTTATGAAATTCACACTGACGTCGTGATGACTCAGTGTTTGTAAGTATTTGTGTTACTTAAACCCTTCGTAGTAAAATTAAGCAGAAGAAAAGATTTTTTTTTTTAACCTTAAATAAAACGTAATAAAGGGTTTGATAATTTAAATTTAAATCAGTAACCAGGTTTACCTTTCTACTAACTATATAAAAGGTTTTATTCATAACTTGCAATTTTTTTTTGGCTCAATTTTAAATAAGTTTTCTGAACTCTGATTTCCCATTTAGGGCTTAGGGACCCAAGTGGACATTTTTATTGCCTTGCCTTAGAGAGTACCTAATATAAAAAAATAATGTGACTTGTGTGATATAAAACGTACCTATTTCTATTAAGTTTTATAAGAAATTAAATTATGAAGAAAATAGTTACGTGTACTGAAATTTAAGTGACTATTAAGAGGTCAATTGACGTTAGAAAATGTGACGTTTTTGACATCTGTCACTCTGACAATTCGACCCAGAAAAGCAGACTGATTCAGCTTGGTTAACGGATAGGCATATTTTGACAGCGAACTGCATTAGCTTTTCTAACAAACAAGGAAAGAAAATTATGGAAAAAGTGAGGGATGTCAGTTAGACAGTTTATAAATAAACTAGCACTCTCCCCGCGACTTCGTTCGCGTGATTTTTCTTACGGATCCCTAATTTTTTTATAATAAAATAAAAAGCCTATAGCACTCAGTGATAACGTAGCTTCCAATTTGTGAAAGAATTTTCAAAATCGGTTCAGTAGATCCAGAGATTACCCCCTACATACAAACTTACAAACATACAAACTTACAAACAAATGTTACCTCTTTATAATATTAGTATAGAAGTATAGATAAATAAATAAATCTCGAAAAAAATTTAATTCATAAACTTGTCTTTGTAATAAAAAAGCGTGACTACCCTTTATGTTTGCTAATGATAATTTGTTTAAAAAAAAACTCATTTAACTAACAGCAAAAATACACAGAATTTATATTTTAACTCTTAACAAGAAGTACGAAAATTTTACACGACTTTTTTCTAACAATGCCTGTCATCATTTTATAGTATGAAATAGGTATGAAAGAGTCAAGCGCATACAAAACTCACCCTAAAAATAATAAGTATCACCTACTTACACGACAGCAATAGTCGAAACTTCTTATTTCAAGACAAAATACAACGAATAATTTACTACAGTAAATTATTTTATCTTGAAACGAAAAGTTTGAGAAATTTCAAAACAAATACGTGTATAATCTTTTCTAACAATACTGATAATAAATGAAGATAATTAAAGAGAGAGAAAGATTATTAGATCAAGGAGTTACATAAATATAGGAATCAACCTGAAAGTAATTAATATCGCCTGAGTAACAAGCCATGTATTTCTCAATTTGCCACCCTATGACCTTTATTTTAACGTCCAGAGTTATAACGACCATGTTAGGAAAGTTTGAAATTGTTTTGAAGAGTTATTCACCTTGTTATAGGTACAACATCATAACGCTTTAATTAAAATTGACTTCGTTCATCAATCAAAACAAGCTTTTTGGAAATGTATCGGCAGTTTGGTACGCTCTTAACTTGAATTAATTAGCCTTTAACGATATGTAATCAATTTTATAAAGTGTCAAAATGCAGATTTTCTGTGAATTTAATTTTAGCTCTTGTTAGATTTTGACAATGTCGTAAAATTATATTATGGCATAGCATCATGCCTGTAAACCCCGAAGGGTTAGGCAGAGGTGTACCCGTTAGTACCTACACCCACATTAGAGGGCGACTCTATTGCCATCAACCGAGCACAAATCCAGACTTCGAGGCTACTACTGAGGAATTCCTGATGGCAAAACCCAATAACACTTTGCCCTACCTGGTAATGGAACCCAAGACCTCATGCTCAACTTTCAACCTTAACTACTCTTATACTTAAAGAGTACTAGCTCTTTAAGTATAAGAGTAGTTAAGGTTGAAAGTTTACATACCAATAAATGTAAAAAATATATTCCAGTTCTTTTTGCCATGCAATAAAAACACAAAGCAAAAAAAAATGTTCTAAAAGAGCAATTACTTATGGAAAACAAAGAACAAATTTTACTCCTCTATGACAACAAAACAATCAAATAAAGGAAAATACCTAAGCTTCGCTTTACTTATCAAAGGCGAGTCAGAACAAAAGAATTCAAACAGTACAAATGCGTCTTATGTTGGTACCAATTAAATCGAACCAACGATGGGTGGGTAAAATAATTTGTTGGAGGGAAATCACGAGGGTCTAAGTTCATCGTCATATTGATTTGTAAAAATATGGATTGTATGTATAATTTATAACTATTTGTTGAAAATAAGGTATTTTAAACAATAAAAGCTTATATTATAATCGGGGTGATAATGTTGCAGGCGAAATAGAAAAAAAAATAGGTACGCTTCCGTAGGTAACTTAGTCAGCACAGACGCTTTTTAATTTGATTTTTTTTACTATATTTATACTTTATTTACAGATTACAATACTAAATATTAAACTAAACTAATTAATTATAAAATATGTACGATTTATAAAAAAATATAAATAAAGTATAAATATAGTTTTAAAAAAATGATTTTAATAACACCTCAACTCTAAAAATAATTCTCTAATTTTTATTATCCTACTCTAACAATGGCTTTTAATCTAATTTCTAGTGGGTTTGTGTCGTGGGCGTCAAATCGTTTATGTCGTACAAAATTGTATTTTATTGAAACCCACGCGTTACATACGGTCACGTAATAGGTAATATGATATTTTTTGTGGCTATAATCAATTTTGCGCAAGACTAAACTTATTATTAGTTTGGTTTTGGTTGTCAGTTATTCCATCTTCTTTTGGAAAGGCAAAAAAACAATCAGTAAGGACCTACCTTATTCGATTCCCAATTCAGGGGAGCTACTAACTTTTTGGTATGATCGCAATCTATTCTCATAATCTCTTAAAATGTAGAGACATTTTTATCTACCAACATTTATGACATTTATTTTCGCTGAGATAAGATTCTGACTCAGTCTTTGAATTAGAATTTGCCTTCAGTATTTTGTTTTTCTGCACAAAAAATATCCCAAAACATATATCATTTTATACCAAACAACTTATAGTCTAGCATTCTGGATACACGTGTAATTCCTATTAATAAAAGTAGGCTTATAAAACTTTGTTATAGTAAACCAACATACTGTTGTCGAAGCAATCCCAAGCGAAATCAGACTGCTTTATTTAAATATAATAGAAGCGTATAAAATAAATATACACAGACAATAACGGCAGTTTAGATTTTATCGTATCCATTTAATAGCCGTGGTGACGTTATAAAGGAAAATATGGGGAATTGACTTAGTTTTGAACAATGAAAACAAATAGATATTTGAATAGGAAACAATTAGGAGCTTTTGTTACGACATTCATTATCCGATTATCACTCGTACTACGCTTGGGTATTAGTCTATTCTGTAAAGATCTCGCTGTGAATTGAGGTCACACGGGCTTGTGTGAGTGTGTGGTGAGTTGACATCTCCTCAACACAGTCTCACTTTGCCCAATTCTCCTTTTCATTATTAAGAGATTTTTACATAATAAATACATAAAGTCACGTATTTCTCCCATAAGGGTAGGCAATACCACAGAATGTCACCTGCTACGATCCTTTCGCCTCGTCCACGTTCATACATCTGGTCATACAAGCACGCCGGTTACAAGTACTGCGCCCACGACCTTTCTGAAGAACTTCATCAATAAGATCAGTGTAGGTCTTTTTAGGGCGTCCTCTTTCTGCGTTTCCACTTACATCTGCCATATAAATTAAATTCCTCTTAAAATGACCGAAACATCTAAGCATTCTGTTTTCAATATTTGTTACTACATTCTTTTTAAATCCGCAACGTCAACAGAATCACAATGCTCAGGTAAAACTGATTAATTTTTATTTACTAAAAAGCTACATTACTGGCATAATGAGATCCCAACGATAGGTATTATTTTATACTATCAGGCTGATAGTATAAAATAATAATAGTATAAAATAATACCATTTCAAGATTTTCAAGATTCCAAAATCTTGAAATGGTATTCCCACTGGTCGGAATATTATATATTTCATTAAATATTAATACCAACTATCTCGAGGCAGGCTGCTAGCCAACCATTTAATTCAAACTGGTAGCTGTATAACGACACTTCAAGAAGATACTCTCAAAGGAACGGGACGTTCTATTATAAGCCTCTGGCGGGGCGAAAGATATCAACCTCTAAATTAAAAGTTCTTTTCTCTCCCGAAATAAATTTCGATAAGATTCAAACGAATCTGAAGATGGCATCAGGGTCCTTAGACAAAGTAACATCGCTTTGTAGCGAAACGATATCTAAATTCGTCATCGTCTCTGACTTGCTGTCACTTGCTTGTCATCAGTGTTTCCACTTTAAAGATTTCCTTTCCCCACGCCTCAATTCAAATTTCCCCTTCTCAGGGCTTATTACCCCTCAACAATTTTTCTGCTGTAGTTTTTACTTTTGGCCCTAGAGTAGTAACTAAAAAAAAAGGGGATGCCTACGTCATAGTAGCTTTCTATAAGCAATTTTTTCAATAGCCTATAGTATCCATGGGATCGTTATAATCTGCAAGGAGACTCTGATTCCTCCATCCCCTATTTTATCCCCTTGGGGGTAGAATTAATAATAATAAAATAAATAAATAAATGATTTTACCCATGATTTCCCTTTTTAATGTCTTCTCCTTTTCCTCCCCCTATGGACCCTAATTTCCCCTCAAATGGGGAACTTCCCCTCATTGTGGAAACACTGCTTGTCATGTCTTGCTTCATGTCCACGTGACTTAACGCGGCTTATGTCAATCCCATACATTTTAGTCTTTTCTAACTTCGTTATCGTTTTGAAATTGTTACTTTGTCTAAGCCCCCTGAATTATAAATTGTTTACCTAAAAATATTTTTGTTTCCAATTTAAAGATTCCTTGTACCGGTCCTTTCTAGGTAATATTAAAAAATAAATAAATTGTAAATATTGTAAAAAAAAAGCAAGTTTGGAATTTCTTGTTCACTTTTCTCTGTACGAAACCATTTTTTTGTAATAGGCATCTAGATTCAATTTTATGTTATTTTTATTTTATAAATGACTTTCAGAAGTGCCTTTTAATAGTCTAATTGAAATAAATGATTTGACTTTGAATTTGAATTTCCTCTTGCGTCAGTGTCACAAAATCTATATTTTAGTGTTAGAGTTAATAAATGAAAACTGTGGTATTTTCAAAGGACCGATCGAGTTTGGCGATAAGGGTCATATTCGTATATTACAAACTTTTGGTATTAATCCCTTTTTGAACATTGTAATGACCTTATCCTAGGAGACTAGAAAATTGGGTTTCAACTTTGCGTAGGGGCCAATTCATAAAGTAGTTATAGAATATTCATAGATATGAACAACTAGTTTTATCTGCGTAGGCTTCAAAATTAAGTAAAAGTTCTAAATTATTGTACTAGAATACAAAAAACGTATGAAAATTATCCCATGTCATTGTGTTAAGCTAGATCAATATCAATATGTTTGCTTAGCTAATTTCGTTCAACCGTTTATGCGGGAACGAGTAACAGACGTACCGTTCTATTAATCCATCAAACCTAACAAACTTTCGACTTTAGTAGGACTATCATTATTGGACCAAGTTTGAAATAAAAAAAAAACAATCAAAATGTTCTATAGAAAAGTGTGAATATCTACACGATATTGGGATATTTAGTCTGAACGGCCGTAAGAAAATATCGTTTAAGTTTCAAAGGAAAGGTGATAAAAAAAATATTGTATCAGTACTTACGTATATACTTAAGTACTAATACAATAAATTATTTTTTGTCCTAAATAAATCAACATCCTATATACCTACCTATTTGTTACGACGAAAGAAAACAAGAAAATAAATAAATGTACAACATTTATTACTCACTAGGAATACAATATCAACACCCGAATAAACAGCTGTAGCAGGGTTCATTGCCCAAGTAACACAATACTAAAACGAATTACGTGAAACACTTGCGTGATCCCATTTACCTACAGCGGTGGTCCCTACCGAAACTTGACGTTTTTTCCTTTAATTTAAGTTGGGTTCCGCACAACTTTCATGTCAATTAAAACAAAAAATATCAAGTTACAGTTGAAGTTTATTTAGTTACAGAAGTTTGAAAAGAGACGACTTGACTATAACACAGTATTTTTTTTGTTTTAAATTACTTTTACATTTATTTTTGTGTAGGAGTTTTCTTTGGATGACGATGTTCATTTCTCATTCAAAAATCGGCTTCTGACTGAATAAATAAACATGATTACAGAGCACTTTCTTTCTTGTTTATTCTTCGCATAAATTGAATGATTATAACTGGGTTTATCAAGTGGGTATCAAAAATGGAAGAAACAAAAAGAAAAGAATCTTTGAACGTTTATTTCGAAAGATACGAAAATAATATCGAAAGAAAATAGTACGCAATTTCTTTTTGTTATCAGATAGCACTATTTATACGATATAGTAACTTATTAAGTTAAATACCTAGTTCTAGGTTGCCTTTTTTACCTTTTATTTAATCTTTGTTACTACAAAAGTGTTGGTAGTTATTTTTTCCAAGGTTTTATACGACATTTTTACATAGGTCCTAAAGAAAATTAATGCGGTAGGGACACATTTTTTTAGAAGTATCTTGTAATCATGTCACACCTACATCATGTATTTTTTTCTCTTTGTGGTTTATTTTTTATCTAAAAGACTATATTTATAATTCTCAGGAAAAAACGGCTCCGTCGGATATGATCAACGTAATCATCATTTTTTTACGACGGAAAATGCGTCAGTATTCTTGGAAAGTAAAAAATGACACTTAATGGTTTACATTAGGTTACATTAGGTTGAAAATTTTTATGTAAAAGCTATAGTTATGCTAAGTACACCTAAAAAACAATACAAATTTCGGGTAAAAGTTTTTTTATTACGTGTTCCGAATACATAAGAACTGTTAGGAAGCACAGCAACCTAAGCTCTAAGTACTTATACTTAGATTTAGAGAGGTAAACTTTATAGTCAATTTGTAGGCTTTGTGCGCAATTAAATGTAGAAACAAGTTAGTAACTATTTTATAATGTTATTAGAGAATTCGAATTAAGTAGAGCCACAAAGAAATATTGAGTTTTCGTTTAAATTGTTTCGTTTCTTTGTTCTCTTCAAGGACACTATATACAGCTATATGTAAACACACACATGTGTAACGCAATCGTAGAACTTAGATTGGTGGAACGGTTTTTCACTGTAAAACTCTAGCCACGACGTCCACCCATGTACGAAACAGATAAATTAAGCGCGGCCGAGAGCCGCCAGTCAGTCTCGAAAAAACCCTCTGTCAGAACGTTACTTTGCTCGTTAGCGCTCTGAAATTGTCCTTAAAGTATTTGTGTTATTCTAAATTGTTCCTTTTATTGTTTTATTTTGTTTCTTTTATTTTTCTAAGTTTATTCATGTCAGTTTGTTTTCGATTATTAAATTATAGTATTTTCAAATCAGTGCTTTGTGTTTAACTCACCCTGCGTCCAAGATATCTACCCTTGCGCCTGAATAGTCGGCTACAATTTTTGGTCCTTCGAGCCGGATCCGGGACGCAGTCAACATGAGTTCGAAGAGCACCATCACTACAAGGAGCAGGATGCGTTTGCTCGAAGAGAAACGAAGCAGACAGAGAGAAATTGAGGCCGATTCGGGAGTGCCAACGGAGTTGGCACCAGGCTCACCCTCTATAGCGCCTACAACAACTTCTATACCAGCCCCTGTGATTCCACTGGCGGGAGGTCGTGTCGTCGACCACAGATTGTTGATCACGCCAGTGGTATCGGAGATACGACGGGGAGCGAGGTCCGTAACCAGCAACGCCTCCACAAGGAGCGGCCACAGAAGCGCCGAGTGCCTGCGTAGGAGAGCGGAGTATGAAGCTGAGCGGGAGCTGTTGCAGTTGAGGGAGAGTGTTGTAAGGAAAAAGCTGGAAGCCGAGTTGGCCGAAATTAACGACGATGAAAGAGACTCACGCTCCGAGGAGGAAGGAACAGCGCGTCGCGTGGAAGACTGGGTTACACATACGACGCCGGTAGCGGCTGACAGTGCGCCCACACGTTTAAATTGTGATCCGCCGCCGCCTGTTGTGTCAGTGTCAGTGAACCCTCGCGAAGGGACGGTGACTGTGCCGCCGACCGGGCACGTACCCGCGCTCCAATCGCAAGGTGCGCCCGCGAGTGAACAAATACGTGAAACGCCGTATGTCGCGAACGCATCCGTACGGCCGGTCAGAGCGCCGCGATTACCTGAGTGGGACAACACGTTCGCTGAAGAAAAAGACACGGACAGAGGCAAGTCTAGAGATAGAAGGATCGATCAACTTGCGGAGGCGATATCAGAGCTAGCACGACCTAGACCGGTACCTAGACAGGCTTATGAATTGCCAATGTTTAATGGGAACCCGGCAGACTGGTTGTCTTATAAGAACATGTACTTCGATACGACCGCAATGTATAAATTCAAGCCTCATGAGAACTTAGCAAGGCTGAAGACGTCGTTACAAGGAGACGCCAAGTTTGCAGTGGAAGATCTGCTACGCACGTCAGCAAACCCAGGTGACATAATTCAGACTTTAGATAAAGAGTTTGGTCATCCCAATAAGATATTAGAATGTGCCTTAACTAAAGTGCGCGCCTTACCTAAAGCAACGGAGAGCGGCCGCGAACTCAGAAGGTTCTCAACGACAGTTAGAAATTGTGTGTCGCTGTTGAAGACTATTCGTGCGTATGGTTTCATAAATAACCCTCAGTTAGCGAGTGAGATTCTGTTTAAGTTAACGCCGTCACAACGTCTGAAATATGGCGAGTTTACGTTGGGCATGGGAACGAGCCAGGGAGTGGACATGCGGGTATCTCCGAGTTTAGAAGTGCTCGCAGAATTCCTAGACCATCTCGCTCAAGCGTCAGCACAATTCGATCAGCTAGACCCAAGCCTTTTATATCCCGCACAGACTACAGTTGTGAAGAAAGGCCCACCGGCCAGACCGGTACAACGGCTACATACTCACTCAGAAAAGGTACAGGCGGCACCTGTGGCAGAGAAATGCACACTCTGCAAAGACGAGCACAAGCTCCCTAAGTGTGCGTCATTCGCAAAGTTGACCGTGGACGAACGTTGGGAGCACGTGAAGAAAGAGAAGTTATGCTTTAAATGTTTAGTGAAGCAACATAGTAAGAAGTTTTGCCGGGCGAGTAAGTGCGCGTCATGCAACTACGCGCACCACACTCTGCTACACGCGCACAAAGAAAGTGAAAGCGTGACCAGTGTAAGAGAGTACACCGGGAAGGCGTTGCTGAAGATATTGCCGGTAAAAGTGAACGTGAACGGTGTGGAGAACGATTGTTACGCCCTACTCGATGACGGGGCCACCGTGTCACTTATAGATGACGCACTAACCGGCGATGCGGCAGGAGTGAAGATGCCGCTCACGATTCAAAGCGCGCGCGGGCAGCAAGTGTCGGACAATACGTCGCGGCTAGTGAACATTACAGTGCGCGGTCCGAACAAACAAGCGCACGAAGTGAAGTGTCGCACTATAAAGCATCTAGATCTGCCGTCGCAGACAGTGCCCAGTGAAGTGATGTCGGAGCACGCCCACTTACGTGACTTGGGTTGCGTTGAGATGCGGGGCGCCAGGCCGCTGCTGTTGCTCGGCCAAGACAACTGGGAGCTACTTGCCAGCCACGAGACTCGCCAAGGGAAGTCAGGTAAGCCGGTTGCCTCCTTGACCAATTTAGGATGGGTTGTGCACGGGCCCTTAGGCAGAAGTCAGGTTTTAAATAAGGAAGCGGTGAGCTGTATTAAAGATCTAGATTTGCATAATGAGATTAAGCGTCAATTCCAATTGGTATCTATTGGAATTTCAGAAGTACCTAGGTCACATAAAGAGATCGATAGGTCTAATGCTTTGTTAGAAGCTACTAGTCGGCAAACGGATAGTGGCGCGTGGGAAGTAGGACTATTGTGGCGTCGGGACGACCCTCAGTTGCCCGACAACTACGATCACGCGCGTCAACGGTTGGCGGGAGTTGTGCGTCGTCTCGACAAAGACCCCGCGTACGCTGAGGCCTATACGGCTCAGATTAATCGTTTACTGAGTGAAGGTTATGCTAGTAAACTAGACAGTAGCGCTAAGTTTGATACCATATGGTACTTGCCTCACTTCGGTGTGAGGAACCCTAATAAACCTAATAAGTTGAGATTAGTTTTTGATGCTGCGGCTGTTTGTCACGGCACTTCGTTGAATGATAACCTTATGTCCGGGCCTGATTTATTGAATTCGTTATTAGGAGTTTTGTTTAAGTTTAGGTTAGGTCCGATTGCGTTTACCGGAGATATCGCAGATATGTTTTTACGTGTTAAGATTAGAGAACGAGATCGGGGTGCTCAATTATTCTTATGGCATGAAAAGGGCAGCCGGGACCCTAGTATTTACGTAATGAATTCAATGATTTTTGGTGCCGTATCGTCCCCCGCCTCGGCGATTTATATCTTAAATAAAAACGCAAGTAAGTTTAAAAATGAATATCCAGAGGCTGTAGAAGCCGTTCATTCAAAACACTACATGGATGATTATTTGGATAGCGCATGGTCAGTTTCACAGGCTAGTAAATTAGTAGAGGAAGTAACCCACGTCCACGCCAGTGGCGGATTTAACATACGGGGGTGGGTTACCAACTCTCAAGAGCTGCGGGAAAGACTCCATATAGAAATGCCGGAGAAGGTATCGTTAGAGTCGGGTGAAAATGATGAGCGAACCTTAGGAATGATTTGGTCGCCGATCTCTGACGAGCTGACCTTCGATTTATCTTTTAAACGTCTCCCGAGAGACATCAAAGAAGGGCAAAAGGTACCCACCAAAAGGGAATACTTAAAATTCATTATGTCGATTTTCGATCCTTTAGGATTTTTATATCCATGTATTATTCAGTCGCGCATTATCATGAAGCGCGTCTGGCAGACCGGAATTCTGTGGGACAAACCATTAAAACCACCCGAAGCTAAGCTGTGGTTTGTTTGGTTAAACAGTTTAAAGCTTTTACAAGATGTTCGCATACCTCGTTGGTACGGTATAATACTCGACGACGTACAACTCCACGTATTCGGCGACGCGAGTGAGTCCGCTTACGCCGCGGTTGGGTATATTACAGGACGTGACAAGAATGGGGAACGCGTCACGGCAATGGTTATGGGCAAGGCAAGAGTAGCGCCTTTAAAATTAGTTTCCATCCCAAGACTAGAGCTTCAGGCCGCCGTACTGGCCTGCCGATTAGCGGACACAATAGAGACAGAAATAGGTATAGACATTAGTAGGAAATTCTTCTGGACTGATTCGAAGACAGTCCTTAGATGGATTAACTCTGACGCAATGGACTTTCAAAAATTTGTATCGCACCGCCTAGCCGAAATAGACAGAAGGTCAAGGAGGTCAGACTGGCGCTGGGTTCCCTCGGCGATGAACCCGGCGGACAGGGCCACCCGTATGGATTGGCCCAACAACAGTAATGAGTGGCTGTCGGGCCCTGCTTTTAGATCCTCTGTAAAAGCTGTCACTGCCAATTGTCAAAGGTGTAGATTGGAAAGAGCAAAGCCTGTCACTCCGAAAATGGGTGACTTACCGATTGCAAGATTACAGATGGGTAGGAGAGCCTTCGTCCACTGTGGAGTGGACTACTTCGGCCCCATGGAGGTCGCCATCGGCCGACGACGTGAGAAGAGGTGGGGCGTGTTATTCACATGCCTCGCCACCCGAGCGGTACATCTAGAGTTGGCAGCGTCTTTAAGCGCCGACTCTGCTATCTTGGCTCTACGACGCCTCATTGCGCGACGTGGATGCCCCTCTGATATATATTCCGACAGAGGCACCAATTTCATCGGGGCGCGCAGCGAGCTTCGGGCGGCGCTGCGAGAGCTTGACCACAGCAAAGTCAGGAGCGAGGCGACGGGCCGCGGCATCGCGTGGCACTTCAACCCGCCGGCATCCCCACACATGGGCGGGTGCTGGGAGCGGCTGGTGCGCTCGGTCAAGAGCGCCCTAAGGGCGACCCTTCGAGAGCGCGCGCCTCGCGAGGAGGTCCTTTACACCCTCCTCGCTGAGGCCGAGCTCGTGGTGAACAGCAGACCGCTCACCTATGTGAGCAGCGACGTGGAGCAGCCAGTGGTGCTGACTCCTAATCATCTCCTGCTTGGCACAGCCGCGGGAGATGCTCCGTGTACGCGCCGGCACGCAGTCGACGTGGACTCGCGGAGCCTTTGGAGAAAGGCGAACGCGCTGGCCGACCTCTTCTGGAGGCGATGGCTGCGCGAGTATCTGCCTGCGTTACAGCAGCGCAGCAAGTGGACGAGTGACAAACCAAACGTTAAAGTTGGTGATGTAGTGATTGTGGTCGATAATAATAAGCCGCGTAATCAGTGGACCCGCGGAATTGTGATCAATGTGTATCCCGGGTCAGATGGTGTGATAAGAGTGGTAGACGTTAAGACGAATCATGGGGTCCTGCGTCGACCCACTGTAAAGATTGTTGTGCTTCCCACAGACGGTTCTGTAATCGGTTGAATCCTCTTACGGGGGGTGGGATTGTTAGGAAGCACAGCAACCTAAGCTCTAAGTACTTATACTTAGATTTAGAGAGGTAAACTTTATAGTCAATTTGTAGGCTTTGTGCGCAATTAAATGTAGAAACAAGTTAGTAACTATTTTATAATGTTATTAGAGAATTCGAATTAAGTAGAGCCACAAAGAAATATTGAGTTTTCGTTTAAATTGTTTCGTTTCTTTGTTCTCTTCAAGGACACTATATACAGCTATATGTAAACACACACATGTGTAACGCAATCGTAGAACTTAGATTGGTGGAACGGTTTTTCACTGTAAAACTCTAGCCACGACGTCCACCCATGTACGAAACAGATAAATTAAGCGCGGCCGAGAGCCGCCAGTCAGTCTCGAAAAAACCCTCTGTCAGAACGTTACTTTGCTCGTTAGCGCTCTGAAATTGTCCTTAAAGTATTTGTGTTATTCTAAATTGTTCCTTTTATTGTTTTATTTTGTTTCTTTTATTTTTCTAAGTTTATTCATGTCAGTTTGTTTTCGATTATTAAATTATAGTATTTTCAAATCAGTGCTTTGTGTTTAACTCACCCTGCGTCCAAGATATCTACCCTTGCGCCTGAATAGTCGGCTACAAGAACGCATCACACAGTCAAGTTATAATAGTTTCATGAAATTAATATTTTATTTTTCTTTTGGAGATCTTTTGTAAAATAATATTGTTTTGGCTCTATTGTGTACGTACATTACTATAGTATGATTATATTTTAATTGGACCAACGCCACGACAGTGTGTACCAGCCATTATTTGTAAAGTTAAACTTGATTCTTTCACGACAGACTAGCATAGTTGGTATGACTCCTTCTTCTTCTTCTCGTGTCGATTGACTCTAATTTTGTCCGACCAATATTGAGCAACTACACTATACTGGTATGACTCCTAATGAAATCATATAATGCTAAAAATCAACTCTGTCGTTCGTGGAAATTTTTAAAATGACGAAAACATGAAAGCTTTTTGAAAATATTTTAAAATAAAGTCAATAAAGCATTTGAAAGAGGAACCTTTGATGAATTTTAAAAATTAATTAATACACCCATCATTAAAATCCAAAAAAAGGTACCAAAATATCCGTTCAAAATCAAAAATTTTAACGGATATATTGGTACCTTTTCTAAAGATTTTTTTGTGGTAAAGAGTTTGTTTTTTTATCATTTATTATGAATAATGAAGGCTTGTTTGATGTTTCAGTTTTGTTTGAGTCATTTCTGAACTTAGCTACTAATTTTACCTTCGTCCATAGATGAGTTCTTGAAACTTGCAGGAATTGTACTCGTATATACAGGGTGTAAAAAGACAAATCATATCCCCGTTAATTACGCATACTGCCCATCAAACTAAGTATCTTTTAGAAAAAAACTTTTCAAAACTGAATAAGATATTCTACATCAGATTTACAAGTCATGTAGCAATTTTCTGTGTCTATTACATTTTATAATGCATATAGGTGTAATTGTATATGAGCTGTATTACCAATCTGTCGCACATAACCGCATTATAAATCTATTTCAATCTTTGGAGCAAAATATTTTTCCCGACACAAATATTTTTGATCACTTTTATAAATTGCGGCTCCTTTGTTTGGGGAACTAATTGATCAATTACCAAAAGCTTCAGCTGCTCCTCTTTGTGTCATTTATTAATTTGAAGTTCCCTAATTCCTAAACCTGTTTCAGTAAAACTCGTAATTACGTTATCGCAAAAGACACCTGTGTCCTACAATAAGCCTATCAGGCGATTGAAAAGAACAGAATTGCTTGTAATATCAAATATCGGATTTTCTTCATGTGACAAATCTAGTTGGTTTTCATAGCCGGTTCCTATATCAATATCAGATGGTTGGATTTGTGTACTTCTGACCAGACGAACTTAAAGAGCGATTCTTTTTTTAAAATAAATCCATTCAAATATTGCAATTAAAGTAAGTTCATTTGTTTGTATGTTTTTAAACTACTGAACCGATTTTGATGAAATTTGGTACAGACTAAGCATGGACCCCACTTCGTCTTCATCTGTTATAACCGACCGACAATCATACGGACGAAGGTGCGGGCAAAAGCCAGTTCTAAATAAAAAAGATCACAAATCCCCAGTAGGGAAGCATAGACAGAAATAATCTAAACAGTCAGAAGAAAGATTTGTGTGTTCAGGAATTGCGAGGCCCTTCCCTACCTATTGATTTATTATACGGAAAGTTTGCTTTATCTACTTTACTTTAATATTATTTGAAGGAAGAAAGAATGATAGCTATGGTTGATTTGCAAAACTATTTTGTAGTAAGTACATAATGAATAAAACAGAATAATTTTAAGAATTTTTGCGCCTTCACGCAAATCGATAAATACAACAATGTTTTTTTTTTTTAAAGTGTTGTTATCATTCTTGATTTATTCCTTTACACAAAGTTGTTTTTATCTCAAAACACTACATTGAACTTACTTACCTATCTTTAAAATTGCTTTTTGCATGACGTTGCATTTTATATCGAGTTTAAAAACTAATACGTAACAACGTATAGGTAATTACCAAGTTCTCTTAGACATCTCACATATTTTGTATAAACTATTTACTTTTAAAAATACGTAATAAACTTAGATACTTCTGTTCATTGAAAAGTCAATCATAATCAGTTTTCTTTTATTGAAGTTACGAATTTCAATAAAATCAAGTTTTAAGTTTAAGTCAAATTTGAACTAAGAGTTCTGACTTTCACTATTTCAATTTAAACTTCTGTTCGAAGCTCTATTTTCCTTACCGTCAGATAGTGTCGCCACAGCAGTCTGTGACTGCTTTCAGCGATAAAGTCTGGACAACGAACTTTAAACCGAGTTCAATACAACGTGAATTTATTTTCTGTCCTTAGAAAATGGACAACAGAATGTGTTACTGAGAACACTTTTCATGTATATGATTATGGTTAAAAGAATAACCTATGTTGTTTATCAAACTAAATATTGTATATATCATATTTATACCTATTCTATAGAGTCATAATTATACATATTTTATATTTGTATAGGTACTGTAAAAAAGAGATTCGTCATAAATTGCATAGTGTTGCCTCCGAATTCTTAAACGAAATTTTACTTTAAGACGTTCTTATGTATCTCTATATGTATAATTATATGTATCTCTGCAGTAACAATACACCTTAAAGTGACCGAGACAGCAGGCGACTTAAAATTGAGTTGTGTTTGAGAATTTAGCCGTTAGGCGGCAACAAAAATGTGACGTTTCTTGCAGCGTGCACGTAAATATTATTCTTAACACCGCGCGTGTTAAGTGTATATTAATAAAATTAAGTTAAATAAAGATTTAATGAACGCCCCGAAAAAAGAAAACGCCATTTATAACACTTCATCTCTATGATAAAAAGTTTCATAAACAGCCAGCAGCCCATAAAATATTTAACAGTAGGTAGCGAGTAGGCATGCGAAGAAAAAATAATTTATTTAATTTAAAAGCACTGTTTTCACGAACCTGCAGGAAATGGGTTTTCGTAAATTCCTTTGCTAATCCAACACTGCTTGTGATAAATGAGCTATATTATGCGAGCCATTTAAACCAGCAAACAAAAAAAAAAAAAAAAAATACGAATATAGATACATAAATTTTCTCATAAAAAGTTTTTTTTTACTGTATGTACGTCTCATTGCCGTACGTTTTTCTGCGTACTCTGTAATCTACTAAAGGTGAACGAAACGCGTCATAATTTTGTATACTTTCTAATTTTTTAAGGCAGTTGTCTTTATTGTGAAAATGTTTTTTATTTTTCCGTTTCTGGTAGATACCTACTTCTTATTATTAAAATCGACAAAGAAAGAACAAGAACACCACTGAAAAGTCAAGAGAGAAAAGTACGTACCTAATTCAGTTTACTTCGATGACATAATTATTTTTTTTCATTTATTTTGATATAAAGACCAAACTAGTAAATTGATTTTATTAAATTATAGGTACCTATATGAAACCAATCTGAAATTATATCCTTTAAAATAATTAAAGAATTTTCCAAATTGGTTGACAGAATGACGGAGAACTTTCAACCAAATTGATAAGCTTCTCCTTTTTTTGAAGTCGGTTAAAAAAACTGTATTTTACCATACTTGGGTTATAATGAAAGTCGGTAATTCCAGTCATTTATAGTATCTGACTGTGGGCTTGTAATGTTTACCCGTATTTCTCATACGTAATGGGTACTATGTAGGTTATCACTCATATGCAGTGAAAATGCTTTCAGTCAGTCAATGTCATTTGTTCATAATTCATTTGTGAATTTTTATAACCTTTATTAATGGTTTACTTGCGTTTTTTGTGACAAAAGATTTTTATGTTTTATTTCAGTTAAAAGATGGTAATATTACTTTGGCGGCTCTTGGCTCGGACCACTAGAAAATTTAAACTGTTCCCTGAAAATTAGGTGTGTTTATGCAAAGTCGTAGCTCTAACATGACCTAACTGCATGGGTATAAGCAAGGGATAAGCAAAAAGGATCCAACCCACATAAACCCTGAAATTGAGTTACAGGTACCAAAGACATCGTAAAGGTCGATATTTTCGTTCAGTAAAAATGACCCAGAGATAAACAAAGTTATTACATAATAGGTATACATACCTAACACAAGTTACCACCCAACATGCGTTTATGATTATGATTACGATGCTGGATCATTTGCGTTAATTATTTAAAAGTTTATTGGGTTCAAAATGTAATTTGTTGTAGTGTCTATTAAGAGTTCATATTTATAGCTATCTACACATTTATTTTTTTTAATAATTATAAGGAATGTATTTTATTAACGTCTTGCAAAATAAGATTATTAATAAAATGTCACGGAAAACAGTAAGTAGGCGTTTCGAACCGACATACTGTCGAACTAATGAGCAATCGCTGTAGGGTGTTTCGCACAAATGTTACATCGCACTAATAAAGCATCGATGTAATTAAACATCGTACAACTGAATTATCGACATACCGTGTTCGATATAATAAGAATCGAATTAACAACTTTCGAATACACGTAGGGAACCCTGCGTAACTACGTTCGATTCTAGCATTAAAAAAACCTTCAAAATCTAGTCGGAATCTCATCTTAGCGACAATTAATGTTAAAAATTGCAGATAGAGAGGTATTATTGACAAATTGAGACTGAAACGTTCCTAAAAGTTATACAAACTAATAAGCAGGAACAAAGGTCTGATCGAATGTCAAACAGTTACTGGACTTGTAAAGTCAGACACGCGAATAGTCAGAAGTATTCGTATTAACTGCGGTATCCACAATCCTGACGCCCTAGCAATGCGCTGATGTAAAAGTATTCGATTCTATTTTCTTTGAATTGGGAATACGATTAACCTATTACATTTTAGCAAGTTAGGAAAATATATGAAACCATCCATATTTAAGATCTTTAATGTACCATGTATTATACAAATAAATAAAGATAAAGATGTTATTTTGGTTCCATTTTATACAACACTAGCGACCCGTCCCGGCTTCGCATAGCTGCAATGTATATACATAAACCTTCCTCTTGAATCACTCTATGTATTAAAAAAACTCCATCAAAATCCGTTGCGTAGTTTTAAAGTTCTAAGCATACATAGGGACAGACACTGAAGCAGAATTAGTATCCTCATTCTATAAGAGTGTACTTGAAGAAAGGGGGATTCAAAAACGGACAATCGCGGCCAGTATATTTTTTAAATCATAAAGGTAATTTTTGACACAGAAATTACCGCCGTGGCTGCGGTTCTAAAATTAGGATTTCAACTAATTGGCGAACTGAATAAAAAAAGGTTTTGCGACAGCACCTACTATTCCTTGTGTTTTTCTTATGCAGGAAATTTTAATCAGCTTTTTCCTTGTTAGAATTTCAATGTGATTGGTAGCCTTGAAACCTACCGTCAAAAGTTTATAATTAACTCCGTTTGAGTACCTACCTATAAGTAATCAAAGAGACAAAGTCGTGGTATTAATGTTTGCAGAGAGTTTCTATTTATTGCTTGTCTTATTAGATTGGAAATAAGTCATTTTCTTGGTTTATTGTGGAAGTTATTTTCTATCACTGATTGCTTTAGTCGTTTATTATAACAGTACGGCTCCGACACAGAAAATAATATGCCATTCAAGATAGGGCTTTAAATAACGTGGGTTAAAATATATTTTTTATTAACAATTTAAAAAAGTGACAAAATATTTGTATCGTCGCCCCATTACGCTAGCTACAGTTTAATAAAAAAATATTTTAGATTCTAGAACATAATATCCCCGAATTGTTAGACTGAGGTGTACCCATTAGTACACCCACATTATCTAGAAAAAAATACATTATAATAAACGTATGTACTTAGCCATCATCGTCTGCCTAGCCTTTTCCTAACTTTGTTGGGGTCAGCTTCTAGTCTAACCGATTCAGCTGAATACTAGTAGGTATATTACAGTGAGCGACTGCCTATCAGACCTCCACAAGACAGTAACTGGGTAATACAATACCCCTTGGTAAGCCTGATTGTCAGACTTTCAGGCTTCTGACGACCCGTAACGACTGTCAAAAATCCATGCATAACAGCCGGGACCAACGACATAATTATGAATTGAAAAAGTCACTTTGGTACTTGTCCGGATTTAGACCCATAACCTCATGCATGACAGGCGGGCGCAACCACTGGGCCATCACGACACTCAAAGTCAAAGTCAAATCATTTATTTCTTTATATTATACTCCAACAACAAAACTAATATTATTATTAGATATTAATTAATTAGAAGTTATAAATAGTTAACTAAACATAATGAATAGGCACACTAATAATGTATAATAATAATAAATAAATAAATAATATAATATTTAGATTATAATGGTAGTAGATGAGAAACTGGAGGGATAAAGCACAGCGGAAGGTGGAAGGAGTAGAGGGAGACCTTTGGCCTGAAGTGGAACAAAAAAACAAAAAAAAACCATTAGATATACCTAAAGACTTGCTTAAAAATAGGTATAATAAATCAGCCCCTTACCAAGGCTGACTTTTCAAAAATTATTATTGGCAATGCCTATTTGTATGTAGTAGACAAGTAATCAAAAACGTTTCGTGGCTTATGTACTCGGTTGTGAACGAAACCATAGCGCGATTCAGTCGGCGCCGTGTGACGGCACAACGCCATCTATCGAGCACGGCGGAAATGGTGTCGGCTTTTGTTTATAGGTTATACAGGGTTTAACAAGCTAATATAATTAAAAAAATAAAAAACACGACTGCAAAAATTGCACATATTTGTACTTTGTTTACTCGTCAGTTTTTTTTCGACGCTTTTTATTTACAGTGTTATATATTTTTTAAATCTACTTGTCAAATTCTAGACGATAAACATAGACACGACCAGATTAATTAAAAAAATAAATTGAGGCTGGTATTAATTTACGTTTTAAAGTGACCACACCTGTTTTTTTATTTTTTTTATGCTTATGTTACTCGGAGCGATGCAAGGATTGTAACGATACCCCATACATCTAAATCGGCTCACGCGTTTAAAAGTTATGGTGGAATAAAGAAACTCACATTCATACATACCAACATACATACATTAACCCTGAACACATAACACTCCTTTTTTGGGGCAGTCGTGTAAAAAGACACATTACATAGCCGTTAACTACCGGTACGCATACTTCCCATCAAAATAGAACAATATTTTTTGCAAGGTAATGATTTTATTTTTTGGTGTGAAAAATCTATTTATCGTAGCGCGCAATGTAACGCACTCCAAACATTGTGCATTCAAGACTAATTAATATGGATAGATCGGTTTTAAGTTTAGTATCATATTACAATCATTCCACAGATATAAAAAAGAACAAGAAAATAAAAGAATTAAAAAAAATCTGTTAATTAGGATTCCATTTACAATAGTTTTCATTGAAATACGAAACTCGCCTACAAACCCGCCAACAACGTAACTCGCCTCGAATATTATACCGTATCTTATACCGTATGTACTTAACCATAATACTTAGCAAGAATATTTTTTATTCCAACAAAATATAGTCTAACATTAATCTTTTAGAAAAGCAATTTTGTACTGTAATTTAATTGTCTAATTTTCTTTTATCTATTTTGTAACATTTTTTGCCCTCATTGGTGTTAGAAAGATAGAAAAAATGTTAATTTGACCCAGTCCATGTAGTTAAAAAAATAACAAAAAGGTTATTAAAATAAAATACAAATAAAAATCTAACTTGAACGTTATGTATTACTTTGACACATAGTATACGTTACGTCAAAGCACAAAATAATCGGCTTTGATTTGAGCACCATATCCAAAGTACTTTACACAGGAACAGCTGCTCACCATTTAATTTCATCAAGCGCAAGCTTAACTGCTTTGAGCTTTCATTAACCATGCATTAGTAAACGAGTCAAGAAGCACACTTTTGTTCGCAAGAGTGGAAAGCTTTGAGCACGCCTATCCGTGTATTACCGGATACATTTTGGTAAGAGAGCGTTCGAAATACACAACTTAAATTCCCTGAAGCCATCCCATCGTCTGACAAGTGGACGTATGGTTGAATAATGATGATGGATAATGTAGATATACACATCAAAAGTGTCTAGGGATCAACATCCCTAACAAATGTTAGGGATGTTGATCCCTAGACACTTTTGATGTGTGTATAATAATATTGTACCTATACCGAAACTTTTTCTTAAAATGTTTTCCGATTTTTACCTGTAGGTAAGGCTTTAAATTTTTTTTTTTATTAAATTACATTAATAATAGATAACTATTATGCAGCGTCGTCTGCATCATCACTTATCATCATTCTGTGGCAGACATGTGGAAAGACGAAACTATCAAATATAGAAGGTTTTTATAGACACGCAACAAAACCGAAAGTTACGTGTTCTTCCCATCACTAGGGTTTTCTGGTTCTGGTCAATAATTGGGAACCTCCAGGTTACAGGGATTTTGAAGGTCAAAGTTCCAACTTCTTTTGATTATTTTATGCGAAAATAAGTTTTAAATATAACAATAAAACTTTACACATCTACTACTACCCCTGTACATGCAACCGTGCATGCAACCGTACCTTAGTACAATGTTTTACGTGCGTTACATTGCGCTCTTCCATAAACAGAGATTTTTCACACATATTTTGCTCAATGTTACTTAGTTTGATGGATATAAAATGCGTTAAGTTATCGGCTATGTAATATGTCTTTTCACACCCTGTATTCTTAATGGTAGCCTACATAATATAGCATGTTTTGAAACTGATAACGTTAATAAAATCGCTCAATATTCCGTGAAGTGCGTTTATGGTTTCCTATGATCATCTTTATGACTACCATCTGTTCTTGATAGCAGATTTTTTTCGTTTTCACGATCATGTAAACAAGATTTTTGATACTATTTGTAAATAAATGGCTGCGGTTGTTGGCACTTAAATACAACAGCTTTATTTACTGATGTCTAAACAAAGTGTGCTTTTAAAGTACCATAGAACCAATAGAAATAAAAAGCCAATAGAATTAATGTTCTTTGGTTTTTCTTATAACTGTTTCTGAACTACAAATTTGTCTTTAACTGCCTCATCGGTCACATGGTCGCAAGCGCAACTGTTGATCGTGGGTTTGATACCATCATCAGGCGAAGTGGTAAAGAGTTTTTCCATTATAAATTTCACATGAGTTTGGAAGTTGGTCATGTGACATTTCTATGCCTCTGAAAGCACATTATTCAATTCAATACAATTCAAATTATTTATTTCAGATAAATTACAAGCTTATATAACTTATCCATATTGGGTTTGGTAATTCAATAATAAATAAATAACATTTATAATAAAATCAATAATAATAATACACACACACAATATACCGACACACAAAATCAGGAACGCCTGACATGTTGTTCTGTCCAGTACTCCATAAGTGAACTGTCAGTGTCCATTCTATCCGCAATGAGTTGCAAGAAGCTGTTGGGGCTGCCCCGCAAGCGGCGCATCAGGAACGCTATTCGTTTGCGATGTATTGCTGTAAAGCTATCCACTCGTGCGTCAGCAAACATACCTGATGCGCTACAGAAGCGAGGCAGCCCCACCAAAATCCTGAATGCGTTATTGTACTGGACCCGCAGGGCATTATAAGTCTTCCGCGTATGCTTCACCCATAGGCTGCACGTAAAAAAGACTGACAGTACGCCTTAAATAAAGTTATTTTCACCTGTGCAGTGCAACGTGCAAACCTACGGGCCAGCATATTAGCTCTGACATTATTATTACATTATGATTCTGCGCCTGATCTCTCTCCGGTCGTGTCGGATTGCCGTCCCATCGGATTATGAAAGTGAGGGAAGAGGAAGTGCACACAGGTGCACTTACTCTAATAATATGCTTCGTTAATTGTTTTTTTATGCATCAATCAGGCTTTATTTTTGTTCCAACATTTAGTTAATTTCACAAAATCTTTATTATATTTAAAAATTATAATATATTTTAGAACCATTATTTGAAAACAGCAATGCCCAAGGTATTTGATTTAAGTAAACATTTTGTAAGTAACTTTTGGAAACAAACTATTATTATTGTCAGGGAGTCATCCTAACAAGTTGCCAATAGTACAAACTACAACAACTAAAATAGTTTGTCGATACTTTGCAAAGTCAACATAAACTTTGTATAACTATTTACTTACAAAGATTCACCTCTACACCATAAATATTATTTTTGTAAATGTAAACTTCCTAATACTAGTGATCAAACTTTTAAGTTCTAAACTTAATCAAAATATATCGACGACCATACCATAAAATAACGATAATCGTGGGACATATTTAACTACATAATATACAGAGTTGATATGACAGAGGGGCATTAAATTAAACTACGTATACTATACGTGTTTAGTATTAATTTGACACGGTTTTAAATAAAATATTATATAAGTACCTATATATATTTTTTTTATTTTTCAAACAAACTACTTAAGTAGCTTACAAATCAGAGTAAAACTCAAACACTCTTTGTAAATAAATTTAACTGACCTTAGATACCTAAGTATTAAAGTGGCAACGACGCACGCGCGCGGCGCTCGTGTATTCTCTCGTATCAAAGCGGTCGGCCAAAAACTTAAAAAATCATTTGCGACTAAACTACTGCTCCTATTTAATTGATTTTTGGTACAGAGCTTGAAAATGGTACCTAGTATAGGCAGTTTAAAGGAAAGCCCATCTGTCGTATCAACTTTGTATATTAATTAAATCTCTATCCGCATGGAAGAAACTGTCATAGTTGCATGCCAAAGCATCCTGCCCGAAAAATAATGTTATATCCAAAGACTCAAGTGAATTCCAAAATGTAGGGGGTCGCTGCTGGCGGGCCCACACCAGTCGAGGGTGCTAATCATGCGCCAAGCACACATCGGGCACCCGACTCATGGTGGTAGAAGGAACCGTGGTATTTTAGTTAGTAAGAGTCTGCATAACTCTCCGTTTTCCTCTGATGGAGGACATCCATGAGGATTTCACCACAAAAAAGGTATCTGATGGACGATGGTTTGATTTTATATTGGAGCAATTATTGCTCGAGCTCACGCTGTCATCTTAAATACTCGTATTATTATAAAAATCAGTCCACATTTTAATACAATGTAGTAAAGAGCCCTACACACACAAAGGGTACCGTAACCACACAGTGGTCATAGCACCTACCTAAAGATAGACAGTGTAATAGGTACAGTAAGCGGTCATAAGTGCAGTAGCATGCTAAGGTTTGAATTACTGTAAACACGTGATACAGGCCGTACCTACATCTGTGTGTATAAGTGATTATGTATTAACACAGTACACTACGAACACCTCAGAATTAATTCGCAGACGGCGTCGAAAAGTCGTAAGTTAAAAATGACAATCTATTGCTTTGTGAGATTGCTACTCCACTTATGACCGCTACTGTACTTCAATAAAACCCTAGAAAATAATCTTTAATCTTTATTGCGTCTTACTAAGTTTCTCATGAAATTACTTGTTATTGATTAGTAAAACTGTACCTTAAGTCTAACAATTTTGTTGAGCATCTCTCAAATAATTTCAATGGTACTACAAAATTTCAACCAGGGTAAATTGAAAACTTAATTTAGTTTAAAGTGTTATCTAGATGATGTTTAGCAAAACCATTGTTTATAGTAATTAATGTTAGACCTTCATTATTTCTTACATTAAGCACTGCACGTCACCAGCAGTATTATTCTGTAAAAATGCCTCTCAGTAAACATGGAAGTGAGTTTAAGGTGAGTAATTACCCTACCTTGTGCTAAAGATTGGTAGGTCACCTCAAGCTTAATTCGCCTTAATTGACCGAGAAATATTTTTACAGAATAGGACTGGCGCAGTCATAAGATTTACAATTGACTGCGCCAGTTAGCGAAGTTCTCGAGGCTGAATGTCGGGCCAAATTTTTGTGACCTTAATTTTTATCTTTTTGCCATTAACGCTAAGAAAATAAAAGAAAAATATTACTATCCGTTTCTGAAGGCATAGGTTAGACGTAGAAATAAACGTGTTAACACAAATAATCTAATGGAGAACAGCTAATTGATTTTTTTAGACGAAAGTCTAGTATAGGTAGGATTTGATCAAATTCACTTTATTTAATAAAATGGCGATTTAGGTTTAAGTTCCTATCATCATAATAGGTAATATCAGCCGAATGACGTCTACTGCTGGTCTTAGGCCTCCCCTAAAAATATCCACAATGACTGGTCCTGCGCTGCCTGCATCCAGGTCCTATAGCAAACCCTAAAACAAGACTGTACATTTTGAATTTAAAAAAAATTGAATTGAATGAAAAAAATTTAAAACAAGGACTTTACAACGGGTGAACGTATTTTAAAAGGCTTAGGTACACGTGTTTTTAGTTACCCGTTAGTTTGTGAACCCAATCTAAACTATTCCTTTCTGTTTTAAAATAGCAGTGCCTGCAACAGTGAATTTTTTTTTAGGAGCAACCCGACTCTAATTATTTTTTGTAAAACGTAGGTGTGTTTACAAATATAACAGATGGAAGGATGGAACGAAAACTTTTATAATGGATTCAGTACATGATTCTAAACCCTGCGCGCTGATAATAGTATAATGAAACAATGCTGGATGGTCTAGAATCATGTACAGTCTTTAAAAGTAATAGGTATGCAGGTTCGTCAGATATGTATTTAGTTGAAGTTTTCTTCGATTAAAACTTAACTTCTTTTTAAATTAAATTACATTTGAAAACATTCATAGGTTTCTAAAAAAAAAACAACTAAATCTAATGACCGTGCATACCTATCTCTTTCGTTAACAGTATCTACAAAAGCCATGTTACCTAAAGTTTTTATTACAATGTCCCTTCCACCCTGTATAAACTCACATACACCAACAAATAGACCCGAAACAACTGCCTGTCGGCTATACAAATATTTGTTTCGTACGCTAATCGAATCCGTGACACACATCGCAGCAGCCAATCACCGACAGTGTCGTCATATCAATCAATATGTACTTACTGGTATTCGACCAAGAACCGAATTGTTCGTGCATGTTGTACAGTCGAGAAAGCCATTTGGCATACGGACAGCTAACTTGCAACTACTTTTAAACAATGTTAGGAGTGTGTCAATTCTTTTAAATCACTCTAAGTAGGTTTCAAAATTATTAGAAACAACAAACTTAAAAAGTGAACACAAAATTACATTAACAGAAGAAAGATAATATATAGTCAAATCATTTATTTTCAATTAGGTTAATAATAAGGCACTTTTGAACGTGACAATATGAAAAAAAAAATAGAATTGAATCTAGTTGCATCTTCCAAAAGGTAGTTCTGTATGGAGAAGAATGGGAAAAAAAACTCCATACCATATAATTATAGTCGTCTGTAAATCAAATAGCTTGTTCAGCCGTACTTTCGAAGAAATCATTTATGTGGACAATATTTAAAGAAAAGGTACTCTGTCCTTTCACGTGTACCTAGTATAAAGTGGTCTCTTGGCTCTGTTTACAAGGTAGGTAGTCTGTTCCTAGAAAGCTTTTATTCTGCACACAGGAGCTTTTCTTGAAGAGGCGCTTCGGAGACAAGCTCTAGGAAATATTACGTCATTTTAGTTGATTGGGCACGGATTTAGAATATAAACGTGATCTGTTATCACGTGTTATGACAGCTTTGCACGTGTCGATTCTTGACATACCACTTTAAGGGTCAGTGCAAAGATAGCAGATTTTCATACAGCTTTTATGTTTCAATTGATAACCAACTTAAAATCGTTACGAATATAAAAGAAAATTGCATAAAATAAAAAATCTGCACGTCATGTTTTATCATGCACTCAATAAAGCAATTTTCAACTCTGTTACTGATGCGTTTGAGTACATTATCGAGTAATAAATAAAAACTGCTAGAATTTATTGCTGTTCTGTTTACGCTGATGATTTATCTCATTTCAAGGATTTCCGATTACTTGCGATTTGATTTCCATAAGTGTTATTTATTAACAAGGTATAGTAGGTATTGCATCCTCTTCAAATTCAAGAAGGTATATTTGCTAGTGTTTCTCAATACGAATCAATAAAAGAAAGTCGAACTAGCTATCTTTTCGCTGGGTAAAACACACACAGTGATATAGTCGCACGACAATGCCTTTTTTTTTAGTTGGTAAAAGTCATCAAATGACTCCTTCCGCCCTGGGTGAGGCGGAAGGGACTGTCAGACTTTTATTGACTCAAAAACCAACCTGTTCCTTCTGTTGCCCTTTACGTTCCGGGGCCACGGTATCCTGTTAAGACGTCCCGCAACCCTGGACGTCCCGCAACGACAATGCCTAGCGCATACCTACGCAACGGGGCGATTCTGTTTTTTGAAAGAGGTGTATTCGAAAATACTGTCAAAAGTAACTAAAAAAAAGGTGTCGTGTTCTTATTAGCTTATTTTTGTAATTTATGACAACCTCCTCAAATCAGATAGTACAGTAGATGCCATACAGTTATTGGCTGTGACGCACATATACCCAATAATAAACAGTCTACTTAAAAACAGGCAATTTAGTTACCGGATTGATTATGTGCGGCTAGAAGTCGACCCTTGTAAAGCCCGAATGAGCGAGTTTGACGGGTTTGGTGCCCTCCCAAATTGTGTGGGCTAATGTCTAGAGAATTACATCCCATGCCATTTTTCCACTAGACAGGCCCATTAAATTTGTTATTATGAAAGCAATTTATATCGCACAGTTAAATTTAGTATGATTTCGTCAAATGATGAATACATTAATAAATAACTTTTTAATTGTTTTATCAACAAATAAACTTCCTTCAAATGAGGGTTAGTAGAATATAGTTTTGTATGCTCGTTATTGGTGCCGTAACCTTCGTATAACTGACTAGCTATACCGCGCGGTTTTACCCGTGTCTGTGTCTTTGGTTAATGCTCTGCTTGCGTGTGTCGTAACATCATGTTAGATCGCCCATAACCTTTCTTAATAAGCGAATTATTTAACGCAAAAGTATTTTTTCAAACTGAGTCAGTAGTTCCTAGAATTATGCACAATGCACTCACAAAGTGGTCACATGATGCCGGCCTAGTATTAAACGCTGGAAAAACTAAATTAATGTACATCAGTTCCAACCAGAATAGAAGTCCATCCTTGCCTATACTAACAGCTCACTGTCATAGGTGTATGCATGCCAACTGCCTTAACAAAGTACCCAAACCAAGCAAATGTGACTCCATTGATCTCGTGGATACTCAAACCTACCTAGGCTTAACTATTGACAGTCGACTAAGTTGGAAACAACATATTAATGGGGTGTGCGATAAATTAAGATGTATCCTAGCCAAATCTTTGATAAAATATAAAATTCCATATCAAATATTACTAATGCTCTACAAGGCACTGGCCGAATCAACGATATCCTATGGTCTATCGAGCTATGGAAGAACTTATAAGACCCACCTTGACAAAATATACACATTACAATTACGTATATTGAAAACAATTGTCCCGGACAACATAAAGACCAAATATAAAGATGAGTACCATAAGCTGTTTGAGTTCTGTAAAATTATACCCATCTATGATAAAATAAAATTAGCACTCTTAAATGAAGAATATTTTAATGAAAATTATAAGCAAACTAAAACTATACACGATAATCAAACGAATACTCGCAGTGTAACCAGCGCAAGGCTGTTGCTTCCTCAGTACAGAAATTTACACGGCAAAAGAACACTAAAATATATGATACCCGACCTTATAAATCATCTACCTCCAACATTAAAGGACTTAATAACGCATAAAAACATAAAATATAAATTAAAAAAACACTTCCTACAAAATCTTAATATATAAACTAATATAATAATAATAAAAAAAAACATAAATTCAAACAGCACACAAGTATGACAAGTTAGGGCGCTTTCAAATTAGACGGTTGCTGCCGGACTGCTGCAGTCCGGTTAACGTACTGCGCACGGACGGTTATGATTTTTCATACAAAATGTCTCGACGCAAGGTCGTGCGAGAGCAGTCCGGCGCACGTCCGTTGGCCGTACGGCGACAATGTATTATACTACCTACCTCGGTCGTTGTTCGCTAGTGCGGTGAACGCATCGTGTTTCTTCAACGTTAATAAGGACATTTTGTCTTGGCGAGTCTGATCATAGGCTTTGCGAACTTCAGCACATTTACCGTAGGTACATGAAGAAAACTGTTACTGATAGATAAATAATTAAATTTAATTAGTAATATTATAAATGGTAATGAGAGTTGGTTTGTTACGCTTTTACGGTTTAAACTGAAAGGGATAATTATATACCTATAGTATTTAACCCGCGACTCACATAATCACGCGGACGAAGACGAACCTTTAAAATAAAAGATTCAATTTAGTGATAAATAAAAATTTTATAATGAATAAAAAAAAAACAATTACCTAGGTACTTAAAAAGAGAACACAAAAAAACACAACGAAAAATTTTTTTTTTTTTAAATACACACATCAAAAGTGTCTAGGGATCAACATCCCTAACATTTGTTAGGGATGTTGATCATCCTAGACACTTTTGATGTGTATAGTTCAAAAAATCAGCTGAGTTTTCTTTTAATCTTGGGTAAAGCGTATAAAAATCACCAGTTTTATATGTTAAAGAAAACATTGGCGACGCTCTAGTAGTACGGCGTCGTTTATGTTTCTTCCGAAGCAAGAGAACTAACAATAACACTTCCTCGTCAGAGTCCATGGCACCGACTGAAGTCTGGTTTCGATAGACAACACTAAAATTCGAACGGACTGCAGCCGCGTATCTCTTCAAATAAGGCGATTCACGTCGGACTGCTGTCGTCCGTTAGCAGTCCGTCAGCAGTCCGGCTCACGGTCGTAACAACCGTGCGGCTGCAGTCCGGCACCAATCGTCTAAATTGAAAGCGCCCTTATAATTAGTATCGTAAAATAGCATTTAAAAGGAACAACCTGTATCACCTTCATACACCTCCACTACTACTTTGTAATGAGATTGGCGGTCTCGGGTCAGTTTGGTTGCCGATGTTCGCCCGTCAATTTGATAATACGTAGTACTGTATAATTTTCTTATACCCTCTTTCTGTTGTGTTATGTTCTTAGTTAACGTTGCGTGTTTTACGTTTAGTTGATCTTAACCATGTAGTCGATGATTATGATGCACGGTAAAACTCTAATGAGTTTATGTTTGCGTCATCTCAAATATGTAATACCACTGTGTCTCTAACAAACAAATAAATAAATAAATAAAATAAAAATAACTATAATTTTAACCAGTATAAATTGGTTGCGCATAAATTACAAAAATCTTTGAAGATTAACGAAGATCACGATCATAATAATAATACAGTACTGTCTTATTTTTTTGAAAACTAAAATGCAATAGATGTTTAATTTTAACACTTTTCCCACAAATTCCATTCGACCAACTAACAAAGTAAATACCATTTATTATTTGTCAAATAAAAAAAAACTATTTTACATGTACAACAAATAGATAAATAACATTTTTAAATTCATTTAATTTAATCTGGACGGCACAAAATAATGATGTGACGATATATATAAATAATGTATTTCTGTCAAAATGGCGCAGACAAAGTACTTATAAAACATGCAAAGTAATGTGGTAATATCATTTTACATAGACTAATAGTGAGTTGAGTTGTGCAAAAATACAATAGTCATATAAAAAAAATCGCTTTCGTATAAAAACCAAGGTAGATTATATTCTTCAGAATATTAAAAAGTGATAAATGTGTTTATAAATTTATTAAAAGATAGGTAAACTTTTTTTTATTTCACTCAATTATTCCAAAATTTAAAGAAAACATGTCAACGGTCCTATACGTAATCCATGATTCGAATAATTTTTCCTCATCCGAAAGTCTTCGCCAATAGGAAAAGTAGAGGGGAAATGAAGAATCTATTTTTTGCTATTAGCCGCTGAAACATCTAACCTCAAAAAAGACATTTTTAATAATGACATCGTAAAGAAGGATGGCGAGAGCGGACCCAAAATTAATGGAGCACTGTGCAAGGTCTAATTTATATTAATTATAATATCAAGTTAATAAGTGTTGTACAAAAAAAATACTAAGTTTTTACAAAACGGGAATCAAAAGTTATCAATTATCCCTATTTCATAAAAAATAATCATCGTGCAGTTTCTAAACGAAACTTATAGTTACATTCCTTTCTAGGCTAATGATTAGATAAAAAGTAGTTCGTTTTCGCTTGGTGATTTTCCTTCTTTTATACTTATACATCTTGTTAAAAAGTTGTTAAATATTCTGAAAACCCATAACGATGAAACATACGAACCATGTAAATAGACCGTAAAAAAAATAAGACTCATTATTTTGATACATCATACGTAATGGATTACATGAAACGCAGAAACGGAACATCAGTATCAAATTGACACTGACGGCATTTTTGTTCACATTTTTGTTTTCAACTAGAGGTGCCCAACTGTCGATAGTTTCTCTATCGATAGATGACCTCGAAAACTATTAGAATGTTATTTATAATCTATGTGTTTATGTTTGTAAGTTGGTAAGCTCGACTGCTCTAAGTTTTTCCCTTTTGTTATGTTTGTAGAACTGCTAATAAACGTTCTCTTGTTTTCAAGCTCTTGACGAGTGTGTTTTATTAAAAACTAGTAACAATGCTAAACCACTGATACTATCGATATCACAAATTAACTAATTGTACTATTGATTGGAATCGAGAGTATCGATAGGATCGATACTAATGATAGTTTGTAAAACTATCAATAGTATTACAACATCGATAGTTTTTTCGATAGCTCACACTATCGATACCATCAATACTATCGACAGTATTGTTCCTAAACATATGCTGGACTTCGATAGTATCGATATTATCGGAACTAATACTTTCGATACTATTTTTGTATATCATTATAAAAACACGTAAACTGTATCATACTATCTATAGATAATATGGATACTATCGATAGGCTATCGATAGTTTAGCGATAGTCGACTATCGATAGGCAACACTATTTTCAACGGTTAGCGTTGTAAAAAACAAATAATATATCGGCGATTTTGTAAATTCTTGACGACTTGGCTTTACCTTTGGACTGATTATGCTGTATACCAACCTAAATTACGGCATTTACTACTGGATGACGATTTGCAAGTGATTTGGACTTTGTCAAACTGTTCAAATGCGGTGCATTATTGTAAATTACACAGAAGACATCGCTTGTCCGAAAAAGTCATCAAATTGTTAAAAGAGTTCAGAGATGGGTGTACCCGCGCGATGTGAGTATATATGTGAACTAATTTGTTGAATTTCTGAACAAGAAACCCTACAACAACTAACAACTCGACCATTGTAATGTCTGTGCTGCATGTTGCAATCTATTTTGAGAATAAGGAGTACTTGAAAATCAGTTTCTTCGTCCTGACATGACTGAAATGGTAATCCGAATAGAAAACATTATAATAATATCTGAATGGATAAGACCCCGTGTTTAATGTCGAGCATAAATACTTTTTACATTAATATGTAAAAAGTATTTATGCTTGAAAAAAAAAACCTAAAAAGAAAGTAAAGTGTAATGTCATACCGTAAACATGGAAACTCTATTAACAAAGATGTCAAATTAAGATTAATTATTTTATAACAGCAATAAAAATGGTTTAAGTTTTATCAAGTAGTATTTTTTAACTATTTTTATTGACCAAAAGATATGGTCAAACACCCCGATAGGTTGGTTATGATATTAATAAATATTCTTTTTATCCATATTATTATTTTTACATTGTATTTGTATTTTTGTCAACTTTTTACTTGTTTATTGTTTCAGTTAATCTTTAACAATAAAATATGTGTGCCATGCTATTTGCAGGCAGAGTGGTGGACAGTTCTCACAGAAACTCTGCTCTTGTTGTTGTTATCGCCATTGGACATAAATGTGGACACTTGCTCACATGGTATGAGCATTTTGTGGTACGTGGATTATCCCAGACACCAAAGCTATGTCGCTGCACCAGCTAGCTTCTTAGATAATCTTTTGATTAGGCAAAAAGATTATTTATTATAAAATACTATCTAGGAACGCAAAACAAGATTAAAGGAAGATACAATGTTTGTCTGTCTTGAATATTTTACAAGTACATAATTACGAAATAAATAAAAGTTTTTAAATAAATAAATGTTGTTTTATTCAACAATACTCTGGTAAATGTAGATAAAAGTACATCAACTGTGCTTTTAAAGAATATTCCAGGAGATATAAAGCTGCCTCCTTATCCTGTGATATTATGCAAAAATATTAATTACAGGTGAATCTGGCTAAACGAGTATAAGACTGATAATTAGCATCGGAATAAAAATAAATAATAATAATATAGTATGTAAAATAAATAATAACCAATAATAACCAATAATTGCGAGTCTTAGATTATTTTAGGTTATAATCTTCCACCTTTCATATTTTTTTTCTCCCAACTTTTCCAAATTACTTTCCATTTGATTTTTGGTTAGCCTTAAGTCGTTCTTTGACTGCAAATCAGTTTCAATATTACACACTACTTCTATCACTGGGTCCCAAATTACGTGTACTCTCGCCATTCTCCTTTCAAACTCGACATATACCTACTTGTAATATTACATTTCACTGTCTTCCTGACCTTTTAGGTATTGTAAAAATTATTCGCATTAGGTACGTAGGTATTCTAGATTCTGAAATTCTATTAATAGGTTGCCAACGACAATACAACATTCTTAGATATGGTAAATATTCGGTTTCTATTCAAATACAACTAAAATCGATGCAATTGTCGTTAAAAATCCGGAAATATAGTAAATTCACCTAATCGTAGAATCCCATGATTTAAAATTACTCAAAGATATAAGTGGCAGTGAAGTTTAAAGCAGTAAATTTTTTTATTAATAGCCTGAATTTTACATAATGCGGAGCTACGAAGTTCTATTAGGGTTCAGTGCTACTACAGCAAAAAACCACTGCATTTGTCTGTAAAATAAAATTTATTACTACAGTATTATTTCAACCAAAACAGCAAGAATCTTTTTTCTGATAGACAACCCTCCAGTGCATTCATAAAGTATTTTTTACAATGTCACAGACCCATTGTGGCTTGGATGGCACTCGTAGTAATTTTAGTTTTTAGTAGCATAATATGAGATTTTTAAAATAAAAGTTATCAAGGCCCGTGCAACGTTGACATTGAAATATTACTACTGCAAATAAAAATGCTTATTTATTGCAAGCGACGTATTTTATTTCCGTGTCAACAACAGGTTTAAAATGAATTCCATTGATCCATTTTTATTAAATTTTAATACATTAGGGTTCCTTGTCCTAAATGTTAAAATTAAAACATTCTATAGTTTTAATATTATTAAAAATATTTACCAAATATTTAAAAGAAGGTAGTATGTTGCAATTTTGCCCCTTTAGAATTTGCATGCGTTATCCATTTTCTCTAGTAATTAGCGGATAAAATGAAGAAGCGTTCTTATTTCTACTACAACGCCTAACCAACCGACTTACTTTATACTGATAATTAGTTTACTTGTATCCTAATATCTGGAGGTCTATAGGCGTTCAAAAATCTTATCCTACATTTTTTAACCCGCCACTTGTGACGTGAATTTGACTTACTTCTTTGGTGACGCCGGTCCCAGGCACCGGGATTTTCAACCTAAGGTTTTTTTTTAAGCAATACTCCATGCTACTTTTACTCGGTCAAATATTAAAAAGACATGTTTTTTTATCAATAAAACAAAGATGTATCTTAAAAAAATTACGTTTATTAATCTTTACTGTATTATACTTATAACACTGAAAATTATCGATTTTTTTTCTAGACTTACGTTAAAATATAGAAATTGTAACAAAAATCAATTTTTTTTTGCTAAATCAGCCTTTGGCAGTCTTATGACATTATGTCTTATGGAATTATAAAAATTAAACAAAAATCAAAATCCTGCCAACAAATTTAACTATGACTATTTGACTTACGTAGTCTGTAACCCCGGTCTCACGCACCGGGTTGGCACCAAAACTCCAAGACGTCGTGTGCGCATCGCCGGCGCGGGGTGGACTAACGGTGGGGGACGCGCAATGACGAAAGTACACGAAATCACTACTTGATTCTATAGCGGATAAAAAAGTTATAAGACTTTTTTGAACTACCCGGTCTTACAGACATACACGTCACAAATGGCGGGTTAAATCTGCTACCAATATACGTGTTCATCGATTCATGTATTTGACTCCGCTGTCAAATCGTCATCATTACTCAGTTCACTCAGATTGATTGATGCCTAACTTACGAGCGGTTTAATTTATCAACGACGACATGATGAATTGATTTAGATTTCTGAACGGTAGGAAAATATGTGCCGATATGTGTCTAGAAATTGTAGATTATTAATTTAAAGAACCTTAAAGAAGCATTTTTCTAGTCAAAATACATTTACAGTCGAGTTATTACTGAAAACACAGATACCTATTCTTCAAAAAAATGATATATGATTCTACTTACGTTATTGCAGTATGTGGCCTTGAACCATAATGAATCAATTACATGGAATTCCAGTTCAGCAGTCACTCGCGTGTCTGACAACCCCTGAAACAAGAACAAAAAAATAACGTTAATTTCTGTTTAAAAATATTCGATTTTAAATAAGTGTGTTTATCATCATGTAGGTTCATAAACTAAAATTTCCAGATATTCTAATAATAAAATTATCGACTACGGAACTTTCTTCGCAAACACTCTCGATATATTTTTTCTGGGGAATCATAAAGATTAATTTTCAACCGTAATTTAACTGACTAGTCGTGGATTTTACGACTTTATTTATGAGTGCTCACTTACAGTTTTTCTTTTATGTGTTATATGAATTGAACGTTAATTGAATCATATTTCTGAGTCCGTATTAAGTGATATCAGATTTTCCGAATATAAAAGAAAAGAAACAAAGGAAAAATGTTTATTGACACAGACCATGTGCACACAAAAATAATAATAAAAAGGCAACAAAAAAACAAAAAAATAAGAAAAAAAAATATATTGTGTGCCGCACAGCTGCGCCAAACAGGCCCAGTTAAGCATAAAA